>SJYV01005184.1:721079-957069 GCA_006410875.1 Neotragus pygmaeus | reverse complement strand
AAAGGGAGAGTCCGAGGGCCGTCGCCCTCCTGCCCAGCCCTTCGCGGGAGAGCAGGGTGGGCTGCCGTGCCCGGGGCCGGGGGATTCGGGAAGACCCGCATTTTGAGCATCCTCAGAGCCGCGGCCCGCCAGCCAGGCGCGCGCGTGTGTGGCCGGAGGCTGCCTGGTTTGGGGGCTGGGGGGAGCAGGGGACGCTGCCGGGTGGTGCTGGAGCAGTGGGTCGGTACCTCCTCCCAGGACCGTCATCTGGTCCGGCTCCCTTACACGCCCCAGCATCTTCCATGCCTCTAAGAACTTGGCCCTCAGCCCGCCCGCGCCCCTCCCTGGGATGCCGAGCCGTTCCCCAGGACCGTGCATTCCTGCAGTGTCAGAACCGCTGGCAGCTGCCGCAGACGCTGGCGGAGCGATTGTTTTACCACGAGCAGGTCGGAGAAAGGACGAGTGTGATGCTGGCGGGGACGCACTGCGCTCCTTTGGGCCCAGGGCCTCTGGGGGCTGGGGGCGCATCCGACAGAGCCCCCCTGGGGCCTATCACCGCCCTTTCTTCTCAGATCTTGCCCATCCCTTCCCTCCTCGCCGCGACACCACCTCCTGACCCCTCTCCGTCCCCCGCGTCCGGGTCTGGTTGGGCCGAAAGGGCCGTGGCCGTGGAGTCTGTGTGCGGCCTGCGCGGGGTGAGCCCGGCTTCCTCGGAGCACCAGGCTTTGTGCTGCTTGGAGGGGCCTTTCTTTACCCCGGCAGCCTGGGGGAGGGGATGTGGGATGAGGGTGGATGGAGCGGCAGGAGAGAGAAGGGGGGAAGCAGAACTACAAAGACGTTGCTGACTTCTCTGCGGTGAAATACTCTCAGTCCGAAGGTGCGGCTTGGCACTGGGCTTTGCTGAGGAGCAGTGGGAAAACCGAGGTCAGCTTCGGGGATGGTTTGGAGGGCGGTGGGCACAAGAATCAGTTGATCTCTGGGACAAGTAGTGGGAAGAAGGGGAGATGGAGTGGGGCCTGTGTGGAGATGCAGAGGCCCGGCAGGGGGAGGCATGGTGAAATCTTTGCTGCCCAGCTCAGCAGAGCAGGCACTGGGAAACCGGTACCCGCAGCCTGAGCTGCGGCCACCGTGTATCATTGTGCTGCTCGAGAGGCTTGTGTGTTTCCTACTGGGTCTCTGTTAAGCTCGGCGCGGTCCTTGCTTTTCCAAATTACACCATCTCTTGGAAGCCTAAATAAACGGAATAGCACATCAGCAAACTGTAGTCCTGCACTCTCGTTCTATGTTAAAGAGAAAAAGACAAGACCACCCTCCTATGATTCCTTTTTTTCTGCCATTCTTCATTTTCATTTTTCCTCAAGTTGATTTTGGAAGTACTGAGAAGGAGGATAAATGCTCAACTGAATTCACCCCAGTTTTAAGGGAAGGAAGCTTCTGAAATGAGCTGTGACTGAAGACAGGCGTGAGCTTGCCAAGATACGAGAGTAGGACATCTCATTTGGGGGCAGAGGCACCCCACTAAGAGAGAAGAGGGAAAGGAGGAGAGAAGGGGCACCGTTTAAGAAGGATGGCCAGCCCCAATTCAGGGAGCCCTCCCTGAAGCTGAGGGGGGCCAGATGCTTGCCTCTGACCTCCTCTGCCACAGCCTGGGCTCTTTCTACAGAATCTGGGCTCAGTTTGGGTGTCAAGTGCTTTCAGTTTTACCTTCATCTGCAGCTGGTCAATCACGCAGACCTTCTCCGCGCCTGGGGAGCGAGTGAGTTGATGAAAAGAAATCAGGCTATATTGTGAGTTTTCCATTGATCATGTTTCTGAACTCCAGGGTGAGTGGTGATATCCATTTCTTCTTTTATAATCTTCTAGGTGAATCCATTTTCTCTAGAGCCTGTGCTGAGGACAGGTGCTTTCAGAATAATCTTCGTTGTTGCCATCACTCAAAATTCAATTGTAGTCTTAGATTCTGATTGGATTGCCCTCTGTTTACTGGTTGATGGGATAGATTCTGTTGTTTGCAGTCAACATCCTCCTTGGTATACCTTCTCATGCCAGCTCCCTTGTCCCCTCCAGGAAGAGTACAGATTTAAAGGAAGTGTGAATATTTGGAATACAAGCTGGTTAGCTTTCATGTCTTGCTGAAATGGAACCAGTGACCTGAGAGGCTTTGACTCCATGAATTGAAAATAGCAGAAGTGCCTTAGTAAAAAGTATGGTAACATTCATTCAGCGATAGTTCTCTCTTTTGATAAGCATTCTGAAGCATCACACAGGGAATATCTTGGCAAGGATAGTTTTTCTTACTTGAAGCATTGTCACTTCACATTTTCATGTAACTATCTTTGCTTTCCTAATATTATTGACATTTTTGGACACTTCATGTATTCCATACATTGTGCTTAACACTTCAAAGATTGTCTCATTTTCTGCACAAAGCAATCTCCAATATAAGTACTATTGTAAAACCCATTTTACAGATGAGGAAATGAAGTCAAAGAGGTTTATAATTTGCCCAGAGTCTCAAAGCTGGGAAGTGATAGGACCAGGATGGGAACCTGGGGCTCTCTCAACACAAATCTCTCATCTGTAAACCTTTCCTTAATTTCTGTCACACTGAGTGATCTTTTCTAAACTCACTCTTTTGGCACTCAGGGATTCCTAATCTTTTTTGTGCGATGAGCCACTTTAGCATTGTAGAGGAGCCCTTTGGGATCTTTCTCAGAATATGATTTTATCTGTTTTCTTTTTTTGGGGGGCCACGTTGAGAAGCATGTGGAATCTTAGTGCCCCAACCAGAGATCAAAACTGTACCCCCAGTAGTGGAAACTGACAGTCTTAACCACTGGACCACCAGAGAATTCCCTGAAATATGCTTTTAAATGCAAAAAAATGAAATGTGGTATATTCAAAGAACCCTCAGGAGTCTGTTGACCATAGGTGAGGAACCTCTAACCGGCAATTAGTTGTGTATTGCTTAATAGTTGGGGTGTCTGATATGATAGCCACTAGCCATATGTGGCTGTTGGACACTTGAAATTTGACTGATCCAAATAGAGACATAATGTGAATGTAAAATACACACTATATTTTTAAGACTTAGTATGAAAAAACAGTGACAAATGTCTCATTAATATTTAAAAATTTGGATTAGATATTGAAACGGTAATATTTTGGATATATTGGATTAAATATATTATTAAAATATACAGTTAAATTATTAATTATGTTAATATGTTATTAAAAATGACTTCCAAAAGTATACCGAGACTTTTTTTTCAACACTTTCTTTTTAACAGTTGAGGAAATCAATACCCACAGTACTTCTTCACTCAGTCAGGCATTGGCAGGTCTGTTGACTCTTGACCCTGTGTTCTTCCTAAGCTGTCATACTGCTTCTGTATCTTTTTGTGTTTTGAGGCCTTATCACATTGCCTTTGCAAACAATAAATACTCAGAATGTGTTTTGTTGAGATGTGGTAACTGACTCAATCCCAGTAAAATCCCAGGAAGGACTGTCCAGGTCCTTACCTGGCATGCCATCTGCCTTGCTTATGTAGAATTTTAGTTTTAAAGGTAGGGGTGGAGGATGGTTTTTGCTCTGTTTGCTTCTCCTTGGGTAGTGGTTCCAATTTAAGCATCTGACTGGATCAGTCATCACACAGATAAGAGACAGAAGTTTGGTTGCCTTGCTCTGTTCCAGGGAAGGAAATGGAGTAGATAGAGAAGGGCATAGTAGACAATGAGCTTGTGTTGCCTGCAGTGGAAAATGAAAACTCTGAGGGGGAGGGAAGATCATTTGTCAGTGAGCACACATTGATTGATTGCCTCCCCGCAGGCTGTGTGTGCCAGAAACCATGGAGGGTATCCAGAGGATGTCCGTGTCCTCGAGGAATTTAAATTAAAATTGGGGAAGGGCTTGGTTGTATACATACAGATGGATAAATCACAGCTGAAGGCCCGGAGCTACTGGGAAATGAAGGGAGGCCTGGATGTACAGCCTTCTGGGGTACAGTGTCCCAGGTTGCTGTGGAGTCTGGCTTTGGAGGACACGGGTAGTTGGGTCTCTCTCTTACAGGTCACTAATCCACTCTTCTAGTTACAGACACAAGCTGTGTGTCTGGAAAAAACTCAGGTGCTTGTATGAAAGTCTGTATTAGTGCTCTATTAGTCCACTGTTTGATGAGAGTGGTAATACCCAGGTCCATGAAGCCCTGTCCAAAACCCCTGGGGCCAGGCATGTTTCAGAATTGAGATGATCTCAGGGTTTGGAATGCAGTAATAGAGTGCATAGTCTGCATATCATCCCCTGGGGGCTGGGGCAGCCGTCTCTATAATTTAAAAAAAATTAAAATTTCTGCAGCATAATACACTAAATGGGATACATTAAAACCATAAACAGCTCTGTAAGCATGTAGATCAGGTTTAGTTGGCAAATGAGTTTAGGTCATGGCAGGTTTTGCCACCAAATAAGTAATGGAAAACTTCCAGGTTATTTATTTGTTTTGGCTGTGCTGTACCACATGTGGGATCTTAGTTCCCTGACCAGGAATCAAACCCATTCCCCCTGCACTGGAAGTGTGGGGTCTCAACTCCTGGGCCACTAGGGAAGTTCCTTTTCAATATTTATTAAAATTTTAAAAAATTGTTTATTTGGCTGTGCCGGGTCTTAGTTGCAGCATGCCGTGTCTTAGTTGCAGCATGCAGGACCTTTAGTTGCAGCACGCAGGATCTTAGTTTTGACATGTGAGATCTAGATCCCAGGGATCAAACCACGGCCTCCTGCCTTGGGAGTGCATGCAGTCTTAGCCACTGGACCAGCAGGGAAGTCCCACAAACCTCCCAGTTTTGAGAGCACATGGTTAAGGATGAAGACCTATGTTAATCATCACCATCATAATACAAAGAACATAAATTGAACAACATTGACGTTTATTATCTCCCAGGCACTCTTTTAGGCACTCCTTTAACTTTTAGGACAGCCCTTTGAAGTAGGTCCTGCTATTATTTCTGTCTTAAGGAGAATAAAAGAGGAGCAGAGAGCAGTTAAATTACTGCTACGATCACAGCTGGGCAGGAGCTAAGGAGTGAGCCGATGCACACCTAGGCAGCCTGGTCTAGGGGGGCTGCATCCTTAACCTTTGTTAAAGTTAGGCTTTGTTCTGGGGGGCAGGGAATGGGAAGCAGGTGTGTCTCCAAAATGCATGCTTATTAAGTTAGCATTATTCACACTGATAATGACATTCGAACTCCTTAAGGGTATAATAGTGAGGAAGCACAGACAATGGAACCAGTAAAGCAGGATCTTTGTTTTTAGGGGCTGAGAGTAATGAGTGATTATGTAATAAGTGATTGTGGCTCCTCATCAGAGCTGGCATAAAAGCCCAGTCCAAACTCACATTACCCTGTCTATTTCTTCCAGATAAACGAATCCTGAACGTTGCAGTTTTCTGATTGCTGTGCAAGGATGGAGGCCCCACTGGTGAGTTTGGATGAAGAATTTGAAGACCTTCGGCCCTGCTGCTCGGAAGACCCCGAGGAGAAGCCCCGGTGTTTCTACGGCTCATCTCCCCACCATCTCGAGGACCCCTCCCTATCTGAGCTGGAGAATTTTTCTTCTGAAATCATCAGCTTCAAGTCCATGGAGGACCTGGTGAATGAATTTGATGAGAAGCTCAACGTCTGCTTTCGGAACTACAACGCCAAGACCGAGAACCTCGCTCCCGTGAAGAACCAGTTCCAGATTCAAGAGGAGGAGGAGACCCTGCAGGATGAGGAGTAAGGCGTCTGAGTTGTTCTCTGTTGTCTCAGATGGGAGCCCTGGGGTCTGGGGCTCCTTGACATGGAACGAGTTTCTATCCTTGGGTTTATGGTGTATTACTTGTATTCTTGTATCAGTGAGACCGCACCCTGGAAACTGCTGACCTTGTTCCATTATATCCCTTTACAGTCACCTGTAGAGTTTTCTTAAGTTGAAACCACAAAGGAAGAAAGTATTTTTAGGAAAGAGATTTCCCTAGATACAAAATCAACCTTCAGGAGCATGGGAAATTTGGGGGTCTGTCTATTTTCAGCTTTATATCATAACAATCCATTCAAATATTAGAGATAAGGGCAAGAAAAAAAAAGAGGAACTATGTTGTTGAAACCATTTGCTTTACAAAATACCAGAACTATGAAAATTTCCAAGTTGTTTACATCCCCTCAGGACTGGAAAGATTATCTGCAAAAGTTAAGTCCAAGTAAGAAAGCATGAACATTGAACCAAGAGATTGAGGACTTATCCTGGACAAAATAAAAATGATAAGCAGGTGAAATGGCTTTTGAGTATTCCCTGTGTCCCTTAATAGTCACCTTCTGGGGTCTTAACAGAAGTCAGGAACAGAGATTTGAGACAAGCGCTGTTCAAAGAGGGACTAGAAAGAGAAGAGGGTGTTTGTTGTATGAATTAAAGAAGGTGTTTGGGATATTTAGTAAAATTAGGCATAAATTCCCCATAGGGATAAAATATGCATCAACTATTCTTTAGGGATCACACAGGAAATGTCGAGGAGTTGGTAGTGGAAGTTTCAGTCAAAAGAGCAATTGCACTTTTGGTTTCTCTTTTTTATGTACTTGGGTGGGAAAAGTTGCCCAGAAGTAAGCAGGGAAAGAAGACCCCTTCTACAGCAGGGGTCCCCAACCTACGGTCTGTGGACTGGTACCTCTTGTCAGATCAGCGGTGCCATTAGATTAGAAATAAAGTACGCAGGAAATGAAATGCGTTTGTCATCCCCAAACCATCTTCCCTACTCTCGGTCAGTGGAAAAATTGTCTTGTACAAAATTGGTCCCTGGTGCCAAAAAGGCTGGGAACCTCTGCACTACAAGATTGAACCTGATTATGTTTGGCAGATAGTTGCTTATCTGAAAACTACTGAGACTATCTCTGTGAATATTAGGGCTGGCTGGCTGTCTGTCTGCCTTACTTGTTATTCTGTCTTCAGTATCTGACACAGTGCATGGTATATAGTAAGTGATCAAATCATGTTTTTCGAATGAATATTGAATGACCTGGATGAGCAATAATAGCTAGCCTCATAGGTACACGTAATGCATTTCCTCCTTTTCTTTTTAATTAATGCTAGCCTGAAGGTACGATCACAGAGGACATTTCACTCTGGTGACCAATACTGTGACTGTGGGCTATGTGTTTCAATTCAATTTTAAGTTTCAAGCTGATTTTTTAGATTTGGAGCCTGTTACAATTTGCTCAACTCCTCGAGGTCAAAAAAGAATGTTTCTGGGGCTTTATTATAATACAGAGCTTCTTTGACCATAGTTCACTGCAGCGCACAATGGACTAGAAACACTATGAGCTGACATTTTTACACTCTCACTCACTCNAACCAAG
This sequence comes from Neotragus pygmaeus, assembly GCA_006410875.1. Classification (NCBI taxonomy): domain Eukaryota; kingdom Metazoa; phylum Chordata; class Mammalia; order Artiodactyla; family Bovidae; genus Neotragus; species Neotragus pygmaeus. Next base: position 949,707 of record SJYV01005184.1, on the reverse strand, counting down.
AGATTGAGGACTTATCCTGGACAAAATAAAAATGATAAGCAGGTGAAATGGCTTTTGAGTATTCCCTGTGTCCCTTAATAGTCACCTTCTGGGGTCTTAACAGAAGTCAGGAACAGAGATTTGAGACAAGCGCTGTTCAAAGAGGGACTAGAAAGAGAAGAGGGTGTTTGTTGTATGAATTAAAGAAGGTGTTTGGGATATTTAGTAAAATTAGGCATAAATTCCCCATAGGGATAAAATATGCATCAACTATTCTTTAGGGATCACACAGGAAATGTCGAGGAGTTGGTAGTGGAAGTTTCAGTCAAAAGAGCAATTGCACTTTTGGTTTCTCTTTTTTATGTACTTGGGTGGGAAAAGTTGCCCAGAAGTAAGCAGGGAAAGAAGACCCCTTCTACAGCAGGGGTCCCCAACCTACGGTCTGTGGACTGGTACCTCTTGTCAGATCAGCGGTGCCATTAGATTAGAAATAAAGTACGCAGGAAATGAAATGCGTTTGTCATCCCCAAACCATCTTCCCTACTCTCGGTCAGTGGAAAAATTGTCTTGTACAAAATTGGTCCCTGGTGCCAAAAAGGCTGGGAACCTCTGCACTACAAGATTGAACTTGATTATGTTTGGCAGATAGTTGCTTATCTGAAAACTACTGAGACTATCTCTGTGAATATTAGGGCTGGCTGGCTGTCTGTCTGCCTTACTTGTTATTCTGTCTTCAGTATCTGACACAGTGCATGGTATATAGTAAGTGATCAAATCATGTTTTTCGAATGAATATTGAATGACCTGGATGAGCAATAATAGCTAGCCTCATAGGTACACGTAATGCATTTCCTCCTTTTCTTTTTAATTAATGCTAGCCTGAAGGTACGATCACAGAGGACATTTCACTCTGGTGACCAATACTGTGACTGTGGGCTATGTGTTTCAATTCAATTTTAAGTTTCAAGCTGATTTTTTAGATTTGGAGCCTGTTACAATTTGCTCAACTCCTCGAGGTCAAAAAAGAATGTTTCTGGGGCTTTATTATAATACAGAGCTTCTTTGACCATAGTTCACTGCAGCGCACAATGGACTAGAAACACTATGAGCTGACATTTTTACACTCTCACTCACTCACTGTATGACCTTGGGCTCATCGCTTAACTCTAGTTGACTGTGATGGTGCTCATCTTTGGAAACTTTGGAGCTGATGAGACAGGGCTAAGGACTGGCTAAGAACCTCATTTCTCACCTCACCCAGGCTGTGCTCTGAAAATTCCTTTTGCTTCCAACAGATCATGTCTCCTTGTCTAAACCACCCTCTGCCTCATTAAGGACAGAGGTACCACAACCAGGTTCTTACCTTTTCTAGCACATTAGCAGAGGCCACTCAGTGTTAATTACCATCACATGGGATTACTGGTCTTATCCTGATTTCTCTGACTTGCCTGCCTCATTGACTGCTCAGCTAAATGATTGAAAGCTGAATAATTCTTTACAGGTAAAATATGATGTGGGGATAATGTGGTGGGAAGAATCTGGGGAGAGAAATCGTAATACTGTGCTTTCTGGGCCTTCAGTGTGTGTTTCATAAATATCTAAAGCTTTACTGCTTAAAAATTTGAATCAAATTACACACTTTGTTTTATAGAAACCCATCCAGCTACTTCAACTGTAATATTATGATGGGGTAAAGGAAAAAGATAATTTAATATCCAACCTGGTTAATAGTCTCCTGAGCCCAGCTCTCTTGTTCTAATAAACTTGCTAGGATTTGGTAGTTAGAGGTTTCATCCGCCAATGAATTGCAAGTGTTTTGGATGGGTTAGAACTACATAATGGAAGCTTCAAACAAAAATAATGAAATTCTTGGCCAAAGTAATCTCCTTAAAGATAGCACAAATCAGAAAGCAAGGAGAGTGATTCCCTTTGAAGTTTTGATTTTTTTTTCCTCTTCTTGTTCTTGGCCTTACCATGTGGCAGGTGGGATTTTATTTCAACTAAGAATCAAAACTGGACCCCCCTGCATTAGACGCACAGAGCCTTAACCACTGGATGGGCAGGGAAATCCCGAAGTTTTCATTTGTAACTATTTGGCTCAAAGAGAATTGGCTGAGATATCAACTTATCTCTGCCTTGTCAGGGCATGGAAGTCATTGAGAGAGAGTCAATCTGTATGAAAATATATTTTCAGTTTTTTTAAATTTAGAAAATATTCCAGAATCTCTTTTCTGCATATGTAGACTCACCCTTTCTTTGTCATAAGAGATCCAACCTGGAGGCCTACTGAGTGGGAATGGTCGGCCTTCACCCCACTTCCTACCTTTCTGGGTTTTCCTATCTGTCCTTTTACAAGGACCCTAGTGACAGAGGGGCCAAATATATGAGAACACTGAGTTTCCTGTTCCTCCGATAGAATTACTGAGTTAAAGGTCATGTTAAAAATCAAGTTCCCATGATAAATAAACAGATTGTAGTCAGCCATGGCAGAAAGTGAAGAGGAGCTAAAAAGCCTCTTGATGAAAGTGAAAGAAGAGAGTGAAAAAGNAAAAGATGGTTTTGTCATTTCTGCAGGTCTATGTGTGTGCTCAGTCAGGAAGTTGTGTCCTACTCTTTTGCCACCCCATGGACTGTAGCGCTCCAGGCTTCTCTGTCCATGGGATGTCCCAGGCAAGAACACTGGAGCAGGTTACCATTTCCTTCTCCAGGGAATCTTCCCTACCCAGGGATCGAACCCAAGTCTCCTGCAACCATATAAGCCCAAGGTATAAAACATGCACTTGAAAAGGCATTTCTGTTATTATAGGGACTGAGGAAAAGTGGCAGTAGTGATAAAGAGCCTGCCTGCCAATTCGGGAGACATAAGAAAGTCGGATTCAGTCCCTGGGTCGGGAAGATCCCCTGTAGTAGGAAATGGCAGTCTACTCCCGTATTCTTGCTTGGAGAATTCCATAGACATGGGAGCCTGATGGGCTGCAGTCCATGGGCTGCAAAGTGTTGGACACGACTGAGGCAACTGAGCGTGCATGAGGGAACAAACTGGATTTCAGGTGTTATGACAGCATAATAACAAGAATTGAGGGAACTTGTTTAATCTTAGTTTTTTTTGGTGAAAGATAATAGTGGATAGCTTTCAAAGTCTCCTTTCCCTAAGATAAGTGTAAATAGGAGGATGCCTCTTAGGAAGTGGAATTTTACAGTCCACCCAGGGTACTTCTGACAGGGAATACATCTCTTCCCGAGGATCTGGCTTAGGATAGGATGGACAACCTCCCTGGGGACAAAAGTCTAACCCGTTCTCTCCCTCCGGAAAGCTTTGTGTTTTCCCCTCCCAGGCCGCTCTTCGTTCCCGGAACTGCGTGCCTGCCCCTGTGCCTGCCTTTGCCTTCCATTTAACCTTCCCCGGGCTGGAGATCTAAACAGAAAGCAGGCGTGTACCCCTGCTGACCTTGCCGTTTCTCCTTTCATAGATTGATGAAAGCACCATGTCCAGAATAATGCAGTTATAGACCTTTCACACAGAGGCGGCGGCTGCCCTGCTGTTCTCGGCTGTGATTTTTAACTTGGCATGTGTTCTGATGCTCACGAGAATCATACAGTTTATAAAGAATTGGAATAGTCGATGGGTAGGAATATAGGCTGTATAACTGTATTGCCTGGGTTCACATCCTACCTCTGATTACTGTCTGAATTTAGATTAATTAACTTCTCTGTGTTTCAGTGGGTTTTTTTCTCTGCATCTGCTTTACAGTGTCGCTGTGAGGAATGAGTGAGTTGATCCACATAAAGAGTTTAGGATAGTACCTAGCTTGTGTTTAGTAATTGCTCAGGTTGGCTGCTATGGTTATTATTGTTAAACGAGCACTGAATGAATATGGGAAGGGGTGCAAATGATGACAAGGAGTTATTCTATTAAAGGTTGCTTATGAACCTCAAAGGATAAAAAAATCCGTCTGTGAGAAAGGAAGGAGAAAACTTGAAAGAGAACAAGGATGGCTTGAAATCCCAAGGAGACAGAGGTTTAGGGAACTGTCACTAAAAATCTAGAATTAGAAGGTGAAGTCCAGGGTCTGGCAGTGAAGGCTCAGGTGAGAAAAGTTGCTGCCCTAAATGATTCTAGAGCATCTTCATGTGTCACTTTAAAGATGTAAACAGTTTCAAGGTCATTGGAAAGTATGTAGTCCTTCATTCAAGGTCCCAGCTTCCATCCTATCTAGGAGAGGCACTGCCTGTTTTGGGCTTTGCTGAATCAGTTTTCCAGGCACTTGCTGCAGGGTCAGACCTCAAGGTCAGTGCCTGCATGCATGCCGTTCATTCTGAGTGTAACGCCGTGATGCACGGAGGGTTTGTCCGTTGATCTTCCTGGTGAGTGTGGTGTTGGGACTTTTGTCTTGGAGGTAGCAAATCATGTTTGCTCCTTGGAGCTAGAATGCTAACAAAACTTGGATTTAGAATTAGGCTGGATTAATGACGCTCTAATAGTGCTTGATGGAGGCTGGACTATCACCCATATTTAAGATGTAGACTCTCAGTCCTGCTGAATGAATGTCTAATGAACACTTGATGAGCTTTGTGCAAGTGCCTCCTTATAATTGTAGGGGAAAAAATGAATCAGTGGAGAGCCAAAGCTGTGCCGTTGAATAGTGTTTTCTTGATTGCTTTTGTTTCATCACCAAATTGTATGCATTGTACACTAGGAAAATCTCCCTGTTTATATACTTGTATATTATACATTCCATATTTTATATATGTTAAGAACACTCTCCTCCCTCATTTTATGTATCTGATTTCAAGTGTCTGTGCTCTGACATATATCTATACACACATATCTACTTGTATATATATCTATATACTTGCTATATATATATATATATATATATAAAATGTACACTTATCTTGTTTTGGATTTGATCCATGTGTGCATATTTGCTTATTTTTAAGTGGCTATTTCCTTATATTAGTATATCTAAATAAAATATCCCTTCTTGTACTTGTTTCACAGGTATCAGTCCTATTTGGTGTGCACAGGCATCTGAAGGAGATTGCATCGAGCCCTCATTATTTCATTACTTTATATTAACTCAAGTGCTGCTGACTTCCATGGAGAGCATTGTTTTAGGAGCTGGGTTTACTGATTTGCATGAATTCTTGCTGTTAATTGATTTATTTATTTTCCTGTGTGTGATAGTTTGTGACTTCAGGATTTTCCCCAATCCCCTTCCCACTTTTTTCCCCAAGAAAACCTTTCTGAAATAGTTAAACAAAAAGAATTGTCGAATATCCTTTTTTTATAATGTACCTATCAGAATATTTTTTTAGAAGTATAATAAAGGGGACCCCATCTCCCCCCACTAAAACTAATTGTATAGGCACTGGTGTGTTTGATTCTTTTCATCCATTTTCCTTAGAGTCTCTGGGTTGGCGATAGGACATCTTAAACTCTGCATGCCTAGAGGTCAGGGCTGTGCCATCCTGGGATCCCTGGAACATTTTGGGTAATAAGAAACTTAATAACATTGGCATCATCCCCTTACCTCCATTAGGTGTCAAGGAGTTAATTCCTGACTGTTTGGATTGTAGGCATCTGAAACTGAAATACAGTTAAACCTTGAACAACATGGGGGATTAGGGGTGCTCACCCCTTATGAAGTGGATTTTTCTGCTATTTCTGCCTCAGAAACAAAAGAATTGATAAATGACAAGGGCAGGAAGCTGAAACAGTTTGAAGAGAATCAGGGCTCAAGCCCCTAGTTCTTTTGATTCCACATATTGTGATCTCTAAACTAACACAAACTTTCCCCCGTACTTTTAGTTAATATAAAGATCTGTGAAATGAAAATATTGGTACTATAATATTCCTTGGAAAAATAGCCACGTGTAAGTGGATGCTCACAGTTTAAACTCGTGTTGTTCAAGGGTCAGCTGTATCAATAAACCAGACGATGACCCTGTTCTTAATGAGATTCAGCCAGAAAATCTGCCCAGCTCAGTCTGTCTCTCTCTTCCTCCCTCTTCCTCTCATTCTTCTCTGCCCATAAGAAAGGAAACACGGGCATTTATTAGATTCATGAGACAGGAGTTGTTTGGTCGAGGGGCAGATTTAGTTCTGGAGTAGTTTCTTTATTGCCAGCGGTGTTTTAATTGTAGATGCTACCATTGGTATCTCAATGGTGAGAAATTCCTCTTTTTTTTTGGCCCTGAATTTCCTGGCTAGGGTCCATTCTCTTGGCTACTTCTCTCCTGGTAGTGCCTGAAATTCAGTTTTTAAGCTGCTTCACTCCTACATGCTGGAAGGCAGATGATCTCAGCCTGGCACGCACAGAAGCCTCTCTCCTCCCCCGGCCTAGCTCTTCCTTCCTCCAGGCGGGGCCAGGCCACAGATGTGCGCTAATGAGAGCTTCTCTTTGTTTACAGGGTTTGGGATGCTCTGACAGACAATTACATCCCTTCACTCTCAGAAGACTGGAGGGACCCAAACATGGAGGCTCTAAATGGCAACAACTCTGACACCGAGGTACCTCTGGGCCCCTAACTTAACAGGGCTTGAGGAGCTGTGGATTCCAGTTTAAAAAAAAAAAAAAAAAGCATCCAGTAACTCAGCAGTCTTCCCCATTATGTAACGAAGCTCAACGTCATTGCTGGGAAGGCAGGGATTGCGGAGGAGGTGAAAAGTAGGATGAAGGAGGACATTCAGGGTATATGAGGTGAATGGAATGATTGTAAAATAGTGTAAAGGCAGGTCACTTCTGTGGCTCATCTGTGTCCTACAATGTGCAGAATTAGGTGATCTGAAGTAAGACAGGAGGGTAAGTATCACAGGCTTCTTTTGTGTTCAAACAGTGATGGTTAAAAAAAAAAAAAATCAGGGTTTTCCATCTAAAATGAACAGTTCGGTCCCATCGAAAAACAGTATTGACAACATGCGTGGCTGAGTTCCTTTGCTGCCCACCTGAAACTATCACAACATTGTTAATCGGCTATACTCCCAGGTAAGATAAAAAGTTAAAGCAGTATTGGCAGGCTTGTGACAAGCTCAGCGCCTGGCTAATGCCCAGTTGGGGCCCAGAGAATAACGAGGTCGTCATGCAATAGTGAGCAATTCTTTTTTTTTTTCCCCCATATATTTTTTGTTGGCATATAATCGCTTTACACTGTTGTGTTCGTTTCTGCTGTACAGCAGAATGAATAACTATATGTATATATATCTTTTCCCTCTTGGGCCTCCCTCCCACCCTCTAGGAGGAAACTCAACCAACCAGGCATGCATATGACTGGACCTGAGTCATAGTCTGTGGTTACTGACACCAAAGAAGAAGGTAGCATACCAGCTTCTGAAAAAAGCAGGAAAGGGAATACTTGTTTTGAGTTGATTTGCATAGGTTCCAGGAGCTCCAAAATGCCCCTCCTAGGTGAATATACGTGTGGAAAAGTATTATTAAATCATATAATGGCTCTGTCCTTGCTCAAAGCCCCGTCCTACCCTTAGTTTTCTAGTTTTAGCTGCAAAGCAGATCTGACAAATTCCCTATCAAGAAATGCTGTCACGATTCTGTGGGCTCAGCAAACGAGGGAGGGAGGTGGATCTGATCTTTCTAGGTGCTCCAGGATTGAGTCCAGGGAAGGGCAAGAACCAGATTCCCCTTACCAGGTGATATTTCTGTAGACCATTGCCCTAAATAGCACAGCAGAGAGATCAGCAATCAGTTGATTTGTTGAAAGGTGGCTCTACATAGCCTTTCTAACTCTTCTAACAATTAGCTATTCAAAATTGAGAACCTTGAGGCTTTGTTTACTGGGCAAAATAGGCTTGGAATCTAAGAGATTTGCTACAACCCTACTTAGCATGGATATAGGATGTCTCAGGTCCCGTTTTGAATTCCTGAGTGCTTTTTTTTCTCTTGTAGTGCTTATATGGATAGTGTTGAGTCCTTACCCAAAATGCAAAGGAGAAGATAAGCAGTAATAGAATAAATCTCATTACTGAAATGAAATCAGGCCTGTCATGGTGCAAAAGGCAGATTTTGCTTTATTACCTCCTTTGTCACGTTTCTAACTCATTTTGTGGATTTAGTCAAAAAAATATATAAGATAACCTCCCCTTCGAAAGGACTCTAATTTATCCTCACTTGCAGATTTCCCTTAAGAGGGTTAATATTTCAGGGGAAACTGAATGACCCTGGGAAAGATGATCTTGATCTCCTCATAGAATTTTCTCTGTCTAACCCATGGAAAAGGACAGGGTAGCAATAATGGATGGATTAAAGCTGTTTTATTTCAGTCTCCTTTATTATCTGTATTCATTGCAGTAGAAGCTCTTTTCACCGACCTCAGTTTAAATGACTTGCTATGTTGCCAATGCTCTGCATTCCTTCTGTGAAACATGGTAACCAAACACCCTTGGCATGCAGTGTCCCTACGGCTGGTCAGCCTCTCTGTCTGACAAGTCCTCTTATCTCTACTCCTACTTAGTTCATTGCCAAGGATCAGTGATATTTGCTTTCAAACCTGTTCATGCTTGTCCTTGTGACTATAACCAATTTAATGAAATAGAAGCTGTAGGGTTATGAGTGCAAAGAGAGTCATTTTTGCTTTTATAAAATTAAAGTAACACATGTATGTAATTTTAAAAGTCAAATCATGCTTTTTAAAGTAATAGGAGACAACAGAAAATACATACAGCAGCCCCTGACTTACCTTTCCCTATTCCACAGAGGCAGCCACATCCACTGTTTTTAGTTATTTTTTTTGTCAGGCATCTACAGTTTCCTAAATAACACTTTTATATTGCTATTTCTTTGGTTATTTAAAAAAGCAATTTTGTTTGTTATCTATTATGGACAAGAAGATTTAATTCTTTGGCATCACCTCAAAAACTCCCATTTGGCCTTCCCTCTTGTCACAAATGTATCGTTAAATCAATCTTATGTATAGATACTGGGCTTATGTATAGATACCTGGTGGTTCAACTGGTAAAGAATCTGTGTCCAATGCGAGAGTGCTGGGCTTGATCCCTGGGTCAGGAAGATCCCCTGAAAAAGGGAATGGCTACCCACTCCAGTATTGCCTGGAAAATCCCATGGACAGAGGAACTTGGTGGGCTACAGTCCGTGGGGTCAGAAAGAGTCCGACGGGACTGAGCGAGACAGGGGAGGAGGATATATAAATACAAGTATAACTGAGTAAATACTCTTTGTTGCTGAATCATGGAGTTAAAAAAAAAAAAAAACTCCCTCTCTTAACTTGGAGTGAAAAATTGCCTTGGTTTTCATTTGCTTAGTTTCCTGTACATGTATCATTAGTTCAACTCCAAATTCTGAGTGAACTCTAAATCTCATATATATTTTAAAAAATCAGATAGTCTTTTAATTTTAAAAATTAATAAAAAAAACAAAATTTGTACCCTCTATCTTTCTTCTATAAACTAATATGGTTGTAATCTAGATCTAGTGTACAGCTCTCGTCTTGGGAATTCTTCTTGCCTCTCTCTCCTGTCCTGACTGCCATATTTTTATCTTTCTGGGTGTATTCTCTTGTTCTGGTGAAAATAAATTCAGTATATTCTTAAGAAAGGGTGGAAGGAATGTATTTGTTAGAATAGATGAGAGTGTTTTTACTTTCCTGTCATACGTGTCATGACTGAGAATTTGACTTGATAGAGTTATTTTAGGTTGCAAAGGAATATTTACTTAGAACTGCATAGTACCATTCTCTTATCTTTCAACTTTCAGTTACTATTGAGAAATCCCAAATCCATTCTGATTCTTTGTCTTTTATATGTGACTCTCTTTTGGTTCTCTTTAGAAGCTTTGAGGATATTCTCTTTTTCCTTTCTCATTTCTCTTACAGTAATGTGCCTTAGAGTGAGCTGTATTTTTTTCATCCATTCTGCTTTATACTCCGTGGGCCCTTTCAACCTGGAAGTTCGTGACTTTAAATTGTGGGATGTTTTCTTGTTATTTCTCCGAAGACAAATTGTTTCTGTTTTCTGCCTCTATTGAGATGATTATATGGTTCTCTCCTTTATTATGTCAATGTTATGAATTACATGAACTGATTTTCAAATGTTAAATCAACCTTTCATTCTTGAGATTAAACTCGCAGCTTTACTGAAGAATAATTGGCATGCAATGAACGGCATATGTTAAACAGTGCAGTTTGCTAGGTTTTGACTTATGTTTATGTCTGTTGAGACCATCACCACAAGATATTAAGCAAGGTAGCAAGCGTGTCTAATGTCCGTCACTCTTCCTTTCACCCCCTATCTTCAGGCAACCTGATTCTGTCACTGTAGATGAGTTTGCATTTTTTAGAATTTTGTATAAATAGAATTGTGAAGCATGCACTCTTTTTGTCTTCTTTTAAAATTCAGTATTAAAAAAAAAAAAAAACTCTCACCCGGTTACTAAAATGTATAATTCGAACTTCCTGTACAGGAAAAAAATAAATAAATAAATAAATAAAATAAAATAAAATTCAGTATAATTATCTAGATATTCATTCATTTTATTGCATGAATCTACATTCATTCCTTTCTATTGCTGAGTAGTATTCCATTATATGGATACACCATAATTTTCTTATTCATTCACCTGTTAATGGACATTTGGGTTGTTTCCAGCATTTGAATACTGCAAATAAAGCTATTAAGAACATTCTGGTGTAAGTCTTTTTGTGGACATATGTCTCTGTTTTTCTTGGATAAAAACCTATGAGTGAAATGGTTGGGTCATATTGTAAGTGTATGTTTCACTCTTTAAGGAACTGCCAAACTGTGTTCCAGTTTACAACTCAAATTACCCCACCAACCCTTGGCATGCACAGCCTTTTTGATTTTAGTCATTTGAGTGGTATATAGCAGCATCTTATTTTTATTTTAATTTGCATTTCCCTGATAATATATGATGTTGAGCATCTTTTCATGTGTATCCTCTTTAGTGAAGTGCCTGTTTAAATCTTTTGCCCTTTTTCTTAGTGGGCTGTTTGTGTTATTATGGAGATGTTCGAGTTCCTCATGTTAAAAGATAAAATGAAGCATATTAAATTTTTGACAGTTTATTTGAGCAAAAATCTGTTAAAATCTGACAGTGTTAAACCCAAAGTGGTTAAGAGTGCTCCGCCCACAGAAGTTAGAGGAAGGACTTTTACAGAGAAGAGGTAAAGAAAGGAAATAAGTTGATTGGCTCTAGTTTGAGTGGTTGTATTATTTGGGAAAATCTGATTGGCTGTTTGTGAGTGGTTGTCCTTTGGTTTGATTCTTAACTTGGAGGCATTAGAGGTTTTGGTTTTGCTTTGCTTAGGAACCTCCTGAAGCATTGAAGTCACCTTAGCGTAATGGTCTCTTTGTTTAATTAATTTAACACATACATTCTAGATATAGATCCTTTGTTTGTTGTATGTTTCGTGAATATTTTTTTCTTGTCTATGGGTTTATTTTTCTTGTCTAAGAAAGTTAACTTTCTTAACATTATCTTGTGAAGAGAAAATGTTCTTTTAAATGAGACAAAATCCAATTTATTCAGTTTTAAAAAACAGCTTGTGCTTCTCATGTAGTATTTAAGAAATTGCCAAGCCCAACATCACTAAGATTTTTTCTTATCTCCTAAAAGTTGTGTAGTTTTAGCTTTTATATGATTTATGATCCATTTCAAGTTAGTTTCTATATATGATGTTAGGCTAGGTCAGGGCTCAACTTCCCTGGTGGCTCAGATGGTAAAGCGTCTGCCTACAATGTGGGAGACCTGGGTTTGATCCCTGGGTTGGGAAGATCTCCTGGAGAAGGAAATGGCAACCCACTCCAGAACTCTTGCCTGGAAAATCCTATGGAAATAGCCCGGTAGGCTACCGTCCATGGGATCCCAAAGAGTCGGACACGACTGAGTGACTTCACTCACTCACTGGGCAGACAGGCTATCTAGTTGTTTCAATACAATTCATTGGAAATATTATCTTTTTCATATTTAATTATCTTGGCATCTTTGTTGAAAATCAATTGACCTAAATGTGTGGACCTATTTCTGAATTCTCTATTATGCATTTATCTGAATGCCAATACTCTGCTGTCTTTGTTACTGTAGCTTTATGGAAATGTCTTGATAGAAATCATATGTCTTTCCACTTTGCTCTGTTTTTTCCAAGTTGCTTTGGCTATTTTGGGTCCTTTGCATTTCCATATAAATTTTGGAATCACCTGATAAATTTGTACAAACAAACTTGCCAGAAGTTCAGCTGTGATTGTGTTAAATCTATCGAACAATTTATGTGTGTAGATCAATTTTTTATGTAATGTGATGAATTACTGCACTGGGCTTCATTGCTGTGTGTGTGGGCTTTCTCTAATTGTGAAGAGCAGGGGCTACCCTTTGTCGTGGTGTGCAGGCTTCTTATTGTGGTGAAGCCTGTTCTCCTGTTGTGAAGCACAGGCTGCAGGTGCTCAGGCTCCGTAGTTGCAGTCCGTGGTTGTGGGGTTCTCCTGGACCAGGGATCAAACCTGTGTTGCCTGCACTGGCAGGCAGACTCTCATCCACTGTGCCACCAGACAAGTCCCTTGTTAACATTTTAAGGATTTTTGCATCTATGTTCATAGGGCTCTTTTAGTTTTCTTCTCTTGTAATGTCATAAAATGAGTTAGAAATTTTTATTCTATTTCCTGAAAAGGTTTCTGTTATGCTGGTATTATTTCTCCCTTAAATGTTTGATTGACTACACCAGTGAAACCATCCTTCTCTGTGAAAGTTTTTGATTACTGATTTAATTTCTTCAATAGATAACAAGGCTATTCAGATTTTCCATTTCTTGCTGATTTTCTTTAATTTTGGTAAATTGTGTTTTTCAGGGAATTCATTCATTTAATCTAAGTCATTGAACGTACTGACCACAAAGTTGTTTCTGATATTCTCTTATTCTTTCAATGTTAATAAGAGCTAGAGTGATGTTCCCTTTTTTATTACTGATATTGCTGATTTGCATTTTCTCTCTCCTTCTGTCCCTTCCCCTCACCCCCACTGCATCAGTTTATTTATGGGTTTATCACTTTTATTGATTTTTCCAGAGAACTACTTCTGTTTTTTTTTCCCCTTTGTTGTGGTTTGTTTATTTCTTCCCTTAACTTTATTGTTCCCTTCTTTGTACTTAAACTAGGGTTTTGCTTCTCCGTTCATTTCTTTAAGCTTCTGAGATGGGAGCTTGTGGCTTTCTTGGTGGCTCAGCAGTAAAGAATCTGCCTGCCAATGCAGGAGACTCAGGTTTGATTCCTAAGTCAGGAAAATACCTTGAGAAGAAAATGGCAACCCACTCCAGTGTTCTTGCCTGGGAAGTTCCATGAGCAGAGGAGCCTGGCGGACTACAGTCCATGGGGTCACAAAGAGTCGGACACGACTTACTGACTAAAAGCAACAACAAAGGTGGGAGCTTAGATCCTATTTCAAACTTAGAAAAAATGATTTTGTTCCATTTGGGCTACAAAGTACCATAGACTGGATGGCTTATAAACAATAGAAATTTACTTCTCACAGTTAGGGAGGCTGGATATCCACAGTCAGGGTGCCAGATGGTTGGTTCTGTTAAAGGGCCTCTTCCAGCTTGAAGACTGCCAACTTCTCTGTGTCCTCACAGGACACATGGTGCAAGGGAGCTCTGGGAGCCTCTTCTATAGGAATACAGACCCATTCATGAGGGTCCCACCCTCCTGAGCACCTCCCCAAGGCCCTACTTCCTAATGCCATCACACTGGGGGCTAGGATTTCAACATACATGTTGGGAGGACACAAACATTCAGACCATGGTCATAACACAGCATCTTAAAACAGGAAAGTTTTAAGCATGGCCTCAACTGAGTCCACAATTTTAATATGGTATGTTTTCATTATCATTCAGTTCAGAATATTTTCCATTTTTCTCTTGTGCTTTCTTCCGTGGCCCATGGGTTACTTAGAAAAATGTTTATAGATATCATTTTGTCATTGATTTCTAATTTAATAGAGAACAAAATCTGTACAAATAAATCTTTTTAAATGTATTGAAACTGATTTATGATCAAGCACGTGTTGCATGTTGGTGCATGTTCTATGTGCCATGAGAAGAATGCTTATTTTGCAGTTGCTGGTTGTGATGTTTTGTACAGGTCAACTAGATTAAGGTGGTTTGTAGTACTGTTGGATTCTTCTGTATCCTGATTTTTTTGTCTCTGTCTTATCAGTTATCAAGAAAGAAGTGTTAAAATCGCCAATTATTAATAGTAAATCATGGATTTGTCTGTTTCTTTCTTTAGTTCTGTTAGTTTTTGGTGTACATAGTTTGAAGATCTGTTATTAATTACCCACACTTTTATTATTGTTACGTATTCCTGATGGACCCTTTTATCATTATGATATGTCTTTTATTTATTTACCTGTTTTGGGCTGTGCTGGGTCTTCGTTGCTGTGCAGGCTTTTCTTTAGCTGCAGATAGCAGGGGCTATTCTCTGTGTGTGGCATGTGGGCTTCTCACTGAAGTGGCTTCTCTTGTTACGGAGCATGGGCTCTGCAGCACAGGATCAGTAGTTGTGGCGCATGGACTCAGTTGCTCTGCGGCATGTGGGGTCCTCCTGGACCAAGGATCAAACCTTCCTGTGTCTCCTGCATTGGCAGGTAGATTCTTTACTCCTGAGCCACTAGGGAAGCCCTGAAATATCCTTCATGTCTGGTAATACTCCTTGTTTTGAAATCTACTTTGTCTGATATAAATTTAACCACAAAAGCTTTCTTTTGCTGTTAGGTAAACATTTTTCAGTCCTTTTACTTTTCACCTATCTGTGTCTTTAAAAATATATCTTTTATAGATTATATGTAGTTGGCTCTTTTATATTTAGTCTGACCATGATGANTGTCTGATATAAATTTAACCACAAAAGCTTTCTTTTGCTGTTAGGTAAACATTTTTCAGTCCTTTTACTTTTCACCTATCTGTGTCTTTAAAAATATATCTTTTATAGATTATATGTAGTTGGCTCTTTTATATTTAGTCTGACCATGATGATCTATGCTTTTTAGTTTATTGTGTTTAGTTCATTTGCATAGTGTTTAATTCATTAACTTTTAATGTTAAGTTTGTGTTTAGGCATACCTTTTGCATTTCTATTTGTTCCACCTGGGTTTTTCTTTTATTGTTGATATTCCTCTGTTTCACCTTCTCTGCCTTCTTTTGGGTTAATCGAATACTTTCTGGTCTTCCATTTTATTTCTACCATTGGATTTTTAGTTATACATCCTCTTTTATT
Source organism: Neotragus pygmaeus (assembly GCA_006410875.1). Classification (NCBI taxonomy): domain Eukaryota; kingdom Metazoa; phylum Chordata; class Mammalia; order Artiodactyla; family Bovidae; genus Neotragus; species Neotragus pygmaeus. The sequence goes on along the minus strand of SJYV01005184.1, from coordinate 934,475 downwards.
AATTTAAAAATATTTTTAAATTATGAAAATATGATAACACTTGCATATTATCATATCATATCATATGAAAGTATAATATGAAAGTTTACAGGAAAATTGAAAAATACAGAACGAGGTTATATATAGTCCCACTATATCTTAAATTATTTTTTTAAGTAAATAAAGATTTTTAATTGGAATTTCAATATCAAACTCTCAAAAATTAATAGAATGAATATAAGAGAAATAGAAAAATACAGTAGACCTGAAAAGCTCTGTGAACCAATTCAACATAAGTAAGATTTATTCAATTTTCACACAATAAGGATACAAATTCTATTCAAGTTCCCATACAGTGTAAACTAGGAGACACTGGAACATATTTCACACAATAAGGATACAAATTCTATTCAAGTTCCCATACAGTGTAAACTAGGAGACACTGGAACATATCCAGGGACATAAAACAAACTGCAAAAATTTGATGGGATCTGAGGACGTATGAGTTAGGTATAGCTCCCATGTTACCAGGAACTCACAGTAGCTTTCACACATGTCTGACTCTTTGTGACCCTGTGGACTGTAGCCTGCTAGGCTCCTCTATCCATGGGATTATCCAGGCAAAAATACTGGAGTAGGTTGCTATCCTCTCCTCCAGGAGATCGTCCCTACCCAGGGATCAAACCTGGGTTTCCTGCATTGCAGATGGATTCATTTACTATCTGAGTCATCAAGGAAGCCCTCACAAGCTTACAATTCATTTCAAATCTTGTTTTGCCCACGCCTGACAAATCAGACTAGTATGCTGTGCATCAGAGAGAAGAGAGAAGGCTCTAGTTAGGAGTCATCCATGCTGCTGCCCAGCTTCCGTGCTTCCATAATGTCTGAATGGCAAGAAGGGTCAATGCCTAAAAACTCTCTCCCCGCCTTCACCAGGAGCCCAGGGGGAGGAACTTGGACAGGGTCCTGGGGTAGTTGAAAGATGCAGTATTAACAGTCAGTGAGGTAAACTTGCTAAAATTGGCCATATCTCAGAAAATGCAAATATTCCATTTAAAAAATAGACTTACTAGGACAAAAATCCTGCTTAGAAACTAGCACTGGCTGTCAGATGCTTATATATTATAAAAAATAATTCAAACAAGAAAATGAAACTTTCTGAGCAGCAGCCTAACTCCTACCACGGGACTTCCTAGCCCTAAAGAAAGTTCTACCATGAGAGAGTAGTTGTGAAGAAGCCGTGGCTACAGGAGTTTCCTTCTGCACAGCTGGGAGCTGTGGGAAGCAGGCATGTACCATAGGTGGTGGACTTGGCAGAGAGAGGAGCATATGGGTTCGACAGCAGAAATAGATGTCACCATCTGGCACAAAAGCCCCTCAAATAATCCCATTACCTCGCTGTCCTACCCCTTACCCAGGTTGAGAGCAGATGGCCTTTAAGATGTATTTGAGTTTTTTGTTTTTGTTTTTTTATGATGTAGTCCTGCTTTTAAGCAAAAATAGATAGAAGGCGATATGTCGTTGAGGGTGCCTGCCAAGGTAGAGTTTAAGGAAATGGGGAGATGTTTCTGAGGATGGATTCCCTCTGACATGACTGCTTGGACTGGAACTGGGGTGTTTCCTGGGGGTGCTAATTAGAACAGGAAATGTGTAATCCCCAGTAGTCAGACAGACCAGCATGCCAGCTGTTGGTGTACAAGTGAAATTGATTCCTGGATGAGAGGTGTCTGCAGAAAGATTTCCTGGAGGCACTTCTTGCCAGGCTGGAGATGACTTTCAAATGAGACTCCTGGACACAGACAGCTTGTTAGTTTGTTTAGTGGCTTATTGTTCAGTCACTCAGTCGGGTCCTTCTCTTTGCGACTCCACGGACTGCAGCGCTCCAGGCTTCCCTGTCCTTCACTATCTCCTGGAGTTTGCTCAAACTAATGTCCATTGAGCTGGTGATGCCATCCAATCATCTCATCCTCTGTCTCCCCGCTTCTCCTCCTGCCTGCAGTCTTTCCCAGCTTTGTGCTTATTTTGTGCAGGATTTGACAATCAGTGCCCGGCTATGGCCTCTTGGGACACAGGTAGTAAAGTCAAACACGTTGTGAATACCTTGCTGGGCTTCAACATCTAGAACCTCGATGATTATGGACTTTCAGTCTTGCTTGGGATGGAATTTTGGAGACAGTGCAAGTATTTCAGTATTTGCTGTTGCTGTTGGAGTTTGTCCTTTGGTTTGTGTGGTCAGGTTTTTTCATGACATGTCCTGTGGAGCTCTAACACACCCTTCATCAGCTATGACACAGTGCCTAGATTCCAACAACATGATGACTTTTTGTCAGATTTTAAAAGCGTAACTATTTGGGCTGGAACAACTCACCCTTTATAGTATGTGCATGCTAAGTGGCTTCAGCTGTATCTGACTCTGTGTGACGCTATGGACCGTAGCCCACCAGGCTCCTCTGTCCATGGGATTCTCCAGGCAAGAATACTGGAGTGGATTGCCATGCCTTCCTCCAGGGACTCTTCCCAACCGAGGGATCAAATCCATGTTTCCTCATTGGCAGGCAGGCTCTTTACCAGTAAAGCGCCATCTAAAGTAAAATCCGGAAACAGTCCCAGTTGAAACTCCTTAGATAAACAAATGTGCCTTTGCTGCAGGAGAGGTTGCCATTATTATTCACCTTGAGAAGGTTCCTTGTTCACCTGAAGGTGACCTGTCTCTAGGTTAAACAACTGTGCTTCTCCCCTTGAGTGAGAATGGTGCTGGCTACACATGCCTTACTGTCTTTTCCTAACCATGTTGGACCCAGTGATGTATGCTGTACGGACAGAGTATTCTTGGAATTGAATGAAACTCTGCACACCTCTCAGATTCTCTCTTTACACAGTGGGTGGCCAGGGTGGTCTCTGTCAGTGCCATCTGTTCTAGAGACTGGAGAGAATCCTAGTTCTGCTGATGGTCAATCAGAATTCCATCCCCTCTCTTTCCCCCTTTCAGATCCATGAGAAAGAAGAGGAAGAGTTCAATGAGAAGAGTGAACACGATTCTGGAATCAATGAGGAGCCTCTACTCACAGCAGACCAGGTATGAATATGTCTTGGTTCTTGGGACTTTTAGTTCTTTCGATAGAGAAAAAGTTTGAGTATGCACTTGCCACATGCCTTTAAGGTGACAGAAAAATGTATGGTCTTGTGGTGGCTGTGTCATGACCGAGAGTGTGTTTGATAAGGGATTGCATGTCTCTTTAAGACTCAGTTTACCCACCTGCAGTAAATGGGAATGTAACTCCTGTCATGTGCGTCGGGTGCGGTCCGTGTTTGGTAACAGCCAGAGAGGGGCCCTGTGTTTACTGCCTTCATTTTTTGCTAAGCCTTTTTATTGCAACTCATTGTACTTGGTGTCAAGACACTTAAACAAGGGTCCCAAATCCTTGTTCTCACGAGAATAGAAATGACAGATGAGGCTTTCAAGTGATGGATATTTTTTCGTATTTCATAAAACATTGAAAATGTTGAGCCTTCCCAAAAGGGTCTTAGAAACACTCATTTGGTTAAAAAAAAAAAAAAAAGATATAATGCTTCACCATCTTATTGACTTACTTACATTTTGGTTTTAGTAATTTGTTACTTAGGGAGAATACTCCTGGGTCTCTGGATTCCTCATTCAACCTTTCAGTCAACAACTTTTTATGGGCACTTGCTTTGAACAGGCACCTTTCAAGCATTTTCACAGAGTGATTCTGAAAAAGCTCTACCAGGAGCCTTTGGTGCCAGAAAATGCTTTTCAGTAAAAGGAACTCTTTCAAAAGGGTGAGATATAAACAGATAAGGATCAAGAGATAAAGGGAACTGGATTGAAAAGAAGACACTCTAGCATTTATTCTTGTGGGAGGAAATGCAGTTCAGTGATCCAAGTTCAATGATAATGACTTCGAGGGAAAGAGGCACTCAGCCATAAAATTCCAAACAGGGGTCATGTCATTTGCTTGTATTCCATGAATGGCTTAAGTATTCCCTACATTTGAGAGTGGAGATGGGGAAGCTTTGGAATAAAATGGAAATTATTCCAAAGGAGGGAACTCTAAGCGCCTTTATCTTTGGTCCAGCCTAACACAAAGGAACCCGCTTCAATGACCAGTGGCCTTGGAGCCAGAGCCCATTACAGCATTGAGAACAAATATACAGATGCTCTGTTCTGACCAGACTCATCAGTGACTCCTTCCAAAGTAGTCTTTGCTCATTCCCTTTTCTTCATGTGTGAACAGTTAGTGTCCAAAGTCTTGTGTGTTGTTCAATAGTTCACCCTTTTCCCTTTTGGCAGTTATCTAATTTTACTCTCATCTTCTAGAACCAGTCCCCTGCAATAGTCTAGATTATAGCTGAGTTTCTTACCTATTTTCTGCTGTCCAGACCCTACTTATTCTATTATTATTTGTCTTGATTTGCACTTGTTAGCCAGCTTTAGTTCTTGTCCTGGTGCATTCTGGAGGTAGAGCTCTTTTCCTTTGTGTGAAAAGCAGTACATGAGTTTGACCTGTCCTAGGAACACGGCCATTTCTGGTCATAACCATCATCACAACGAATGGACTGGATTTTGTGTTTGAGTTGGGTGGATGAAATATTCTCCCACTCAGGAGGAAAGTGTTCAGCAAATTGAAGTAAATGTTCCTTCCAGGTGTCTCTGCTTTGTTTCCTGAAAGAGCAGTTTATTTCCAATAAAGCACTCATCTAAATGGTGTTCTTGGAAGAGGTTTGACATTAAAGAGGGCTTTGCGATAAAGGGAGAATGTTTGCAAGCCTTCGGTCAGATCTATTTTTATTATTATTCAATATTTATTAAGTAACAATATTGCTTTAGGAATTTTACAAAGACATCAAATTAGGTACATCTTTCATTGATCATCCTTCAAGCTGAGATATTCCTGCAGCAGAGAAGAGTGAGTGCTGTCTTGTGTACCCTCTTCAGGTGATTGAAGAGATTGAGGAAATGATGCAGAATTCTCCCGACCCTGAAGAGGAAGAGGAGGTCCTGGAAGAGGAGGATGGGGGAGAAACCTCCTCCCAGGCGGACTCGGTCCTCCTGCAGGAGATGCAGGCCTTGACCCAGACCTTCAACAACAACTGGTCCTATGAAGGTGAGGGTCCTGGGGGTGGACTCGGGAAGGATGAACTCAGCTCTGCTGGGTAGGGCATGTGCTTCACATGCCACTAATAGAGCCTCGGGATCTAGGGAGTTGACATCACTGTTCTTATTGTGTATCAGTAGAGAAGTTCTCATCACAGAGGGTGGGGAGGAGGCAATCGAGCAAAGTTAAAATGGTAAAATGAACCAAAGAACAAGTAGAGGAAATCTGAACTCACTATTCCAAATGATGCTTCCCTGGTGGGCTTCCCTGGCAGTCCAGTGGTTAAGACTCTGCCCTTCCAAGACAGGGGGTGTGGGTTCAATTCCTGGTTGGGGTACTAAGATCTCACATGCTGCACAGAGCACCCCCTGAAAACCCCTCATGATGCTACCATAAAGTCAATGAAAACAATCTACAAACAGTGATGATAATAATAGCGCGTATATTTAGAGGGCTTTGGAGTGCCAAAGCCTGTTCTAAAACTTTGTACACATAATTTCATTTCGTGCCTGTAGCAACCCCATTAGGACTGAGCTAACTGAGTTTCTGGACGAGTAAGTGACTTGTTTGAGGCCATTGTCGGGGAAATATGATTTAAAAATAATAATCTCCTCCCCACCCGAGAAACCTTTTCACAGTAAAGGAGAAAGGAAACAATTTTATTATCGAATAAGCATTAAGCCAGAATATGGTGCATATCACAGTTCAGTCAGTTCAGTTCAGTCACTCAGTTGTGTCCAACTCTTTGCAACATGAACTGCAGTCTGCCAGGCTTTCCTGTCCATCACCAATTCCTGGAGCTTGCTCAGACTCGTGTCCACTGAGTTGGTGATGGCATCCAACCATCTCATCCTCTGTCGTCCCCTTCTTTTCCTGCATTCAATCTTTCCCAGCATCAGGGTCTTTTCTAGTAAGTCAGTTCTTCGCATCAGGTGGCCAAAGTACTGGAGCTTCAGCTTCAGCATCAGACCTTCCAATGAATATTCAGGACTAATTTCCTCTAGAATTGACTGGTTTGATCTCCTTATCACAGTCATCCACTAAAGAGCTTGCAAAACCAGAAAGAAATCTCACCTTTACCTACAGGCAATTGGACACAACCCATTACATTGAGGAAGTTTTGCAGTTTGGAGTCAGGTGACGAGTGAGGCCCCTATTTTGTTTCTTGATGATGACTTTTCAAAGCAGTGGCTCCCAGATCCTTGAGGAAACATTCCTGAGTCCTGAGACTGGCAGGCAGTACATTTAGCCATGACAATGAATGACACACATTTGAAAAGGACAGATAAAGAGCTTCTGGAAGAAAAGGGAAGGAAGGGAGAGGGGAAGTCTCTTCCCTTATTTTCAACAGGGAGAATCGAGCCTCTTTTTTTTTCCCATCATGTGGCACGTGGAATCTTAGTTCCCCAACCAGGATTGAATCACACCCCCAACAATGGAGGCATGGAATTTTAACTGCTGAACCACCAATGAAGTCCCAAGCCTCTTATTTTTACTGCATATTTGCCCCTACACCACCTTCAGGTCATAAGGGGTGGAGCCAAAATTTGAAGGCAGGCAGGTTCGCTGCAGAGTTCACGTTCTTAATCTGCATATTGTATTAACTCTCTGACACAGGTTTGTAGTAATTATGATCCTGCAAACAAAGAGGCAGATGAAGCGTGAAATTAAAAGATGTAACACCAGTGGCAAAAACGGGTATAAACTTATCAATCTGTAGGGATAATGGTAACCATGCAGCCAGAAGGGCCACGTTCCCTGGGAGTGGATTTGCATGGGGGTAGGGGTCGCTGAGGGTCGGACACAACTGAGCAACTTCACTTTCACTTTTGATGCATTGGCGAAGGAAATGGCAACCCACTCCAGTGTTCTTGCCTGGAGAATCTCAAGGATAGGGGAGCCTGGTGGGCTGCCGTCTGTGGGGTCGCACAGAGTCGGACACAACTGAAGTGACTTAGCAGCGGGACTTAACAAATGACAGAGGGAAGGCGGGATGGTCAGGGTATAAAAGTCCAAACTCGGATTAGAATAGTGGCGAAAAGAGAGGCGTGACCTGAGGGACCGAGTCCTGTAAGTAAGACTGTGGCTCCAGAGTGGAAGCAGGGCGATGTTAGCAGAAAGAATCTGCTGGGAGCCATAGATTTGGCCCCAGCACTGCATTCACAGCGGTTCCAATCAGGCCATTCTCTGCCACACAAAGGTCCCATACACAGAACTGCTCAGTGAAAGACTGGGGAAAACAGCTGAAACGCAGAGTGAAATGGCAAAAACAGAAGGAGGAGGACAACTCCAAAGAGTGAATTGAAGCAGAAGGTTGAAGTAAGTCAGCAAATACCCGGGGCAGAGCAGGGAACGCGAGGAGAGAGGAGAATGGGTTCTGATGTAGAAGAAACAAAAGATGCCGTTAGAAAGGAGTGCATTCGAAAAGATGCTCCCAAATCTACTTTAAATAAAGAAGTCTGAGGGGATAAGAATTTCAAATAAAGTGATCGTGTTCTGTTCTCCCAGGTTCCCTTTTCTTTTTTCTAACAGTAGCAGAAGACTCGGTGCCAGCAGGCCGGGCTTCATTTTTCCATGCGTGTTGCCTGTCTTTACATGCCTCACGTATCTTTGGACACGTACGCTGTGACACAGGACAGTCGGTGTAGAGAGGCCTCAGATGACTGCCTGTTTTGCTGTTGGCTCTATCTTGATCAGGTCTTGGGAACAGACACCACCTCTCTATTGCTCTTCGACACAGATGTCGAAATCTTTATGTCCCCCTCTCCCAATTCTTGACCCATTTCACGTGAGAAATATTATATGTGCTCAGTCGCTCAGTCCTGTCTGATTTTCTATGGCCCCATAGACAGTAGCCCAGCAGACTCCTGTATCCATGGAATTTTCCAGGCAAGAATACCAGAGTAGGTTGCCATTTCCTACTCCAGGGGATCTTCCTCACCCAAGGGTCAAACCAGCCTCTCTTGTGCCTCCTGCATTGGCAGGTGGATTCTTTACCGCTGGCACCATCTAGGAAGCCTGAGGAATATTATAAAGACAGAGGAAACCTAGGGAGACCGATCAAGCGATCAAACACCACATGTCTGTCCACCTGCATTTTTGTGGACAGAGTCCACAGGTCTCCCCGGGGGTTGGTTTTTCTCTCCCCTTTGTTTTCCCGAGATGATGTTTTCTTTCACAGTCCATAACTGGTCCTCTCTTCTGGCATGCGCCTGAATCGTGCAGGTCCTTCTGGGCCCCGGGAGCCTCTCCCGTGGGCTGGAGGCAGTGACCCTGCAGGACGGTCTTCCCCTGCAGGCCTGAGGCACATGTCTGGGTCTGAGCTGATGGAGCTCCTGGACCAAGTAGAGGGAGCCATCCGAGACTTCTCGGAGGAGCTGGTGCAGCAGCTGGCCCGCCGCGACGAGCTGGAGTTCGAGAAGGAAGTGAAGAACTCCTTCATCACGGTGCTCATTGAGGTGCAGAACAAGCAGAAGGAGCAGCGAGAACTGATGAAGAAGAGGCGGAAAGAGAAAGGGCTGAGCCTGCAGAGCAGCCGGATAGACAAGGGAAGCCAGATGCCTCTCAAGGTAAGAGGATAGACCGGCACGAGGACCAGGGGTGTCCAGCTTCTGGGGTCCCCATTGCGGGTCCCGGGACCAGACCAGCTGTGGCCCCAGACAGACCTGTCCTGAGCCATGACTGGGCAGGAACCCTTGGCAGACAGAGGGGCCACGAGAGGGAGAAGAGCCCACCTATCTTCTCCGCGCCCCCAGAGGACACCTGGTCTAATTGAAGGAGACAGGATGTAACTCTCGAAGAGAAATGAGTACAGCTATGTGCTTTAATAGGCAAGACTCTAGGAAGTGGGGTGAAGGTATTTAAGGCTGAGTGGAATTGTGCCCTGGACTCTGGGTTCAGAGTCCCTGTTACCAGTAGTTTATAGTTCTGACTCATCTCTTTAGGAGGTCGTTAAGGTGTTTCAGGATTGAAAATTATGACACCTTGTTATAGTGACCGGATTCTTCCAACCAGTGATTCTCAATCAGGGAGGCTCAGCAAAATCATCTAAGGAGATTTCTCAAAATACCTATTCCTGAGTTCTCTCCTGCGCTCTCTCCGAGAGCTACTGAATGGGGCCTCGGGCACGTGCATTTTGGAAAAAGCTTCCTAGAGGAGGACAAGTGCTTCACATCCACCCATCCCAATGACTGGGCATTTTGTTTTCTTCCCTGAGACACTTTCATCGTCATCTGTCCAAGTTTCCCTGTGCTGCTTTATTTTCCTATTTACATAACAGAGGCTGAAATGAGGAAACCCAGGAGTGCCTGGGAGAGGTTGACGGGTTGTCTTATCACCCGAGGGACTTACTCAGATAAGAGACTTTGAGATGCTGCTACTTCTTCTTGCAAAGCACAGGCTGAAATTTTGGCCTGTCTCATAGCCCAGATCTTTACTTTCTATTTATAAAACCCCGGGGCCCTGATTGGGATGGTGTAGAGGCTGACAGTTCTGGGTAGCTTAGGGAAGACTTGCCCTTCTGAGTCTCGCTCCCCTTCCCCAGCGCTTCAGCATGGAAGGCATCTCCAACATCCTGCAGAGTGGCATCCGCCAGACATTCGGCCCCTCAGGAAGTGACAAGCAGGTACGGCCTGTCTCTCTGCTCCCAGTTTCCTTCCCAGACTCTTGCTATTGGGTCCCCTCAACAGAGTGGGGGATGGGGATACACTAGAATTATCCCAGCATGGGGGGAAGATTGCGGGGGTGGGAGGATGTCCTAACAATTTCTTCCATTTGAAGAAGCAGAATGTGTCTTGTTAAAGGCAAATGGTTTTTTGAACTTTTGTATTAGAGGCAATGGTGAAAACTCAACACTCCTTGTAGACCTGTGAGTTCAGTTGCTTTCAGAACAAAATGCGTTAAAGGAGAACCCGCTTCGTGAAAGATGCCGTCCAAGAGCTTAATTAGCTTTACCACACTGGGCTTCCCTGGTGGCTGAGCAGTAAAGAATCTTCCTGCAATACAGGAGTCACAAGAAATCAAGAGATGCAGATTTGATCCCTGTGTTGGGAAGATCCCCTGGAGGAGAACATGGCAACCTACTCCAGTTTTCTTGCTTGGGAAATCCCATGGACAGAGGAGCCTAGTGGGCTAAAGTCTATAGGGTTGCACAGAGTCAGACACGACTGAAGCAACTTGGCAAGCACACTAGTGGAGCCAGTCCCACCAAGACTGCCTCTTCAGCTGCCTTGCTGACTGTAACCCACACTGCGGGGTCTCCAGTTTGGCTTCACTTAATCAATTACTTCCCTGAGAAATGGTTTGCATTTCTGGCTCTCTGGTGCCTGCCACGTGCTGAGCTCTGTTGCTAGGCCCCCAGGCAGTACATAGATGAGTGAGTCCTGGTCCTGCCCTCTTGGAGTGCATAGTCTAACAGAGAGAGTTGATGTATCCAAAGACACCTTTGAGAGCATGCACAAAAACTGTATGTTTTAGGCCTATTTGTGACTGAATCCTAAGTATTAGAATTCTGGAGCTACAGACTGGGAAGAGATTTTCGTTGTTGTTCAGTCACTCAGTCGTGTCTGACTCTTTGCATCCCCATGCACTGAAGCATACCAGTCTTCCCTGTCCTTCACCGTCTCCTGGAGCTCTCCCGGGAAGAGATTTTGGGAACATATTACTTGGTCCCCTGAGTTCACAGAGGTAGAATGAAGGCCCAGAGAGATGAGGCAATTTCCCCCCAGGCCACACTGCTGGTGGTAAGGCCACGTCTAAAACACAAGCCTCGTGGTTTACAGCTTTTCTCAATCGTGATGTCAGGCTCCCTCAGAACCTTCCAGGTCCCTCTGGCCAGTGTTTTTGAATAGACCCCTGGACACTAAGATGATTTTGTTGTAGGAGCACCTCATCTCCACCAGAGGGAGCAAACCCAACATCCCAGACCCTGGGTGGAGTTGAGGTTTTCTCACTGGTCATTTTGACGAAAGAAAAAGCATTCGTTCTCTAGTTGCACTGCAGAGAAGAAAATATCATCTGCCAGTAGAATGTTCTCTGCTTTTAGCCTGGAGGACCAAAAGCTCACCAGTATTCCTAAATAATCAAAAAGTTTCTAGTGTCAGAACACTTTAGTATTTGGAGTGGAGGGACCCTTTTCCTGGCTAATATGATCAAGTCTTACTTTTGGTGGGAGGGAATTTTACTTTCTTTTTAATTTTTTTAAATTATGAAAGTATGGTAACATATTTATAGGAGACCTGAAAAATACAGAACAAAGTTATATATAGTTCCACTATATATTATAGTTATTTTTTAAGTAGATAAATTAAGATTTTTACTTGGAGTTTCAATATCAAACTCTCAAAAATTAATAGAATAAGTAGACAGAAAAGTAGAAGGATATAGTAGACCTGAAAAGCACTATGAACCAAAATATGGGAGTTATTTTCAAATATCTTTTGATATTGATTTCTAACATAATTCCATGATGATAGAATAGACTCTGTTGATTTCAATACCTTTAGACTATGGCACGTTTGCACTCTGCTTTATGTCCCCAGATATGTTCCAGTGTCTCCTGGTTCACAGCCTATGGGAACTCAGAGAGAATTTGTATCCTACTGTTTTCTGAGAATTGTATAAATCTTAATTATGATAAAGCCTTCCTTTAAAAGAAACATTTGCCAAAGATGGGGGGAAATCCTGAAACAATGGTGCGAACATTGTCATGTGTGTTGTTGAGAACATCAAATTTGATGGAGTGCGTGTTTTTTAGAGAAAAACCCAGTTCCCGTGCAAGCTGTCAACCCATATCTCGGCCCTGGAAATGGGGCTTCTGTCTCATGTGCAGCATGCCCTGTTTGTCTCCTAGTACCTGAACACAGTCATCCCTTACGAGAAGAAGGCCTCGCCCCCATCAGTGGAAGACCTCCAGATGCTGACTAACAGTGAGTTCCTCCCATTCTCAGCCAGATCAACTGCTCATTTCTGTCCCTCTTGCTCTGTGATTTATACCCTTGGTGTCTCGGGCCTGAGGTTTCCTCAGGGCAATTTCTTTTTTATTGTTACTATTTTTATTATTTTTAATTGGAGGATAATTGCTTTAAAATGTGTTGGTTTCTACCATTAAACAATGTGAATAACTCATAACTATATATCTATGTATATATATGTGTGTGTATATATATATATCTCCTCCTTCCTGAGTTTCCTGCCCACACCCACCTTTAACTTTTTGTTTTATATTGTAATACAGTTGATTAACAATATTGTGTTAATTTCAGATATACAACAGAGGTGATTCAGTTATTTGTATACATGCATCTGTTCTTTTTCAAATTCTTTTCCCAGTTAGGTTGTTACAGAATATTGAGCAGAGTTCCCTGTGCTATACAATAGGACCTTGTTGGTTATCTGTTTTAAACATAGCAGTGCAGTTTCAATGGATCAAAATGTGCTCCACACCATTGCATCATGTCCCCTCCATGGGGCAGAATTAAAGAGCTCTTCAGTGATACTAGGAGCTGCTTTGTCTTTTCCTGGTTTCTGGAAGGGAAGAGACTTGCCAGAAAAAACAAGCTGATGGAGGAGGTTGAGCAGGGGAGCTTTCTGTGGTTCACCCGCAGGTCTCAAGGCCGTGCGCTCTCCGCCTTGCCTGCAGTTTGAGGTTGCCTTGTGTTCCCAAAGCAGGGAGCTCCTTCTAAGGGACTGACTGTATTTAATGAGAAGCAAGGTTTCTTGGGTGGGGTAAGGCTGAAGGGAGAGAATAGATTCTGGTTTTCCTCCCAGGCCCTGACTCTATTGTCAAGTAATATTAGCAAGCATTCAGAGTGGTTGGGGCAAACAGCCTGTGATCGAGAGCCTTTTTAGGCAAAGTCTCTCGATACCCATCAGATACTACAGTCCCCAAAGGACTGGGGGCACAGGGTGTTAGCCATCAGTGTCAGCTTGATTTTTTAGGAAGAGAAAAATCCTAGGCTGAGATGTGAGGAAGGGCTCGGTAAATCACAAGGCCATCCATCACCCTGGCAACCGTGCTCTGCATTGAGTAGCACACTGACAGGATGGGCACCGTGCTGCCTCAGAGGGAATGGGCCACCGTAGGGCTATTTGATGCCCAAGGGGAGGAAGGGGGTCTTCATCTATTTGGCTGAAGAAAATAGATACCTCCTGGGCCCGTTGCTTAAGATGTCCAAAGATTTCATTTTTATCATTTTGGAGAACGAAAGAAGTTTCTGATAAATGGAAATCTTGCCTCCATCAATAGACACCACGTCCTTGAGAACCTGGAAGTTTAAATTCAAAGTGCATCAGCTTCCTCTTAACTCATCTGAAGCTCTTTTATTTGCATAAATATGCACTAAGATTTTTTTTTTTAATGGGAGCAGATAGAAACGAGCTGACATTTATAGGTGTTTGTGTTTTCACAAGCAGCAAGCATTTGGAAAATAATTTGGACAAATTATGAAGGTTGATATATGTAGAGCACTCTATCATGCTGTTTTTTAAAAAAATAAAGAGCTATAAATTTATTACAGATACCCATTCAGGAATTTAGTGTGAAATCCTTTCATTTTAATCAAGAAACAGTGGTTTGTGTACACTTTTGAAGTTCATTTTAAAAATTCGGGCTAGAGTATATCCATGATTTAGAATACTTGGGAAACATAGAAATGTGAATAAAGGAAAATAAACAGCTTCTTCCTCCCTTCACTGTGGTTACTAGATGGTGTTTTTCAGGCATAGTATTTCATGTCTTTCCTATATAGTTGGGATTACACAGCCTGTTAAATTTCATATCATGATTTTAGTCACATCAGTTAACATTTGGTTAACATTCTTTTTATGGCTCTCTCTTCTGCCGTACAGACATACCACATTCCAATATTTTATTCCTTTAAAAAAACTGCCAACTTCCCTGAATACCAACTTTCCTGTATGTTATGAGAGCTCTCTTCTTTGGCACATCCGTGTATGGGTTTGTGAATAGTAATTCCTCTTTTCCCAACTCCTGAGTCAAGAACATAGGCCCAAGGCTGGTTCTGGGGACTGGACAATTCTTATAAATTTTGGATTTTGGAGACCACCTTAGTCACATGTTGGCTGGGCTGAGTGCAATTATTGTGTTTTTATTGCTATCTTCTTGGTGGGCAGCATTTCTTTTAGTCTTCGCATGCCCAGCTGCAACGTATTTTCAGCCTGTTATGTTGAAATGAATCCATGTCTAAAAATACAGAGGAAAGGAAACAAACCATTGCCTAAATGGCCTGAGGTCCAGTCATTTTCTGGGCCTGGCCCTGGATTCATGCCACCGTCAGCCTCTGTTTCTTACCCCCTCCTGAGTTTTGGAGTCAAGTGAGCTTCCCTGGTGGCTCAGATGGTAGAGAATCTGCTTTCAGTGTGGGAACCCTGGGTGCGATCCCTGGGCTGGAAAGATCCCCTGGAAAAGAGAGCGGCTACCCACTCCAATATTCTGGCCTAGAAAACTCCATGGACGGAGGAGCCTGGCAGGCTACAGTCCATGGGGTCGCAAAGAGTCAGAGTCGACTGAGCGACTTTCACTTTCCATGACCCTGAGTTGCAGCTTGTTAAGGTAATCAGTGGAGAACAGGACCTGGGAGTGGACTGGAGAGTCTCTCCGTTGTCAGGTTGCCTCCTGACCTCAGTCATCAGGGCCAGTTGATCTTCAGTGTTTTCTTCACTTGCAAAAAGCAGTACATGGACGCACTGCTATATTTAAAATGGACAACTAACAAGGACCTCTGCTCGGTTTTGTGGCAGCCTGGATGGGAGAGGAGTTTGGGGGAGAATGGATACATGTATAGATATGGCTGAGTCCCTCCCCTGTCCATCTGAAACTATCACATTACATCGATAACTGGCTATACTCCAATATAAAACAAGAAAGTTAAAAAAATGAAATTAAGTGCAAAGATTATTGCATCCAGTGGGAAAAAAAGAATAATACATGTTCATGGAAAAAATCTGGACCTTATACCAATATGATGCCAAAAAGAACATCACCTGGAGCCTCATACTCAGAGGTAACTGCTTTTTAGTTTCATGCACATTCTTCCAGAGTTTTTTCTATGAATACTAACATTTATTATTATGCTCTTAAAATTAATATATTAAGTTCCACAATCTCCTTTCTTCATTGATAAGTATGTCTTGTATACATACACCTCTATCTTTTTTTATGAAGCTGTTTGAGATGGGCATAGATAGCATATACCAGAGTTTGCTTAAGGCATCTATTGATGATGAAATCTCTTGTTGGATACTCCCATCCCTTCCCTTGTTTTTTGATAGTATAAACGAGGTCCAGATACTAATATTTTTTGAAGGATTTTTTTACAGAGCTGACTTCTGCATCACGAATAATGAATATGAGAAGGTACTTCTTAGTTTAATAACAGAAAAATCTGTTCTGTGAAAAACCTTAAGTTTTAATCCCTTTCCTACTGCTTGCTTCATATGTAGTTCATATCCCTCTTCAACAAAAAGTCTGTAAGCTCCTTGAAGGTCATCAGTACTTTTGCATTTCCACAAATTCTAGCACTGTACTGGCCATAAAGGAGAAGATATTTGTTGAATTAAATTCATTTTCCCTTAATAAACTGGAGATGAGAACTTTTCTAATAATATCTGTATGAGTAGGATGTCTTTAAAGACAGATTTATCAGAGTTTCAGCCGTGTGACAGCTGTTATTCTTAACATTTGGATTGCATCTGAAAGTTGATTCCTTTTTTAAATTGCTTTATTTATTTTTATGATCATTAAAGACACATAATTCATAGATGATGGGGAAATTACAGATGAGCACATGCATACAGAAAGGAAAGACTGAGAGAAAAAGAGAGAAGAGGATGTCAGCTCATCAGTAGGGCTACCCTGATCCTTTTGATGGCTTCTCCTTCACCAGCAGGTGAATGCTGGCTCTTGACAAAGGCTTCTAGACTTTGCTCAGCACTCAGCAAGTGTCTGATTTCCTTGATTCCTCTCTCCCTGTCTTTGGGTTGATGGACTGTCTGGCCCAGAAGTGAGCTGTGTTCCCTGACTCGTCTTGACTCTTCTCTCTCCCCTCCCTCCAGTTCTCTTTGCCATGAAGGAGGATAATGAGAAGGTTCCCACTTTGCTGACGGACTACATTTTAAAAGGTAAGAGCTGCCCAGGTTTCTGGGAGCAGAAGTGACCTCCAGGGCTCCCCTCCCCCAGGACTCTGTCGGCTGGACGCACAGAGCCCACACTGTGGGCCTCCCAGAGCCTCCACACTGGGCCAGACCAGGCAGGGCCAGGGAGCTCCGTGCACAACTATGAGCGGGCCCTTGCCTTTGGATGTTGCTAGGAGGCCTGAGGAGGACATTCCATCACCCCCGAGTCGCCAGAGCGACTCCACACACAGAGCAGCCAAACCAGTTCAAAAGGCCTATTGTTAAAGTTCTGTGGGGCTTGGGCTGTTTAGTTGGCAAAAACAAAGCCTCAGGATACCTTTAACAATCTTGACTACTTGAAAGGCAGCAAACTAGGAACATGATTAGCTACATCCTTTTATAGCTATTTTTTGTTTCGTCTTTCATTATGGATCACAATTTTTTGTTTCATCTTTCATTTAACATATGCAAAAGTAGAGCAAATGGTGTAGTGCAGCAGCACCCAGCGTTTCTGGCACCAGGGACCAGTTTTGTGGAAGATAGTTTTTCCAGGGGGAGGGGAAGGGGATGGCTTGGGGATGATTCAGGCACATTACATTTATTGCACACATTATCTCTATTATTATTACATGAGCTCCACCTCAGATCATCAGACATTAGATCCTGGAGGCTGGAGATACCTGGATAGTGAACCGTCACGTGCCTAGCATTTGGCTTTAAAAATTATTAACTCCTGGCTGATCTAAATTCAGTTATAACCACACCCAGCTTCTCTCCTCCATATTGTTTTGAAGCAAATACCAACCATTATATCTTTTTTCATCCATAAGTATTTCAGTATGCATTTCTAAAACATAATCACAAGATCATGAGCACAGCTAGAAAAATAAAACATTTTAAAGTATCTTAGAGGGACTTCCCTGGTGGTTCAGTGGTTAAGACTCCACACTTCCAGTGCAGGGGGCAAAAGTTCACTCTATGGTTGGGAGCTAAGATCCCTCATGCCATGTGCATTGGCCCCTCATCCCCCTCGTCCCAAAGTATCTTTGACTCTTCAACCAGTGTTCAGATTTCCCTGTAAAATTTTTTCAGTGTATTTCTTTGAATTAGGACCCAAAGAAGTTCCATACATTACAATTTCATAATGTTTCTCTTAAGTCTCTTTGTTTTATTTATTTGACTGCACCATGTTATAGTTGCAGAATGTGGAATCTTTAGTTCCTGCATGTGGGATCTAGGTCCATGACCAGGGATGGAACCTGGGCCCCCTATGTTGGGAGTACAGAGCCTTAGCCCCTGGACCATCAAGGATGTCTTTTAAATCTCTGTTTATATATATATATATATATATATATATATACAGTTTCCCCTTTCCTTCATCTCTCACATTCTTTGAATTTTATTTCATAAAGAAAC
This sequence comes from Neotragus pygmaeus, assembly GCA_006410875.1. Lineage (NCBI taxonomy): Eukaryota > Metazoa > Chordata > Mammalia > Artiodactyla > Bovidae > Neotragus > Neotragus pygmaeus. Next base: position 916,830 of record SJYV01005184.1, on the reverse strand, counting down.
CAAGTGATTTGATCCATAGAATTTCCTTATTCCGGCTTTTACTTGTTAGTTTCGTCCTCATGGTTTCGTTTAATATGTTCTTCCACCTTTTGCATTTCCTGTTGTCCAGTGAAGCCAGAGGGCTGAACACATTCAGAGCATCCACACCAGACCGGACTGGGCAGGGCCAGAGGACTCAGAACACTAGCATCCACAGTTTTTTGGAAAGCATTAGTTTATCGGTGGTTGGGAACTTCCATTAAGAGACACCTACCATCTGGTTGTCTTTCTTTGGGGGGATGTTAATATCTATATTAGTGTGCTCAGGCTGGTAAAACAGAATACCACTGGGTGGCTTAAACATCAGAAATTAATTTTCTCTCAGTTCTGGAGAGTAGAAGTCCACGATTAAGGGGCCAGTAAATTGGGTTTCTAGTGAGGGTTCTCTTCTCAGCTTGCAAGCAGCTACCTTCTTGCTATGTCCTCACATGGCCTTTCTTCTGTTGATGAGAGAGTGCCAGAGCCTCTGTGCTTCTTCTTACAAGGACACTAATCCTAGCAGATCAGCACCCCACCCACATGACCTCATTTTAACCCTTCTTTCTCAGAGGCTCCATCTCCAAGTATAGCTGAGGGTTAGGGCTTCACCATGGATTCTTGAGTGGAGGACACAAACATCAACTCTGTAACACTTTCCACTGATAGTTATTCATGGTCCAGATTCTTTTTCTCGTTAGATTTTGCTCCACAGGCGCAGACAACCTTGGGTGCAGTTTCTGAAGGCTTGTGGACCTCAGTTTATAACCTCTGAGCTATACTGTTCTGTAAGGATGAGAAAGATGAATCTTAAATTTCTGCAGGATGGATTTAGGCTGAACATTAGGAAGAACTTTTGGCTCTTAAAGGTTTTAAAAGAGCATCCTATTTCTCAGAGGAGGTTTGTGGAAATGGGTTCTGTAAGGCTGGGAGCCCAAGTGCTAGACTTTACCCCTCACGATCAGCTGAAACGTCAGTGAATGTATAAAACTAGTTAACATTGATGAGCACTTTCTGTTTGCCTCTGAGCAGCGCTGTGGGCTGGGCAGAGGCACAGGCTACCGTATACATGAAGAAAAACAGACACAGGTTATTTCTCGAAGGTTGTGGTTAATAACAGCCAGACCCAGGATTTGAACCAAGGCGGTTGGGCAGCAGAGAAGACCCACTTCATCACTACACTGAACCACCACCCATCAGTGGCTCATTCTCCTTCTGGAAGGAAGACACGTGATTGCCATCCTTCCCTGGCTCTCAGGGGGCGGGTGGTTCTCTGCTCAGGACACTGGCGAGAGGTCAGTGGCCGGGAGGTCCGGCCCCACACTTGCTCTGACGTGCTCTCTCTCTGCTTCTCCCTCCAGTGCTCTGTCCCACCTAACCTTGCCCTTGGGAGCAGCCTTGCTGCGGAGGTCACGGAGCAAGAGTCATCCCACCGCAGGGACTGCATGACACCACGTAGCCTCCGCCGTGTATTTAAACGTGTATAGCTTAACCTGGATTAAACATGAGCAAACGCGCGGGGTCCTTTGCTGTTGGCTTCTAGTCCTAGTAACCATTGGATGCATGACTGTCGGGCAGGGCTGGTGATGTCGCCTCTTCTCCGCCCGTGTCGGAGGGAGGCAGATGCTGTCACCGCTCATGATGTAGTCTGGCTCCAGCCCTCAAAAACAGCTTCCACTCTAAGACTAATTTTGAAATAAACCTTCATTTAATTAGTACGCTTCATGTGCTTTGGCATGTGGTATCCCTCGGCGCTCTGGTACAAACCTTCAGAGAAAGGACACGTCGCTGCCTCCACGTGAGGCTCCTGGCCACGGCAGCGGTGGGGTGTTCGGGGATGCGGTGGTACCTGTTGTGACCTTTGGTGGGTTGTGGTGACTCTGCCATTGTCCAGACAGGGAGGAGGCCGTCCACAGACTCCTAAGATCTTGTTGCTTGACAGTTTCAGACGGGGCCACACAAGGTGTTGTAGAAAGTGCTGGCTGGGGAGGAGACTGGGATGTTAGCAGATGGAAAGTGAGGCTTAGGGGGAAGCAGGGCGACTCTAGCACCTCCCGTTGGGATGGCCGAGCGGACACCCTGAGGTCTGAGGGCTGGACGGTGTGAGCTCCGCTGGGCTCTCTCGGCGTGGGGGCTGTGGCTGCTTTCCTGACCGCCCCTTCTGACCCCTGGTAACCTCTGGCTGTCTGTGTCCTCCCCACCTCCCTGTGGCCCTCGCCTCCCACGTGCTGTCCCCGGCATCGGTGACAGGCAGCTGTGACCAGCCAGCAGGTGAAAGCTGTCCTTGTGTCTGGAAGGGGCTCCGCTTCGGCACAACCTGAACTGTCTCGGCTTCCATCTTCTGGCTTGAATGGCATTCTTTCTGCAGATTCCCCCAATCCCGTCTTTAAAGAAAAATCTTTTTTTTTTTTAATTGTGGTGAAGGTCGTGTCATATAAAACCTGCTATTTCAACCGTATTGAACTTACAGTTCAGTGGCACCAAGTACATTCACCTTGCTGTGCGACTCTCACCACCATGATCCAACTCCCTAGTTTTTTCACCTTCCTAACCTGAAATTGTCCCCATTAAACAAGAACTCCTCATGCCCTTCCTCCTTCCCAACCCCTGCCCCCTGGCTTCTATCAGTGTACTTTCTGACTCCATGAATTTGACTATTCAAGGTACCTCGTATAAGTGGAATCAAACAGTGTTTGATTCCTAATATATATTGGAATGCATATATACTAATATATATTGGAATGTATATAATATATGTTGGAATGCATATATCAAACAGTGTTTGACTCCTAATATGTATTGGAATGCATTTTTAAGGTTAACTTAATATATGTGCTACAAACAGGACTTTTACCCCACACGCTATACAGTAGGTCCTTACCAGCCATCCACTTCATACATAGCAGCGTATATATGTCAATCCCAACCTCCCAGTCCATCCCAACCCTTCCCCCTGTTGGTATCCATACATTTGTTCTCTACATCTGTGTCTCTGTTTTTGCTTTGCAATGGATAGGTTCATCTGCACCGTTTTTTCTAGATTCCACATGTATGCGTTAATGTAAGATACTTGTTTTTTCCTTCTGACTGACTTCTCTCTGTATGACAGTCTCTAGGTCCATCCACCTCTCTGCAAATTGCACAATTTTGTTTCTGTCTTAAAAACTTTTCTCAAGTACTTGCTATGTACCATCACCTCGACAGATCATCTTGCATCTCAGCATTGCCCTGATAGGCGGATGAGGACACCGAGAAGCAGAGACGCTCCAAGCAGTGGAGTCAGCTGGGCACTTTGGCCCCTTAGGTACCTAGATCTCCACCCCTCCTTGGGAGTTTGGCGTTTGTGTGCCACACGGAAAGCTGTGCTTTGTCACACGGGCAGCTCCATAGAAGGTCACAGATGGATGCAGGTGGCAATAGAAGGCATCCTTGGCACTCTCTCACTCCCTGGGCCTCTGCTTTTCTAGGAACTTTGCTACAGAGCAGTAACAATCTCCCTTGGGGGGAGGGGGGGGACCACAGGGGAAACCGCCCCACTGCTGGCAGCTCTCCAACTCAAGCATCCACACAGAGCAGGGCTTCCATGTGGACAGCACCCTGGCCACTGCAGGAGAATGGAAACAGCCCGAGGTGGTCGTACAGATGCTCAGGCTCAGCATGTGGACCTAAGTACCGGAGCTTTGACAAAAGGAACACCTGCAGCTCTGCGTTCCCTGGTGCCACGGCACGGGGCAAAGGGCCACTGGCAGGGTGAGGTCCTTAGCACAGTTCACGCTTTGCCAGCTCTGGGGGAGCAGTGAATCTCCCAGGAGCCTGCCTTCCTGCCTGGGGTTCGTCATATCTGGGTCAGCCGCTCCTTTCCTCCAATTTATCCTACCAGCAGGTGTCTGAAGCAGCAGTGACAAGCTCATCAAAGCTGCCGGCAGTTAAAAATAAATCTCAAGTGTCAAGGAGATGCTCCATCTCCGAGGAGGTGAGTCTCAGAGGAGGGGTGGGAGCCGTGGCGGCCGTTTCTCACCTGTGGTCCACATCAGGAGCCGAGCGGGAAGGCAGCTCCATGGCCTCTGGTTTTGCATGGCCCTTTCGTCTGTCCTTGCTCCTCAACATGTGGCGCCCAGCCCAGCAGCAGAGACAAAACATCTAGAAATTTATTACAAATGTAAAGAACTCAGATCCCAATCCCCCGCCCATCCATCCTCTACCCTAGTCGGAAGCTGCAGGTTTTTTCCTGTTTGCCATGCCATGCAGCACATGGGGTCTTAGTTTCCCTGACCAGGGATTGAGCCCATCCCGTCGGCTGTGGAAGCCTGGAGTCTTAACCTCTGGACTGCCAGGAAAGTCCCTGGAAGCTGCATTTTAATGTGATTTCCAGGCAGTTGGTGTTTGTGTTGAGTTCAGAGGCACTTTGAGAGCTGCTGGAGCCCTGACTCTGGAAGACTGAGCCTGGAAAGCATGGACGGTGTGATTAACACGTGACTGCACCTCTCCTCTCCTCGTCTTTCAGGAGGAGTCCCAGGGCAGATGATTCTTCAGGCCCCAGTCAGTTTGGATTGCAAAACTCAAGTCCACCCAGAGTGTCCACTCTCAGCCAGGGCACTGGGGAGCCTAGTCCTGCAGGCGCCCTCCTGGGCAGGTGGGACTTGATCTGGCCAGCAGGCTCCTTTACTGAAGCTTATCTCCATCAACTAAAGGCCTCCATGTGGGTTTGCGAAGCCTAATCTGATCCATCCCTAGTGAGGAAATGTTCCTGTAGGGCCTGACGCCAGCCTTCAATTGTGTAGAGTTGAAACAAATGACCCCGTGAAAGTGAAAGTCGCTTAGTCATGTCCGACTTTTGCAACCCCGTGGATNGCAGGGTGAGGTCCTTAGCACAGTTCACGCTTTGCCAGCTCTGGGGGAGCAGTGAATCTCCCAGGAGCCTGCCTTCCTGCCTGGGGTTCGTCATATCTGGGTCAGCCGCTCCTTTCCTCCAATTTATCCTACCAGCAGGTGTCTGAAGCAGCAGTGACAAGCTCATCAAAGCTGCCGGCAGTTAAAAATAAATCTCAAGTGTCAAGGAGATGCTCCATCTCCGAGGAGGTGAGTCTCAGAGGAGGGGTGGGAGCCGTGGCGGCCGTTTCTCACCTGTGGTCCACATCAGGAGCCGAGCGGGAAGGCAGCTCCATGGCCTCTGGTTTTGCATGGCCCTTTCGTCTGTCCTTGCTCCTCAACATGTGGCGCCCAGCCCAGCAGCAGAGACAAAACATCTAGAAATTTATTACAAATGTAAAGAACTCAGATCCCAATCCCCCGCCCATCCATCCTCTACCCTAGTCGGAAGCTGCAGGTTTTTTCCTGTTTGCCATGCCATGCAGCACATGGGGTCTTAGTTTCCCTGACCAGGGATTGAGCCCATCCCGTCGGCTGTGGAAGCCTGGAGTCTTAACCTCTGGACTGCCAGGAAAGTCCCTGGAAGCTGCATTTTAATGTGATTTCCAGGCAGTTGGTGTTTGTGTTGAGTTCAGAGGCACTTTGAGAGCTGCTGGAGCCCTGACTCTGGAAGACTGAGCCTGGAAAGCATGGACGGTGTGATTAACACGTGACTGCACCTCTCCTCTCCTCGTCTTTCAGGAGGAGTCCCAGGGCAGATGATTCTTCAGGCCCCAGTCAGTTTGGATTGCAAAACTCAAGTCCACCCAGAGTGTCCACTCTCAGCCAGGGCACTGGGGAGCCTAGTCCTGCAGGCGCCCTCCTGGGCAGGTGGGACTTGATCTGGCCAGCAGGCTCCTTTACTGAAGCTTATCTCCATCAACTAAAGGCCTCCATGTGGGTTTGCGAAGCCTAATCTGATCCATCCCTAGTGAGGAAATGTTCCTGTAGGGCCTGACGCCAGCCTTCAATTGTGTAGAGTTGAAACAAATGACCCCGTGAAAGTGAAAGTCGCTTAGTCATGTCCGACTTTTGCAACCCCGTGGATTATAGAGTCCATGGAATTCTCCAGGCCAGAATACTGGAGTGGGTAGCCTTTCCCTTCTCCAGAGGATCTTCCCAACCCAGGGATCAAACCTAGGTCTCCCGCATTGCAGGCAGATTCTCTCCCAGCTGAGCCACAAGGACCCGGTGGGGACAAGCTATTGTCCAAATGGAATGTCCACACATTCCCTAATCTGTATCTTTGAGACAGATGGGGTATCTCAGAAAGAAAACCCAAAGGGAAGGGTGTTGGGGCAATACGTTTTATGGGATAAATTGGATTTTTAAAATGAAATAAACCTTTTGCATAGCACTGGAGTATTATCTGGACTAGAACTGTCTTCACTTAGAGGTCAGGCAAGAGACACGAAAAATCCAAGAAGGTGTGCTCCTCTGGGTGTCTTAGGATGCATGATAAGCCAAGTCCTAATGGACGTGATGAGTCTGTTCTATGGGCTTTGAGCACCACTGTGTCCTAGGGACTCCTCGCATGGCCCCGTTATGCAGAGCACTTCGTCTCACCAAAGGCCAGGAGCAGGGGGCACCAGGAGCCACCCCTCCTCAGCAGAAGCCTGAATCAGAGATGGGGGGCCCGGCCTCCACGATTAGTATGCGTGGAGGGGAGAGTAATTAGATGCCGCTCTTGGAGAAGAGACGCTGGCATTCTTGTTGGGGCCTGATTATTTATTTTCTTGGGAGGATGAGAGGAGAGTCCTTAGGTTTTCTGTCTGAGCCCCAGCTTTGCTCTCTTCCTCTCTTCACCAGAGAGGCGGATGCAGAGGCCACTCTGCTGACTAGGAAGGTGCTTGGCTTCATATTAATGCCTTTCTTTAAAAAGAACAATAAGCCACCTTAGCCCACAGCCCTGCAGCTCCACACCCCCACCCAGGCCCTCATGCATATTCATCCTGCTTCAAAGAGCACAGCATGGAATATGCAAATCGGCCAGGCAGGAGCTGGTTGGCATTTTGATAATAGCTTTGTCTGAAAAACCCCAGAGACACAAGCACATTTAGTCCCTCTCTCTCCCCTTCTCTCCCGCTCTCTTCTTCCTCTGTCCTAAGTCCACGTCTTGGTTCTCTCTTCCCTCTCCAACTGCCAGAGAGCAGGAAAATGAATCACAGAACCAGAGAAGGGAGTCAGTGAAAGGGGTCTGTGCCCCAGTCCCATGTATTTCCACTTCTCTCTCTTCTACTCCTCCTTGAACAGAACCATTTTGTTTTTCCCATTAAAGCATTTCTGACCTGACCATGTTGGGGTCCCTGGGCCTGCCCTCTACTCTCAGCAGCCTCCCCCACTTCATCTAGGCTCCATGCTCCATTCTCTCTCCCAGGGATGAGTGCCCTCCTCTTTGTCCTTCTTCCATCTTTCAACCTGGTTTTACTCTCAGTGTGTGCATGCTCGGTCCCTCCGTTGTGTCTGACTCTTTGCAACTCCATGGACTGTAGCTCACCAGGGATTTCCCAGGCAAGAATACTGGAGTGGATTGCCATTTCTTCCTTCAGGGGATCTTCTCGATTCAGGGATCGTACCTGGATCTCCTGCATTGCAGGTGGATTCTTGACTGTTGAGCCAGCAGGGAAACCCTCGTTATTCCAGCCTAAAAAACCCAGGAATCTGGCCTTGCCCTCTGAACTGAATGGAGGGCATCATCTACAGAGGCCGGAAGTGAGGGAAGGAGTTCTGCTGTCATCACTCAGATCACTGACCTCACGCATCCGTCTACTAAAAAGGATGCAGAGAAATTTCTTAAGGGCTTATGTCCTGCCCCTCCTCCCAAATGTAAATGGTTCCAGTGGGAGCCAGTGGACTAGTGGGCAGATGATCTGTGGTGGGAGAAGCAGCTAAGGTCTGGATCCTACTTCTTTAAACATTTTTGGCCGCACTGTGCACCGTGTGAAATCTTAGTTCCCCAACCAGGGATTGAACCAGCACCTCCTGCATTGGAAGCACAGAGTCTTAACCATTGGACCACCAGGGAAGTCCTGGACCCCATGTCTTTGAAGGCTGTTTCATCTTGGAAACTAAGAGGAGGAAACCAAACGCAGATGTGGGGATACATGGACCCCCGAGAAATTCAGGGACCAGAGGAATCTCTTCCCTTGGCCTTGAAGCTCAGCCCTGGTCAGGCCAAAGCTCAGGAGGCAAATTATGTCAATCAAGGAGTGTGGGTTTGAGCTTGGGGTCAAATCCCAGCTCTACTACATATTCGCTGAATAATTTTTGAGAAATTTAATTTCTCTATCTCCTTATTTTGGGGCTTTCCAGGTGGTGCTAGTGGTAAAGAACCCACCTGCCAATGCAGGAGACATAAGAGACACAGCTTCGATCCCTGGGTCAGGAAGATCCCCTGGAAGAGGGCATGGCAACCCACTCCAGTATTCTTGCCTGGAGAATCCCATGGACAGAGGAGCCTGGTGGGCTACAGTCCATGGAGTTGCAATAAGTTGGACATGACTGAAGTGATTTAGCATGCAAACATCTGCTTATTTTAGAAATGGGGATATTAATATTAGCAATAATACCAGTAATTCTCTCAGGGTTGTTTTGAATCATTTATAGTATCTAGCATATAGGCAAAGTGTTCAATAAATTGTGACTTTTATTTTTGCTGGTAAACTTCAAGGAACTGAGCCTTGGGGCTTCTCGAGCCTCATCATTTTTTCAACCCAGTGGTCACGGAAGATCTGAAAACAAGACNGAGTCCCAGGGCAGATGATTCTTCAGGCCCCAGTCAGTTTGGATTGCAAAACTCAAGTCCACCCAGAGTGTCCACTCTCAGCCAGGGCACTGGGGAGCCTAGTCCTGCAGGCGCCCTCCTGGGCAGGTGGGACTTGATCTGGCCAGCAGGCTCCTTTACTGAAGCTTATCTCCATCAACTAAAGGCCTCCATGTGGGTTTGCGAAGCCTAATCTGATCCATCCCTAGTGAGGAAATGTTCCTGTAGGGCCTGACGCCAGCCTTCAATTGTGTAGAGTTGAAACAAATGACCCCGTGAAAGTGAAAGTCGCTTAGTCATGTCCGACTTTTGCAACCCCGTGGATTATAGAGTCCATGGAATTCTCCAGGCCAGAATACTGGAGTGGGTAGCCTTTCCCTTCTCCAGAGGATCTTCCCAACCCAGGGATCAAACCTAGGTCTCCCGCATTGCAGGCAGATTCTCTCCCAGCTGAGCCACAAGGACCCGGTGGGGACAAGCTATTGTCCAAATGGAATGTCCACACATTCCCTAATCTGTATCTTTGAGACAGATGGGGTATCTCAGAAAGAAAACCCAAAGGGAAGGGTGTTGGGGCAATACGTTTTATGGGATAAATTGGATTTTTAAAATGAAATAAACCTTTTGCATAGCACTGGAGTATTATCTGGACTAGAACTGTCTTCACTTAGAGGTCAGGCAAGAGACACGAAAAATCCAAGAAGGTGTGCTCCTCTGGGTGTCTTAGGATGCATGATAAGCCAAGTCCTAATGGACGTGATGAGTCTGTTCTATGGGCTTTGAGCACCACTGTGTCCTAGGGACTCCTCGCATGGCCCCGTTATGCAGAGCACTTCGTCTCACCAAAGGCCAGGAGCAGGGGGCACCAGGAGCCACCCCTCCTCAGCAGAAGCCTGAATCAGAGATGGGGGGCCCGGCCTCCACGATTAGTATGCGTGGAGGGGAGAGTAATTAGATGCCGCTCTTGGAGAAGAGACGCTGGCATTCTTGTTGGGGCCTGATTATTTATTTTCTTGGGAGGATGAGAGGAGAGTCCTTAGGTTTTCTGTCTGAGCCCCAGCTTTGCTCTCTTCCTCTCTTCACCAGAGAGGCGGATGCAGAGGCCACTCTGCTGACTAGGAAGGTGCTTGGCTTCATATTAATGCCTTTCTTTAAAAAGAACAATAAGCCACCTTAGCCCACAGCCCTGCAGCTCCACACCCCCACCCAGGCCCTCATGCATATTCATCCTGCTTCAAAGAGCACAGCATGGAATATGCAAATCGGCCAGGCAGGAGCTGGTTGGCATTTTGATAATAGCTTTGTCTGAAAAACCCCAGAGACACAAGCACATTTAGTCCCTCTCTCTCCCCTTCTCTCCCGCTCTCTTCTTCCTCTGTCCTAAGTCCACGTCTTGGTTCTCTCTTCCCTCTCCAACTGCCAGAGAGCAGGAAAATGAATCACAGAACCAGAGAAGGGAGTCAGTGAAAGGGGTCTGTGCCCCAGTCCCATGTATTTCCACTTCTCTCTCTTCTACTCCTCCTTGAACAGAACCATTTTGTTTTTCCCATTAAAGCATTTCTGACCTGACCATGTTGGGGTCCCTGGGCCTGCCCTCTACTCTCAGCAGCCTCCCCCACTTCATCTAGGCTCCATGCTCCATTCTCTCTCCCAGGGATGAGTGCCCTCCTCTTTGTCCTTCTTCCATCTTTCAACCTGGTTTTACTCTCAGTGTGTGCATGCTCGGTCCCTCCGTTGTGTCTGACTCTTTGCAACTCCATGGACTGTAGCTCACCAGGGATTTCCCAGGCAAGAATACTGGAGTGGATTGCCATTTCTTCCTTCAGGGGATCTTCTCGATTCAGGGATCGTACCTGGATCTCCTGCATTGCAGGTGGATTCTTGACTGTTGAGCCAGCAGGGAAACCCTCGTTATTCCAGCCTAAAAAACCCAGGAATCTGGCCTTGCCCTCTGAACTGAATGGAGGGCATCATCTACAGAGGCCGGAAGTGAGGGAAGGAGTTCTGCTGTCATCACTCAGATCACTGACCTCACGCATCCGTCTACTAAAAAGGATGCAGAGAAATTTCTTAAGGGCTTATGTCCTGCCCCTCCTCCCAAATGTAAATGGTTCCAGTGGGAGCCAGTGGACTAGTGGGCAGATGATCTGTGGTGGGAGAAGCAGCTAAGGTCTGGATCCTACTTCTTTAAACATTTTTGGCCGCACTGTGCACCGTGTGAAATCTTAGTTCCCCAACCAGGGATTGAACCAGCACCTCCTGCATTGGAAGCACAGAGTCTTAACCATTGGACCACCAGGGAAGTCCTGGACCCCATGTCTTTGAAGGCTGTTTCATCTTGGAAACTAAGAGGAGGAAACCAAACGCAGATGTGGGGATACATGGACCCCCGAGAAATTCAGGGACCAGAGGAATCTCTTCCCTTGGCCTTGAAGCTCAGCCCTGGTCAGGCCAAAGCTCAGGAGGCAAATTATGTCAATCAAGGAGTGTGGGTTTGAGCTTGGGGTCAAATCCCAGCTCTACTACATATTCGCTGAATAATTTTTGAGAAATTTAATTTCTCTATCTCCTTATTTTGGGGCTTTCCAGGTGGTGCTAGTGGTAAAGAACCCACCTGCCAATGCAGGAGACATAAGAGACACAGCTTCGATCCCTGGGTCAGGAAGATCCCCTGGAAGAGGGCATGGCAACCCACTCCAGTATTCTTGCCTGGAGAATCCCATGGACAGAGGAGCCTGGTGGGCTACAGTCCATGGAGTTGCAATAAGTTGGACATGACTGAAGTGATTTAGCATGCAAACATCTGCTTATTTTAGAAATGGGGATATTAATATTAGCAATAATACCAGTAATTCTCTCAGGGTTGTTTTGAATCATTTATAGTATCTAGCATATAGGCAAAGTGTTCAATAAATTGTGACTTTTATTTTTGCTGGTAAACTTCAAGGAACTGAGCCTTGGGGCTTCTCGAGCCTCATCATTTTTTCAACCCAGTGGTCACGGAAGATCTGAAAACAAGACCAAAACAAGACAGGGTGTGGCCTGTTCCCCTAAAATCAGCCCCACCCCACCCTTTATGCTCTCTAAATCCTGCTTAGTGGTGGATTCTAGAACCCGTGGCCTCTAGGCTCTCCTGCATAAGGAGACAAGCAAAGAGCTGGATCATGTTCTGGTTTCTCAGCAATTTCATTCAAGGCAGGCAGTGGAGGAGGGGCGGTGCAAAGTCACATTTAGTTTTGCACTTAGCGAAAAGATTCTATTTTCATTGGCAAGGAGACAGGTGGAATGACAGCAGAGGAATCACAGATACCACCCCAGACACACTGGGAGAAGCCTCACATGCTTTGTGATTAGGCCACACAGGTGGGGACTAAGGAGCTTCCTGGTAAATCAGCTGGTAAAGAATCTGCCTGCAATTCAGGAGACACTGGTTCAATCCCTGGGTGGGGAAGATCCGCTGGAAAAGGGATAAGCTACCCACTCCAGCATTCTTGGGCTTCCCTGGTGGCTCAGCTGGTAAAGAATTGTCTGCAGTGAGGGAGACCTGGATTCGATCCGGGGTTGGGAAGATCCCATGGAGAAGGGAATGGCAACCCACTCCAGTATTCTTGCCTGGAGAATTCCAAGGACTGTATAGTCCACGGGGTCGCCAAGAGTCCGACACGACTTTCACTCTAGAGGTGGGGGAAAGGTGTTGCAATCTCTCGCATAGGCGGTAAGCCTGGAAGACCGCCACTTCCTGCCCCCGCCGCCAGAGGGCAGCTCTCAGCTCGCAGGGTGGAGTTTGGCGGGATCACTGGGAGACACTGGGTTCCCTCGCTGGACGTGGATGGTAAAGGCGGATGACAATTTACAGTGCTGTGGATGGGGTTCCCACGGAGGGTGAGAAAGTTAGTTTAATGATCTTTAGTTCCCTTTCTGGGACTGAGAAACGATTGTTTTCACTCTAGGCTTGGATCCTTGTCACCTGCAAAGACCCCTGGAGGGGGCGGTACTGAGGGCCATAAGGCTCTTTCTGCTCAGAGCGACTGGCCGCAGTGCTTTTTCCGAAATCAGGCTTGGCTGAGACAGTGATTCGGCATCTCTGGGTTGCTATTCAAAATGCACTGACCTCGGCCCCAACGTTGGAGGGTCTGCTCTATCAAATCAAGAATAGAACCTGGGTGCCTGCACCTTCAAAAGCCTACTCAGCAATTCTAAGGTGCCCCCGGCAGAGTAGTCCAAGGGTGGGAGTTGGGGGTGTCATAGATGAAGATAGCCTTGGACCGGGAGGTGCTGGGGGATTTCATCACAAGAGTGCTGGGTTATTTCATCTCCTTCCAAAATGTTGAGGGACTTCCCTGGTAGTTCAGACGGTAAAGTGTCTGCCTAAAATGTGGGACACTGGGTTCTATCCCTGGGTCGGGAAGGTCCTCTGGAGAAGGAAATGGCAACCCACTCCAGTACTCTTGCCTGGAAAATCCTGTGGACCGAGGAGCCTGGTAGGCTACAATCCATGGGTTCGCAGAGAGTCGGACACGACTGAGCGATTAAACTTTCCAAAATGTTGACCCCACGTGGATACCAAGCACCATACAGTCAAAGCGGCAGCAGGAAGCGTGGAGAAGCCTGGCTGCTGGGGGCCTGGGTGGTGATGTGGTTTCAGCTTCTCTGGCAAGGTGGGGGCTCCCGACAGAGGGGCCGAGCTCCCAGGAGACGCGGGGGGCCCATGGTACTGTCGTCTGTAGGACAACATAGAAGATCTCCCGAAGGTGGACTTAGCAACCATCCCTTCTCGCTTTCTCACTGTACAAGGGAGGAAGTAAATTTACATGGGCCCTGTGTGTGAGGGGCTGTATTGCTAGAGTCTCCCCCAAATCCAGGGGAAGCCAACGTTCTTCCTTTCTCTGCAGAGGAGCCATGGGAAGCCCACAGGTGGGCAAAGCTGGCCTTCCATGAGTCTGATGTCATAAAAATGTTGCAGTACCATCGGGGGAACAACCACCCAGAAATTCACGAAAGAACAGGTGGAAGAGAAAACTACACACCTGATGTGAGTGCTCTGGATAATGCTTGGGTGTAATAAGATGAAAAAAAATCTGAAAATGAAAAGGTATAATGAGATGTACACAACTGAAGGGAATTGTCTTAAATGGCTGATTATAATGAGATGTACATAAATTGTCAGGCTTGTAATGAAATGAAAAAAAAATTCTTGCCTGATAATACTGGGTGTAATGTCTACACCTGAAATAAGTCGTCTCAGTGCACTGAGTAATGAGATGCAGATAATTTTAAAGAGTGTAATGAGATGAAAAATAAATCAAACACTTGTCTTAAAATGAAAGATGTTCTGAGATGCACACACCTGAAGGGCATTGTCCTAAATGGGTTTGGTTTAATGAGATGCATTTAATTTGCGAAGGGGCTAAATGAGACTGGCCCAGAGAGAGGCTGAGAAATATAAAAGTGCAAGGTACACTTGACAGTGGTATAATAAAGTCTGCCTAGGGGCTTCCCTGGCCATCCAGTGGTTAAGACTTCATGCTTCCCCTGCAGGGGACTCTGATCCCTGAAAGCGGAACTGAGATTCTCAAGCTTCATGGTGCAGCCAAAAAAAAAAAAAAAAAAACAAAACTGCCTTGTCTGAGGGATGAAAATAAGACACCATAGAAACATGGAGACATGTGAGGCTTCCCAGGTGGCTCAGTGGTTAAGAATCTGCCTGCCAATGCAGAAGATGCAAAAGATGCAGGTTTGATCCCTGGGTTGGGAAGATGCCCTGGAGAAGGAAATGGCATCTCACTCCAATATTCTTGCCTGGGACGTCCCATGGACAGAGGAGCCTAGTGGGCTACAGTCCATGGGGTTGCAAAAAATCGGATGTGATTGAGCGATTGAGCACCCAAGCACATAAAAACATGTGGAGTGTGATGCTGTCGGCATTCTTTCTGCCAGTCCTCTATGACCCTTGCCCTCGGATGCTCTGCAAAGTTGAATCATCTTCTGTCCCTCATTCAATGCCAGGCACATAGTAGGCATCCGTGGATGCTCACTGAATGATGAACAGGTTTAGGGGGTTGTAGTGTGTTTAGCAGAAGGAAGTTCAAGGGAGCAGCTGTAAAGCAAGGAACTTCTAAAAGGCAACTGAGAGCGATTTTCTGAGAGCGGTGCTTCTCAGTCTTCAGCATCTTGATCAGAATCTGGGAACGATCCAGCCGTCGTGCGACCTGATCTGTGTATAGCACAACCAACCCTGGTGGCTTTTATGTCTCAAGGCTCACGACGCCCTCTGTAGGTCAGGCAGGCAGGTAACACAGGCCTGAAGGCGTCTAATTATAAGACACAGGTACCTCTGCAATTAAAGGTAGGAAATTCTTCTCTTCCATAGGCAATCATATTCTTCCCTTTTTTTTTTTTTTAATGCAGAACCCTGTTGGATTATCTTGTTTTCTCACTCTGGATGGAGCAATGGGTATAGAGATATGCTTTCCTTTTTATTTATTTTTTAATTAAAAAAAATTTATTATTGTTATTTTTGTGGCTTCATGTCATGTGGGATCTTAGTTCCCAGACCAGGGTTGGAACACATACCCCGTGCATTGGAAGCTCAGAGTCTTAACCACCGGACCACCAGGGAAGCCCCGAGTTTCCTTTTTAAAGACAACTGCTCAAATACTGGAGGGAAAGGCACAAAAAGGAAAAAGAAAAGAGAGGAGAAAACATAATTAGCCAGTGAGCCAACCAAAGAATGGCAGCCCAGTAACAAATGGCAGCTGACTCTCAAGCTCCGAACTGGGAGACCACGTGAGCGGTCAATGTCACGACAGCCTGGAGGCCACATTGTCAGGGGCTGCAGTGACTTAACTACCCTCAGCTGTGGCTGGGTGGGAATCTAGGTCCTAGGTTGCCTGTTTGCTCGATTTTTCAAGAGAAATCAGGAATCCGCATTTTATTTGCGAACTTCTGACTTAAATGTTGGCCCACAAATTTTCCAAAACAAAGTATGGTCCAACAAAACATGACTGTAAGCTGGATTTGACCTAAGTGTCTCCTGTTTGCAACTCTGAATGATCAAGTTGGAGGTTATTGTCTAGGGTATGGACATAGCTCAACCATTTTGAGGATATGATGAGTTCTCTTTCAGTCTCAATCTTCTCCTAGAGTGTGAATTCCTTGAAGGCAAGAATTGTGTCTTCATTGATCACAGCTGTAGTCTCAGTAGCTGAAACTGCCTGGGGCAGAGTGTTGCTCAGTGCTTGAATGAATGAGTCCACGCTGGCTGTGTTGCCATGGTCACTGCCCTCATCTGGTCACGTGCAAGGCAGCAGAGAAGTCACATGGTCCAGGAAGTTGAGCTCTGGTCAAGAACTTCCTTGGGCAGGAATCTCTAATCAGGTCATCCCTGATGGGTTTACGGGGTTGGGGTCAGAAGCCAATCTGAACGTTCCCAGGGTCTGGATATCACAGCTCCATCTTGAGGATAAAGGAGATCTTCCTCATTCCCACCCCACATTGTCCCATCTCTCTTTCCACATGGACTTTGAGATATCTCCGCGGGTTGGATAGGGTCGGGGTCTAACGCAGACAGAAGTTGCTGCCTTCTCACAACACAACCACCCATATCTCAGATGATTTAGGAGACCATTTTTTAGTTAGCCGCTTTGTATACAAGATGGTAGAACTTGAGAGAAAAACTTAGGAAGGGGTGGGAGAGGCTGGGCTCAGGCTATTACATAATTTCTCAGAGGTTTGTTTCCTAAAATGCGTTTTGTGCGATGCTAGTATGATTGATTAGCTATTACTTGAAAAACAAAAGATAAATACATTTGGGGAACACGTTAAACAGGTTTCTTTCCTGTAGGACCTTTCAGAGGCTTTTATATACTAATTCATATTAAGAAACCCCTTTAACAAAGTATAATATGCAGTTCATCCTAGACTAAGCCGGCTATCTCTTAAGAGTGTGTTCCTTAACTCCAACTAAAAAATCTTAATTTATTGCCTTCAAAAAATAATTGTCACATATAGTGGAATGATATGTAACTTTGCTCTGTATTTTCCAAGTCTCCTGTAAATGTGTTATCATACTTTCATAATTTAAAAAATTAACAAGAAAGAGGGAAAATTTTTGTTCCTTGGAAATCACTGCTTTGAAAGTCATCTTCCTGGCTCTCAGGGCTGAGGTTCCAGCTGTCATCTTCCCATGACTTTGGAGGCTTTTTCTGCTTCCCAGAGGTGGGGTCTCTGTGGAACTTTCCATATGTGGCCAGGGTTTGGGTTCTGGGAGGGCAGGGACCCAGGGGACTGCTATCCACCCTTTCACCTCCAGAATCCCTCCCTTTCTCATCTTCATCCTAGCCAGAGGTGTCCACAGTTAAGCATAAGCTCACCAGCCCTTGCCAATGGGAACGAAGAATTCTAAACCCATGCCGGGACATCTCAGCACATGGCCCAAGTAAGGAAACCTCTAGGATGAAAGTAACAAGGCTGCCTCTCACTTAGTTGGGGAGATGAGCTCTCTCTCAAATTCTTCCTGCCCAAGAGAATACAGTGCTGAACTCTGGGGTTCAAAGGGCAGGCTCCCCTCTGAACACAGTTCCTGGATTCAATGTGGCAGTCAAGACTGCCCATCCTTCCTGATTTCTGGGACCTTTCATACAAGGGATAGAGCGAGGGGGGCATGTGAGGTTGGGGGATGGGCAGTGGTTGCACCAGCTTGGATGGAGGTGGGATAAGCAAGGGTCTTTGAGGTAAAGAGGGGACGGAATTCTGAGCTCCCCTGATATGACAGAAGACCGCCAGGAGAGAGCAGTGCAGAGCCTCTGCCTGTCTTTCTTGCTCTCTGTCTTAGAGAAGATACCTCTGCAGTGATTGTGCCAAACTTGGCCATCTTTCTCCCCAGACTGGCAAACTGAGGACACCCAGAAAGCCCTCTTCCTAGGTCCCTTTCATGGGTAGTCGAATGAACAAGGATCAGGGTGAGGCCTCCAAATTTCCTCTGGTCCAAGGTCTCCCTAACTCTTAACCACATGAAAAGAGAATCATGCACCAGAATTATGGTAGGTAATAAGGTTTACTGAAAACTCGGCCACATTCAGTACTGGTTTGGTGGATACATCAGAAGAGGTTGCATAACATGAGGCAGGTGGAGGGGGGCTGGGAGGAGGATGTGTGGGCACGTGTGTGCAAGTGTGGGGTGGGATGCCTGTCCAAAGTGATAAGTGGAAGGGTGTATGTGTGTGTGTGCATGTGCACGTGTGTGTGTATGAACAAGAAAAATGAAGCAGAACAGGAAATGTATTTGTCCCACTGCACGTTGCAAAAGTCTCACGCCAAAAAAGCTAGACTTTCTTCTACCTATGGCATCAAAAGGGAGTAAAAAAATGATTGGATCACCCAGATTATAAATAAGGTTATTTGTTTCTCAAAAATCCCTATTAAAACATTAAATATCAGCTCTTTTGGGGGAAGAAATACATTCATTTCAGGGAGACCTCAGGAAAGCCACCATCCTTTTGCTCCACCTTACAGGGCCCTGGCAGGGGGCCCTCGAGTTGAGCCCAGCAGCCAACTCACATCCTGCTGCTGCCAGAGATGGCCAACACACAACGGACAAATGAAGCTGCAAGTCCATTAAATTAAATTCAATGGAAAACACACGTGTGATCAGTCCTGTGGTTCACAGCCGTAGGGGTGGGAGAGAACAGGAGGGCGGGGTGCCAATCCTGGGGGCCTGGGGGTTGGGGTGGACGCTGTGTGTCAGGGCAGATGGTGGGAAGACTCCTCCTCCTTGCGGAGCCCAGGTTCCTCCAGGGCTATGGAAGGGATGGTGTGTGGAACAGTGAGGCAGGTGGGTGGGCACCTCCCCCCCACTTTGGATATTGATGGGAAGGGGGATGTAGCTAGCACCTTCTCCAACCCCTGGCTTCACACTGGGCTGGATGCTTCTTTCCAAAGTTTCTTCTGCCTTCTCGGAAGGATAGAGCGAAGAAGAGAGGATGAAGGCTGGTGGAGCCAGCCCGGGGGCAGCGGGGCAGCGGCGAGGGACAGGAGGGGTGGACAGCTGCCAGGCTAACCTGGCTCCACCCTCTCCAACAGCCCAGGAAGGCGTGGGACGTCTGGAGAGCTCCATCCCAGGGCTGTGACATCTGGCCTAAGAGACCACTGACCACCTGGGGACGGCTGTGGTCCCCGAGGTCACCTTGATATGGCTCCTAGCCCAGGTCTTGCCATCTCCTTGTGTCCTGGAGCCAACCCAGGTGAAGGGCCTCCACTTAACCTTCTATAATTTGAGCCCACCAGCTTACCACTGATTTCCAGAAGACAGAGAGAGAGAGAGAGCAAGAGCAGGTGGCCCTAATGGCTCTCATCCCCTCTACCAAGTCCATGGGCCTTGGAGGACCGAGGGGAACCCTAGAGAATCCAGGTCCCATCTTATTCTACAGGATGTAAAGCCTTGGCCCCCCTCTCCCTCCAGCCATGAGTCATGCATTCCGGTTCCCTCTTGCCTTTGAATGTCTCTCAGAATTGCTGAGGACCCTGTGGAGGTGGAGCCCAGACCCCCTTTGTCTCTTTCCTCCTGACTCGGTTCCCTGGCAGAGGTTCACTCCATGAACAGCACTGATCCATGTCCCAGCGTGGGGCTTGTAAACAACTCAAGTCCTTCAGTGGAGGGGGCACTGTGGGTGCCCTCTGTCCTCAGGGATGCGGTGAGTCCAGATCTCACTCCTGCCTCTCCGTCCAGGCTGCTCGACCGGCCCCGCCGCGCTGAGTCCTCTGCAGTACTAGGGAAGTGGGGCCGGGGTTCTCGGTGAAGCTTGGTGGTTGGGAAGGAGCGGGTGTTTCCTGTGCATTTCCTCCAGCTACTGATTCCGGGAAGCCAGGGCCCAGCTTCCTCTGTGCTGCCTGCCCTTCCCCTCCCCCCCACCCCGAAGCCCTCCTGATGACGCTCCTCTCCCGCTCGGCGACCAGTGCCACCTGGGCGGCTCGGCTACTCCAGCGAGTCACTGTGTTCCAAGCCCAGGTCACTGACATTCGTTGTCTGCAGCTCGTCCGCCTCCTCCTCCAGCTCCTCCTCCTCCTCCTCTTCCATCTCATCCTCCTCCTCTTCTTCCGTCCCGTCCAGGGAATCGTCGTGTGCTGCCATCATAGCCTGCTGCATGGCCATGGTGGCGTTGTCTGAGGACAAGGACTGCAGGTTGTCCAGGTTGATGGACCCTACGGGAGAGAAGAAGGCCAGGGTCAGGCCCAGGAGTCCCTGTGGATGGGGTGGTGAGCGCCTACGCTGGACAGTTCCCTGGTGTGAAGACTCCCGTCCATTCACCTGTCAGCCACCCCTTGCCCCATCCCAGGCAGCAGCACTCCTGGGTACCACTTCCTGCCATCTTCTGTGTGGCAGGCACTGTTGCCTTTCGAAGAATTCTGTAAGTAGGTATTGTCATCCCCACTCTAAAGAGGAGGAAATAGTCTCAGACAGTTGAGTCATTAGCTCAAAGGAACACAGTCAGGCATGATATTGCTGAGCTTCTCCCCCTGGTGGGTTTGGCTGAAAATCTGTTAATTTCCACTCTACCTCATAAGACTGTTGCCCACCACACAGAAACTGGTTCAAAGCCATATACATGCACGTATACATGAAGGTATGCACGCACACGTGTACACCTCCACTCCACTTCCCACACAGAGCTAGCTTCACATGCCAAGCTATAAAATGCCTGGCTCATGGCTCATTGAATTATTCATTGTGCACCAGGCGACTGGCAATTAGAAAAGTGTATACGGAGGGTGTGATGGAGAAGCTGGGAAAACAAAACTCTTCCTGGCCTCCGTTCACAAGCCAGCTGCCTGCCTCGGTATTTATAGATGGCCCTGGCTCCTGGGGGACTGTGAAGACACTGATTGGTGCGAAGAAACTTCGGGTGGGTGTGGGGGTGAGGAGGGGGGCCCTGCTGAGCAGCCATTGACTCAGATGCCCACCAGTGGACTCCCACTCATCCTGGTGAGACTGCTTTTGACTTGTTAAAATATATACCGAAAAATCCCCTTCTTTCAGGCTTACGTACATCCCCTGGCAGGGATCGGGAGAGTTAACTACTGTGACAGAGCTGACGCTGCCACTCAAGCAAGTAGACGTTCAACCCTCTACTCTGCACAGCCGCACCCGTAGGAGCTTCAGGAGCCCCTCTGCCATCCCCCCACCCCAGCTCTAGAGTACCCTCAGCCCCAGGTCTTACCATCGGGGTTTGTCCCTGGGGCACCGCCCTGTTGCTGCAGCACCCCTGCAGCGATGGAATTGGGCCAAAATCTTTGGGTGGGCCGGTGCTGCGACTTGATTTTCTTGGCTTTAGGGGCAGGGTCGGGGTTGCTGGCATCAAGCATAGGCTGCAGAATGCGTCTTCGGGCATTGATGAACCTGCCCCGGGGTCAGATGGAGACAGGTTAGCCACCACTGGGGGGCGGGAATGTGTGTGTGCAGGTGTGAGCATATGTGTCTGTACATGTGACAGGTGCAGATGTGTGCACGTGCACACACACACATGCACGCATGTGGGTGAGTGTGCATGGGCACACATGTGAATGCACATGTCCTCTGTGCATGCACGCTCATGCGCATATGCACACGTGTGCATGGGCACACATGTGTATGCACATGTGTGCAGGCGCGAGCATATTTGTGCACGTGCAGGTCTATGCATGCATGGGCACATGGGTATGCACATGCATGTATGTGTCCGTGTGTGCATGTGCACACCCACGGATGTGTACATGTGAGCTTGTGTGTGCACATATGCATGTATGCACATGTGAGCATGTGTGCAGGTGTACCCACGTGTGCAGAGAGCACTAAGCTGCTTCTGGACTCCCACCAGCTGGTCCTCGAATGGAGCAGACTGGGGGTCTGGTCCAGGGTCTGAAAGCACAGCAGTGATGAGCCCTGGGCACCGAGGAGCTTGTGAGTTCACCAGGAGCTTGGGGACCACAAGTTGGGATGAACGGGTGAGAAGGCCTGGGAATCTGCTCCAGACCCATCAGGACTGAACAGTGAAGGAAGAGCTCCTTGGTCAAAAGCACTAACCTCTGACCTCTCTCCAGGGGGCCAAGGGTCCACTCCCGCCCACCAGACCTTGCCCTCTGAGATTCCCGTGACACCCTGGCCAGCCACAGAGGAGGGAGCCTGGGGAGCCCTGTGGCTCAGGACTGTTGCCTCCTCCCTCCTTCCAGCTCCCAGCTCTGCAGAATGTTTTAGCTTGAGCTCTGTTTACACAGGTGGTGAGCAGAGCAGATAACCCCTGGGGGCCAGGGGGCCTGGGATGCAGCTACCGTGTGTCTATTCGTTTTCCGTGATGTTCTTGACACAGCTTCCCAGCAGAGGGCGCTGAGAAGCTGCAGATGAAGCTATAGGTGTGGATTTCAGCTTTCCGTTTCCAGCCCATTTCGGAGGGCTGGCACGGTGACTGGGCGGAGACTGAGTGACCTGGGTACGCCCACCTTTTTCCCTGCTGTGCGTCCCCTTGCCCAGCAAGTGGCCCCTGGGTCTGAGAGCCTCTGGGCAGGCGATGCTAACTCACCAGTTATTCACTTGCAAGAGGGTGAGGTTTGTCTGGGCTGCGATCTGCCTCTTCTCATCCTCCGTGGGGTAGGGGTGCTGAAATGAGAGGTGAAGAGCTAATGAGGGGTGGGCACGTGGTGGCCTGGTCCCCCTAGAGACCATGCATGCCTATGACACAGGCAGTGTCCCGGGCAGGCAGCCTCCGTGGTTTGGAAGCCCAAACAGGGGAAAGTTAATGTTTGTTCCCCAGAAAGAATGGACTGCTGGCCTCGAGGGAGGCTGCTCTGTGCCTAAGGAGGGCCACCCACCCTCGGCCCAGCCCCGCTTTGGTGGGGAACCAAGTGGTCTCCCAGGAGCTGGTACAGTCCAACAGTGGTCGCTCCCGCAGCACCGTCACATCCTCCAGCCCACATCCTCCCCACAGTAGGCAGGTCAAGCATGATCAGCTTTAGGATGTACAGTGGCCTCCAAAGCCCAGGGGACTCCCAGAAGGTCGTGAACGGGGTGAATGAGTCCGTTTAATTTACACTAACTGACATTTACTGAATATCTACTCTGTGTGCAGATTCATGTAGGCATCCTAGGAGACAAGATAAATATAAGGACAACTACAACTTGTATAATATTTCACAGCCTGTGAAATGCTTTCATGCACTAATTTCACTTAATAAAAGCACCTCACTAAAACTCAGTAAGGGGCAGGTTAGGGGTTGTTCTTCCCACTTTACAGATGAGGAAACTGACATCTCCATTGTCCCCCAGAGGGTGGCATCAGCTTGGAACTCAGTTCTTCTGACTGTGGTCCGGGCGCCCCCATCACCGCATGCTGCCACTTTGTGACATGGAGTCAGTGTCTTTGGAGGGGGCAAGTGAGGACGCAGGCCAGGGCCTTCACTTCCTGCACTGATTCCATGCTTGTCTGTCTCTCAACCTGTGCTTCACGAGGGCAAAGACCAGCTCGTATTAATTCATTTTATTAATGTATTCCCAGTGCACTCCACATGTACATAATGCACAAATGACGTTGTGACGTCAGTGACGTTCAATAACCCCAGTGAAAGGAAGCAGACACAAGGCAGTAGATGCTTGGATTTGGGTGACAAGCACCAGAGAATCTTAGAAAGAGCAGTGGGGTGTTGGCCAGAGCATTGGGAAGGCTGAACAGGTCACATTAAAGACTGGGAAATTTGGGGGTGGCAGTGGGTTAGGGTGGGGAGCCCCATGACGACCAGTTCTGTGTGTCTTTTTGTCTTTCTCAGGCTTCTGCATGCCACCTGGTACCTGGCAGGCTGGCAGTAGGTGTGATGAGAGTCTGAATGGGTTGGAGCCTTGCCCGGGCAGCTAGGGGAGGTTTGGCGGCTCTTAGGGTAGAGGGCCCAGCTGTCCGCAGGTTGGAAACATCCCCTTATTGAGGCGGTATGAGATACTGGAGCTTGGGCCTTCCAAAGTCCCAAAGACCAGAACTCAGATTTTTGCTCTATCATAACAACCGGTGAGATCTCCGGACCATCGCTTTCCCCTACATCAAAAAGTCATGTCATGATTAAACGAAATTGTACTCGTAAAGTGCTCAACAAGAGATGGCTCTTCATACTATTACTGGATGATGCTGGCAAGGTGCTTAAAGCTGTCTGAGGGATGAGCTTGAGATCATCAGCCTCGGTGGAACGCTCATTATCAGTGACAAAGGAAAGCAACCTCTTCAGTGGCCTCAGCGTCCCCTGGCTAAAGCAATCGGGATCGTGTGTTGTTTTAATTCACACCTCTGACCCTGCCTGCCACACCAGGGCAGCTGGGGCTTGTGAGCCACATAATATTAAGATTCTAACAAGAAGGAAAGCGCAGCGGTGTCGCAGGAGCCAATTCCATCTAAAAGGGGAGGAGCAGAGGGAGGTGGGGACGAGGCTGCAGCCCTCAGGGGCAGAAGAGAAGGGGCTCCATGTCTTCTGACCCCCTCCGTGGAGGCACGGTGGCTGAGCCCTCCTCCCCTGCCCATGGAGTTTCAATCTCCGTGGCCCTCATTAGAAGCCGAGCAGCCTCCATGTCATCATGGCAGCTGGTCTGAGGATACAGTAAAAACAGAGCAACGTTTTGGCCTCTCTGGGCCCTGCTAGCTCCTTCACATCTTCACGCCTTTGCACATGCTGTCCCCTGCTGGAATACTCCATCTCCCACCTTTCTACTGCGTGCGTTTCTGAGCTTCTGCAAAAGACTTCTCCCAGGTCAAGTCCTTTGTGAGGTCTCTCCCAGCTCCCCGGGGCCAGTCAGTCGCTGCAGCCCTTAAATAACTGCCTTCAGCCCATTCT
The DNA here is from genome assembly GCA_006410875.1 of Neotragus pygmaeus. Taxonomy (NCBI): domain Eukaryota; kingdom Metazoa; phylum Chordata; class Mammalia; order Artiodactyla; family Bovidae; genus Neotragus; species Neotragus pygmaeus. The sequence goes on along the minus strand of SJYV01005184.1, from coordinate 892,307 downwards.
CCGGTGACAGATCTCTCCCCTATCCTGGGAGCTGCTCAGGCAGGGACCCTGTCTTATCAGACACTGCATCTCCAGTGTCCAGACCAGCAGCAGGTGGCGTGGATATTCGGTGCTTGTGTATGAGACAGATGAGAGAACCAGCAAAGGAAGGAGCTGGGTGACTTTTGAACCAGCATGGGAAGGAGCTGGATGACTTTTAAACCAGCATGGGAAGGAGCCGGGTGACTTTTGAACCAGCACGGGAAAGAGCTGGGCAACCTGTTCCCTGAGACTTGCCAACCATGCAGGCACATCAGCCATAAAACTCAGGGAAGCCACTACAGCCCAAGTGAGAGACACCCACCCATGGAGCCCACAGCTTAGAGGGAAAGGCTTCAGCCAAAGAAGACAGCCTCTACTAAAGAGGAGTGTGTAGGGGACTTCCCTGGTGGTGCAGTGGATAAGAATCTGCCTGCCAACGCAGGGGCATGGGTTCGATCCCTAGCCTGGGAAGATCCCACATGCCACAGAGCAGCTAAGCCCAGGTGCCACAACTGTTGAGCCTGAGCTCGAGAGCTCGAGTGCTGCAGCTCCTTAAGCCCGTGATCCACAACAAGAGAAGCCACCACGATGAGAAGCCCGTGCACCGCAACAAAGAACAGCCCCCACTCGCTGCAACTGGAGAAAGCCCACCGCAGCAATGAGGACCCAGGGCAACCAAAAAGAAAAAAATAAGTAGTGCGTTTCAGTACACACTGGGTGGTCAGAGCAGTCCGAGGAGCCTTCTCCAGGGAGGTGGGCTGCAGCTGGACTTTGAAGAATGGCCAAGCCATCTTAGTAACGGAGGGCACGGGCTTTCCAGGCAGGGGCTTTGCACTAGGACTTACTGTCAGAGGCAAATTTCTTCCACCGTTAAGATCTCCAGAGAAGGAAATCCTTCAGCCTCCCGCAGATAGTTTGCTGTCTCTAAGGAGGCTTCCAGCGCAGGCCTCTATTCTGAGTGGATGTCATAAATCCACAGATTAAGTTAATGGGAAGGGATGAGAGGTGGGGTCCCCCAAACTGGCTGGTTATTCTCTTGCAAATACAGACACAAAGCCCTGATCCTCCTTCAGTGGAAGTCCCCCTCCCCCATGGCTCCTGGGATGGGTATCTCAGGAAGCNCAAATTATCTCACTCATTTAAGTTTACTGAGTTTTCTTTCTGATCACTGTCATCTTTCACCTTTCTACCCTTTAACCATCATCACCAAATACTTTTCTGGCAATCAAGTACAATCTGTTACATTTCTATGTCCCAAAACATAAGAGTAAAATTGATAATACTGTAGACTGCTATCCCAGTTCTAACAAAAAATGCATAAAGTACTATCATCGTCCAGATTTATACAGAATATGCCTGCAGGGAAATTCTGAAAGTTCAATATGTGCATGCTTGATACGCAGACTCACTGGAAATTCCTGCAACGACAGTAATTTATCTAGAGTTTATAGCTCTCACTGCTCTTCTTAGCATCACTGTGTGGATTTCATGATGAATTATTAAATTTCTCTCTCCTTGTCACAAGTAAGTCACTCAGCAAAACCACACCTGCTCTCCTGAGTAAGAAGAATATTTTATAATAAGATGTTGTTTCAGCAAGCATCAGAAAGCAAAAGACTTAATAAGATTTGTAAGAATATTGCTTGAGACTAGTAACTGGAAACTAGAAAATTATACATTCTGCAATTATCTCAAAAGTTCAAAAAATAGGAAAATATTGAATTAATTAATGCACTACTTTCTCAATTATTTCAAAATAAAACATCTACCACTGTCCCTTAGGTATCTTCAACCCATGTTCGAGGAACTTGTGGAAATATACTATCATAAAATTGTTAAAAGAAAGTCAAAGAAGTCGATTTCCTATAGTTCGCTCTTCTGTATTCTACATAGTAACAGTAAGCATGGCAAACTCCAAACATTATAACAGAGTTTAAAACAAAAAACAAAATAAAATGGAAGAGTAAATAGCATTCAAGTTAAAAGCTAGTGCAAATCTGTTCTTAATACAAAAATGTAATGGAAAGGTGGTGTTGATGGAATCCTTGGAAAAATTTCCAAATAGGACACAAACCGATGACCCTTCCAAATAGTTTTTTTTCCTTTTCAGGAAACAGATAGGAATAACAGATCGGCCACAGTTCTTAAAGTTCTTAAGCATGAATGACAAGATTGCCATGGTCTTTCCCTATTTGTACTAAAGGGAAAAAAAAAAAAAGAAAACTTCTTCCTTATTTTTTCTTGCTATTTTTTTTGAATACATACATATTAGCAAGAAATTTGCACCATGATATGCCACATAAGAAAAAATCTGATACTGTAATTTGACTTCAGCACAGGTTCACAATATCAAGAAAATTAAAGGGTCAAAACTTTTCAAGAAAAGTCACAAGAGTGACAATCCCTTATCTGCAATTCGAAATCCGAAATGTCTTAAAAATACAGATTTTTGGTAAACTCATTTGACAGCAAAATTTGACATGTACCTACGAACAAAGCTAGTGGAGGTGATGGAATTCAAGTTGAGCTGTTTCAAATCCTGAAAGATGATACTGTGAAAGCATCATCTCAATATGCCAGCAAATTTGGAAAACTCAGCAGTGGCCAGTTTTCATTCCAATCCCTAAGAAAGGCAATGCCAAAGAATGCTCAAACTACCATACAATTGTACTCATCTCACATGCTAGTAAAGTAATGCTCAAAATTCTCCAAGCCAGGCTTCAGCAATACGTGAACCATGAACTCTCTGATGTTCAAGCTGGGTTTAGAAAAGGCAGAGGAACTAGAGATCAAATTGCCAACATCCACTGGATCATGGAAAAAGCAAGAGTTCCAGAAAAACATCTATTTCTGCTTTATTGACTATGCCAAAGCCTTTGACTGTGTAGATCACAATAAACTGTGGAAAATTCTCACAGATATAGGAATACCAGACCATCTAACCAGCCTCTTGAGAAATCTGTATGCAGGTCAGGAAGCAACAAGGAACAACAGACTGATTCCAAATAGGAAAAGGAGTACATCAAGGCTGTATATTGTCTGCTTATTTAACTTCTACAGAGTACATCATGAGAAACGCTGGACTGGAAGAAACACAGGCTGGAATCAAGATTGCTGGGAGAAATATCAGTAACCTCAGATATGCAGATAACACCACCCTTATGGCAGAAAGTGAAGAAGAATTAAAAAGCCTCTTGATGAAAGTGAAAGAGGAGAGTGAAAAAGTTGGCTTAAAGCTCAACATTCAGAAAACGAAGATGATGGCATCCGGTCCCATCACTTCATGGGAAATAGNGGTGGTGGTGGTGAGTGCAGGGTTTGGCATGGCCTTGGGGACAGGTGTGTTGCCAGAACATTCCTGGCACCCCATCTGAGTGCGCGTGGGAGCAGTCCAGCTTGTCCACGCCTCAGACCAGCTGATTCCTGAGGACAGAGTCAAAATAGCCCCTGGACAGCCCTTGATTTGGTCAGCACTACTTTTAGCACCATCGGAAAGGCTGGGGGCCAGGGGCAGCGAGAGGGATCCAGTGTGACGGCGGGGAGCCCTCGGGCTCGGCTCACTGTGTGCATGAACTTCTCCGCCACAGCCAGGAGGGAAGGGCGAAGACAGGGGCCCTCTAGAAGAGACACGGGTGGACCAGCAACGACAGCTCCTTCTCAGGCAGGCAGGGAGCCCCCTGTGACCGGCAGGGCTGCCTGCTGGTTAAGAGCATGGCCTCTGCAGAGGTCACTCACTCCAGTATTCTTGCCCTGCAGACCCCATGGACAGAGGAGCCTGGGGTCGCAAAGATTCGGACACAACTGAGAGACTGCACCGCCACCTGCACCATCTTTGCAGAGGTCAAGCCCTGCATCCACCACGTAACCAGACACAGGACCAATGCATTGTTTCACGGCTGCCATCCTCAGTTTCTGGGCTTAAGATGGAAATAACAAGACGGGGCCTACTCCTTGGACTCTGAGGATGACTGAATGAGAACATGCTGTGCTAACTCACTCTGGACCAACAGTGACACCTGCCAGACTTCACCGTTCAGTTGAATATTCGGTCTCTGGGGAAGGGAACTGCCGGATTTAAGCTGAAGAGGCATTTCACGATACCACAGTTGCCATCAGGAAGCTCCTCTGACATCTAACCCAAATCTGCTGACACCTCCCTTTGGGCTGAATGACTCAAGGCTCATCTGGGCTAAAGTGAAGCTGAAGGGATCTTTCGGTTCGAATTATGGGTTTCCCCCTAGGTTCCTGGGTCTGAAAGCAGCTCAACCAGGCTGGTACATGGGCCCTTGGCCATTTCTTTCACTCAAAGCCCACCCAATAGGGAGCACCCACCTCCTGACCCAGGCAGACAAGCAGGAGGCTGGCCAGATCCCCGAGGGACACGGCGCATTGGAAGCAGCAGCCTGCAGGTGTGAGATGGAGCTGCCCCTGGAGCAGAGCTTGAAGCTGCCATCCTGGCCTGCTTTCCCACACTGGGGTCAGCCACACCCTCCTTCCCTTCTCACTCCTGACCAACTGTGTGCATGCAGCCTGCTGTGGCTACAAAACTTCTTAATGTGGCCACTGCTCTAGCAGGGCCAGAAACCAGCCAGAGGGAGGCAGCTGGGATGGTGAGGGGCCCTGAAACAGCCACATTGCATCACACAGAAGAGGCCATCGATGGCAAGGCACACCCCGACCTCAGAGACGCTAAAGTGGGAGAGACGAGCAGTTTAGAATGGAGAGGGGTACAGAAGGTACCCAGGGGCCCTGCCCTTCCTGCTAGAGCTGTCCTGGCTCAGACGTCCCACTTTTCCATTCCTTTCTCTTTTCTACTCACCTCCCCACTTACAATTGTGCACATGCAGAAAAGCACGGGGGCTTCCCAGGTGGCTCAGCGGTAAAGAACCCACCTGCCAAGGCAGGAGACAAGAGATGCGGGTTCGATCCTTGGGTTGGGAAGATCCCCTGGAGGAGGAAATGGAAACCCCGCTCCAGTATTCTTGCCTGAAAATTTTCATGGGCAGAGGCACCTGGTGGGTTACAGTTCATGGGATTGCAAAGACTCAGACATAACTGAGCGACTGAACACACAGAAAATCACAGAGAACTAAAATGCATAGCTTGGTGTCACCAACACTCATGTGACCACCACCCAGGTCAACAAAACAGATTTCTACTGGTACCCTGGAAGCCCCTTTTCTGTCCCCTGCCAATCACCACTTCCAAAGATATCCTCCCCCAAGATAACCCGATGTTCCTTGTAATTCTTTTTTTTTTTTTTTGCTCTTCTTTATACTTTTACAATCTATGTTACATTCTTAATCAATATGGTTTAGTCCTGCTTGGTTTTGGGACCCTATGTAAGTGCAATCATATAGCATGGAGTATTTCACTCCATAGTATAGCTGGGAGGTCCATCCATGGTTCTCACCATGGATGTTGGTGAGAAGCATTTCACGATACCACAGTTGCCAGCAGGAAGCTCCTCTGACATCTAACCCACCCCTTTGCTGACACCTCCCTTTGGACCCCATGACTCAAGTCTCATCTTTCCCTCCCTTGAGCTAGAGGGAAGCTGAAGGCATCTTTCGGTTTGTTGTGCTGGTTGTTCTATGTAACGATCACCTTCATGCTCGTTGCTATATAGTTTTTCACTGTAATAATCCACCACCTTCCTGCTCTTCATTTGTTCCTCCAGTCACTAAGTTGTGTCCAACTCTTTGCAGCCCCGTGGACTANGACTCAAGTCTCATCTTTCCCTCCCTTGAGCTAGAGGGAAGCTGAAGGCATCTTTCGGTTTGTTGTGCTGGTTGTTCTATGTAACGATCACCTTCATGCTCGTTGCTATATAGTTTTTCACTGTAATAATCCACCACCTTCCTGCTCTTCATTTGTTCCTCCAGTCACTAAGTTGTGTCCAACTCTTTGCAGCCCCGTGGACTATAGCCCGCCAGGCTCCTCTGTCCATGGAATTCTCCAGGCAAGAATACTGGAGTGAGTTGCCATTTCCTTCTCCAGGGGATCTTCCTGATCCAGGGATCGAACCCTCATCTCCTGCATTGGCAGGCGGATTCTTAACCACTGAGCCACCTGGGAAGCCCCTCCTGCTCTTCACCCTTCCCCCTGGTTTCTATTTCAATCAGTCCTCCACAGAGTAGTAAAAGTTTGGTCCTTAACCTGCCCCCAACCCCTTAAATCCATTTGGAACACCCCCTCCACAGCCATGAGGTCTGAGCCCTCACTCTATCCAGAATTCCACACACTACAAGGATGATCTGTTTTTCACCCCAACCAGACAGGGTGCAAGTTTTGAGAAAAGGGTCCACACCATTCTTTTCACCCCCACCTCATCGGCGCTGAGGAAAATGCCAGGTTTGTGCCAAGTGTTCAATACATCTTCGTTGAATGATCATAGGATCCTGGGGGGTAAGTGGTACTTGTCACCATTCCCTCTGTGTGTGTCTGTGGGTGTGAAAATGAGTAGGAAGCGGGTGGGGGGCATCAGTGATTCAGGCTCCCTGGGCCACCTGCTTATTAACCGTGCTATTTTCACAACTGATGGTTTCAAACATATTTGTGGGGGGATGAGAGGGAGAAGGGGGTCCTTAGGAGTCATCTGAACACACTGGCTACTTCTCTAGAAGGGTCTCGGAGGCAGCATGGTAGCAGTAGGCGAGGACAAAGAAGAAGGCTTCTAGGGACTTCCCTGGAGGCACAATCCAGGGGGCCCGGGTTGGATCCTAGGTCAGGGAACTAGACCTCGCAAGCCCCAAGAGTCTGGGTGTCACACTAAAGATCCTGCATGCAGCAGCTAAGACCTGGTGCACCCCAAAGAAGAACAGGGGCTCTAGAATCAGACGGCCCGGCTTTGAACCCTGGTCTCTCACCAGCTTGAGACCCTGAGCTCTAGAGTCAGCTTCTCCTTCTGTAAAGCAGGGAGAGCAAATACACCTTCCAAAGGTTGTTTAATAACAATCAATGTGTTAATATTTGAAAGGTGCTTAGAAGAGTGCCTGGAACACTCCGCTGTTTAGTCTCTAAGTCACGTCTGACACTTTGTGACCCCTCGAACTGTAGCCCGCCAAGATCCTCTGTCCATAGGATTTCGCAGGCAAAGATACTGGAGCAAGTTGCCATTTTTCCCTCCAGGGGATCTTCCCCACTCAAGGATCGAACCCACGTCTCCTGTTTGACAGGTGGATTCTTTACCACTGAGCCGCCTGGGAAGCCTAGCGCACTCCATGAGTGTTTGTTAAGTAAATCAGTAACATAAAATAAACCTGCTGCTCAGCGCAAGTAGCTCTCTCTCTCCGGGAAAGCCACAGCTTGTTTTTCTGAGGGCAAGACCCCCAGCAGCCCCTGTGCGCATGTACAAATGTGCTTTCTTTTCAAATAGGTTTATTTCCCTGATGCTGGGACTGCGCCAGCCCCTGGGTGTATATGATGGGGCATTTTCTGCTAACCTGCCTTCAGGCTCCTTGGGGGATGCTGTGGAGGTGTAAATCTCCCCTGGCCATTTTCAGGTGGAATCTTTAGTTCATTTTTATTTTTTAGTGTTTGGCAGTGCCAGGTGGCAAGTGAGATCTTAGTTCCCCAACCAGGGATTTCTCTGTTGAACTCATCTGCCTCCCTATTGTCCAACCATAGAGCAGAGACTGTCTTCCAGAGCCACACAGGGTCTGAAGCACCTGCCCTCACCTCCGAACAGGGCTTGCCGCCACTTCCTGGAAGCGGACAGCTTTTTGGAGGACTCTGAGCACGCACAGAGCATAGAGCACCCTGTGAGAGTACTTGACATGTATTCTGATTGAATTCTCAAGGCGTCTATGAAGTAGGCATCATTATTCCCATTTTACGCACGAGAAACAGCCCAGAGGGTTGAGAACTGGCTCCAGTTTACACAAGGGGTATGTGGCAGAGTCGGGACCCACACTCCCTGTATTTTTTTTTTTTTTTTGCTGCTGCCTTGGGTCATCATTGCTGTGTGCGGGCTTTCTCCAGTTGCAGTGAGCAGAGGCTACTCCCTAGTTGCCGAGCAAGGGCTTCTCATTGTGGTGGCATCTCTAGTTGCCGAGCACAGCGCTAGGTGCGTGGGTTTCATTAATTGCAGCACACAGGCTCAGTAGCTGTGGCTCTTGGGCTCAGCTGCCCTGCAGCATGTGGAATCTTCCCAGACCAAGGCCTGAGCCCATGTTTCCTGCATTGGCAGGCAGATCCTTAACCTCTGGACCACCAGGGACATCTGACCCCCTGCATCTTTCTTTTTTTTCTCCTGTATCTTTAGCCATGTCCACTTCACCTCTGTCAGCCACTGCGCTTTTTAACATATTATTGATCTTCACGATACATACGTATTATTGCCTTCACTTTATGAAAAGGAAATTGACATGAGAGAAGTTAATTGACTCCTTCAAGGTCATACAGTAAGTAAAAAATGGAGCAGGGCTCAATCTCAGGTCTGTCTGCCTGCAGTCTTTCTTTCTACCTACACAGGCTGCCCCACAGGCCCCACAGACCGACAATCTCCAGCCCTCAGCCCTCATCGTGTGACGTGCTTCCTGTAGGAGTCATCTGAACAGATATGTCCCCATCCTGGCTGCCCTTCCCTGGACATGACTTGTCAAAGGACCTTTTGGAATCTGATGCTCAGTCCTGGATACACTCTGCTGGACATGTCTGACCAGGAAGATGGGCAATCCCCCTCCGCTCTATTGAGTTGCCAACCCCCTGCAAATGTGTTTGTGTGAGAGCACTTGGTTACATCATGGGCTGACCATTCGTAGGCTGTGTATGACTTATTTCCGCAATTAAATGACCAGTCCTAGGAGTGCTGAAATCATCTCTCTCACCTGAAGCTCAGGTGTTAGTGGACAGATGTATTATTTGGAACTTAGATCACCTTTCTCCATAGAAACAAGTTTTTTAAAATAGGTAGTTTTCTGGGCTAGCCTTAAAGACCGATTTGGTTGAAGATCTGTGTTCTGGTGGAGAGAAGCCCCCAGGATTCAGGACGAAAAAATGAGAGATCTTCCTGCTTTCAGGGAACAGAACTAGACCTAGGTAAATGCTGAGACCAGTGAGCATGGACTTTCTCAGCTTTTCCCTTTTTGTACTCCATTGACTCTTCCCAGTCCCTCCTGTGACGAATCCCTGGATCCCTGTGCTATCCTCCCATCTGCTTCCTCAATCGGAGGCTTCCAGCCTTTAGGACTTTACAGTCAAATCCCCTGCAGTGATGTTCATGATGATGAAGATAAAGCTTTCATCAGATTCTCCAAAGGGTCAGGAGAAGTTGACGACAATTGCTAGGAGCCTTTCCTCCGGCACCCCATTCTGGCCTACCTCCTCAAAATGCTGTGCTTACAGATGCTCTGATCTTCATCTTCCACCACTAATAAACACTGGCACTCTTTCCCCGAAACTGATGCTAGTGGAGTGGGTGTAGAAAACCAAGCTTGTGGACTAACTCATACCTAAGCTATGAAGGAGTGATGGCCTCACCGTGGGCATTCTGATAGGATAATTTTAAATGGATCTCTGATGAGTGAGATTTCAGATAAGGTGATGAAATTACAGGAAACAGTAATAGATAATATATGCTGGAGCAAGAACGGTGCAGCCTCCCTAAGCTATTTTCTTGCTTTTTGATGTTTTTTTACTCCACAATTTCCCTAGAAGTGTCAACTTTTCTCTCTGAGGTTTCCAAGGCAGAGCAGATTACAAGGACTTTCAAAGGTAGCCTGCACGTATTTGTAGCAGGAGCTGTGTCTGTTTCAGGACAAAGGACCTCCGCAACCATCATCTTATTCTATCCTCGCAACAGTACTACGAGCTGGATATTGTGGCTCCCATTTTACAGCAGAGGAAACTGAGGCTTGACGAGGTCCAGCAATTCACTGCAGTTCTGCTGGCTAGGCACAGGGGGCATGTGTACGTGCGTGCAAGCTCAGTCGTCTCCGACTCTTTGTGACCTCGTGAACCAGAGCCGGCCAGGCTCCTCTGTCCATGGGGTTTCCTAGGCAAGAATACTGGGAAACCCACTGGAGTGGGTTTCCATTTCCTCCTTCAGGGGATCTTCCCTGACCTAGGGATTGAACCCGGGTCTCCTGCTTGACAGACCGACCACTGAGCCACCTGGTAAAATTCTTTACCACTGAGGGGTCAGTGAGACTTAAATCCAGATCTTGTCTCCAAGTACCATGCCTTTTGCATAAACTGTCTCTATCTGCTGTGTAGGTGGGTGTCTGACAGGGGCAGATGCCCTCTTTCTTTAGACTTCATGCAATGCTAGGCACAGGGAAGCAGGCAAGGATGTTTGCTGAGTGATTGAAGGCAACGCTGAGGTGCAGAGGCAATTGGCTGACTCTCTCCTTCACAAGCCCTCCTTGGCGGGGAGCCTGCATGCAGGGCACATGCTGTACCTGGGTGACTTCCAGCAGGGATGAGCCCAGCATGTGAGGCTCCAGCCCTGTGGGTGAGAACAGCTGGGAACCGGACAAAGAGTCTCAGAGACGAGAATCATGAGGTATACACCAATGTGTGTAGCAGTATCACTCAAAGCCAAGAAGGTGAAACCCAAATGTTCATAAAGTGATGAATGGGTAAACAAAATGTAGTTTCTCTAACACAATGGGATATTCATACACAGAAATGAAGCCCTGCCATGTATTACAAGAGGGTAAACCCTGAAAACATCATGATAAGTGAAAGAAGCCAGTCACAAAAGATTCCGTATCATACAATTCCACTCATGTGAAATATCCGAAATCAGCAAACCCCTCAAGACAGAAAGTAGACCACTGGCTTCTAGGGGTGGGCAAGTAATGGCTAATGGGTACAGGGTTTCTTTCCAGGGTGATGAAATGTTCTAGAATTACACAATTTTGTAAATATACCTAAGGCCTCTGAACCATATAGCTAAAGAGTGGATTTTATGGTATGTGAATTACACTTCAATACCCAAAGAATCAAGCAGAGGAGGCCCTTGGTGCTTTTGTGCACTCAGGTTTTGTGACTGCAGCCAAGTGTATCTGAGGGCCCTGGAGCAAGGTCGTCAGCTCCGTGGGGTGGGGGCAAGGTGGCAGCAAGCAGAGTGCAACCCTGGCGAGATGTACGCCTGGCTGGTGGATGCGATGGAGGCCGAAGGAAGAGGAACGGATGAGATAGTCAGGCAGCCTCACTGTATCTGAAAACGAGGGCCGGGCTATCAAACCCCACACCTGTCCCAGGATGGGGGCTCTGTGCCTCGACGGAGAGTTGGGGTCCCCTTTTACTTTACCTAGACTTTGTGTGGGAGCCAAGAGATGCTGCTGTTTCTTGAGCCAGTGGAGAGGCAGTATATCCTAGTGGGAAGAAATTCGAGCCACACAGACCTGGTTTCAAGTCCGGTTACCTTTTTGGAGCCTAGTTTTGTAACTGGTAAAATGAGGATGGTAGCAGTACTCCTTCCTAGGCTGAGTGGGCAGGTTAAATGAGACGATGCAGAAAAAAGCTTAGCCCGCACCCAGCAAGCTGCAGAGGCTACTGGAGTAGGGGGGCTCCATTGGTGGTGGTGGGGCCACTAGGGCTTGGTTTCCTCTCCAGGATCCCCCCATAGTGAAAACATTCTGTAAAGTGGCTCCTGTGCCTGGGTGGCAACAGCAGAGAGCAGTCACATTTTTTAGTGGAAATGAGCAGAATCATACAGGCAGGATTGTAGGGGGAAACTGTGATCTGGACCGGAGGGGATGAGGGCAGAAGTGGGGACTGGGGAACTGGGAAGAGGAGCACCCCCCCCCCTCCACAGAGGGGACCCTCTGCCAGGATTTCCCACCCGATTTGGATTTGCAATGAAATGACTGCTTCCAGCAGGAATTTAGCTGCTTTCAGCCTGAATGCAACAGCAAGAAGATCTCACTGGAGCAAGGACCTAATGGATGAAACCATCCCAATCTCTCAGTAGCCTAACAACAAAAAGGCTCGGGGGTTGAGCCTCTATCTCAGGAGCATGCTGTCATCTGAACATATTTCCGGAGCTGCAAGTGCCATGGGACAGTGGAAAGGACAAGAAGTCTCGGACACAGGGCGAAAGGAACGAAAGAATACTAACTTCCGCCTGAAGGAAGGAATACAACAGAGAACCATCGCCTACAGAAGTTCTGATAATTGACAGCTATTAAACAAGTCTGCATATTATACCGCACTCTCCCTTCCTGCTGTCAGCCATTAGAACTGCTGTCTACATCCGGAAAGCTTAGGATGAATAGCTTACTTTGTAGAATGTTCATTAGCCAGTTTATCTGCTTATCAGGAAGACAGCAGTTTTGCATTGCCTAGTTTATGCTACTTCTGTGTGTTACTGTAATTATGGAACTTAATTAACTATTCTGTAAACCATGAAATATGAGTGCAAAAAGCAAGACTTGTTGCTAAGAAAACTAAGTGGAGTGCTTTGGAAAGACTCCAGAGTCAAATTTGCTTAAAAGTGAGATCAGGTGAGACAAGTGAAAGAGACTGGGATATACAGTAAAAATCTAAAAAGATCCTACAGCCAGATTACTTCCCCAAAGCTAAAGTTCTTATTCCTTTTAAATAAAAATGAAGTTTATAGATGCTATATTATAGGAGAAATATGTGCAAGTAAAATGACAAACTTCAATGAGAAAATAACCTTGTTCCAATATTAAAACATTAGCAAATAAATATACATCTTTTAAATCCAAATAAAATGTATCTTTCTTTGCCTTGCCTGCATGCGTGCTCAGTCATGTCTGACTCTTGGCGATGCCATGGACTGTACCTCATCAGGCTCCTGTGTCCCTGGGATTTCCCAGGCAAGAATACTAGGGCAGGTTGCCATTTCCGACTCCAGGGGATCTTCCCAATCCAGGGAGTGAACCCACATCTCCTACATTGACAGGTGGATCCTTTACCACTGAGTCACTGGGAAGCCCACAGTGGAATACTACTTAGCCATAAAAGTGAAACAATGCCATCTGTAGCAGCATTGTTGGACCTAGAGATTATCATACTGAGTAAAGTAAGTCAGAGAGAGACAGATACCATGTGATACAATTTATGCATGGAATCTAAAATATGGCACAAATGAACTTATCTACAAAATAGAAACAGACCCACAGACAGAGAGGACAGATCTGTGGTTGCCAAGGGGACGTGGGGGTGCAGGAGGGATGGGTTAGGCATTTGGAGTCAGCAAAGGCGAACTATTATATGTAGAACGGATAAACAACAAGGCCCCACTGTATGGCACAGGGAACTATATTCAATATCCTGTAAACCACAGTGGAAAAGAATAGGGAAAAGAACACATATATGTATAACTGAATCACTTTGTTGTACAGCAGAAATTAACAACATTGTAAATCAACTATACTTCAATAGAATAAAATTAAAATTAAAATGTATCTTTTTAATGGTTGTCCCTTTCTCCAACAAACTTTTCCAAATAACCAATCAACAAATTAGTTGCCTTGCACTGGATATTAGACCATCTACTGATATTGAGATCTGCCCTTATTCATACCTCTTCTACCCTTCCTTCCTAAAACTGAGCAGCTACTGTGTCTAACACATACTGCCACAGAGCAGTATTCGCCAACAACTATATAGAATTATTCCTCAAAGCAACAATGAAAACGAGAGTATGACTCAGAGTGACCAAATGTCTGGGGAAAGCTTCAAGCCATGCACCCTCTTGCAAATTCATGAAGCCCTCTAGTACACTAAGAGTAAAGAAATAAGCTAAACTTCGTATAACCCAGATTTTCCTAAACCTGTTTCATCACGCTACCCTTTCTTGGGAGCAACACCTATAATATCCTGTAAGACACACACTTGGGGATCAATCAGTGCTTTGGGGCCCATAGAAGAGGTATCATATATGATCCCTATTGAGGAATTTACAACTAAGTCAGACATAAAACATGTAGACTGGACACACACATATATACACCAAACAGTAACAGAGTTAGTCAACGCGTTCTTAGGATCAAGTGAGAATCAGTAGCTATCACAGATGAGAACAGATCAGTCAGCTACCTCTAAATAACTTTCACAAATGTTGAGTCTTCTAAAAACCCTGCCCATGGTATACTTTTCCAGAAAGTTCAAAGAGAACTCACATTTCTTAAGTGCGATTGTGTGTCAGGCATGGCTCTTTATATATGTTATTTCATTTAATCTTCACAACTGTGGGAAATGAGTTACTATCTCCTTTTTCAAAGAGACAGAATGAGTGCACAGCCAGTGGGAGGCCCTCAATTCACACCTCTGGCTGGCTGGCTGCAGAGCCTTCTTTTCACTGTGCCCTGTGACCAAGAGCCTTCACAGTGCCTTTCCTGAGCTGGTGTTTAGCGGGGGCTGTGTGTCTGCCTGTATCTGCAGAACCAGCCTTGGGCCTGAAGAGGACAGCTTGTCATGCTGAGTTACTACAGCCCAGACTTCTCCCAACCCTCTTCCTCCCCCTCATCCAGAAGTTCTGAGTTCTGACTTTAAAGGCCGAAGGGTCACCGCCTTGTCCTCTCTCCACGGCCTCTGGGGGGAAGACTTGCTAATGTCGAGTGTTTTATCAACAGTCTCCTCTCTGAGTGCACTCTGAGCTGCAGAGGGCCTGGGGTGGGCGACAACCTCACTCCGGCAGCTCAGCAGGCCCCCCGGTCGTTCCAGGTCCTCCTGCAGCTCTAACCCGGGTCCTTCTTTCCCCTCTGCTTTGCTCAGCCGCTCTGCTCTCTCTCGCCTGTCCGGCTGGAGGTGGTAATGGAGTGGAAGGCAAGGACCCTGAGCTATGGAAAGGGCTGGGCAGGAAGAGGTGAGAGGCAGGGTGAGAGGCGGGACATTGCCCTGAAGTCCAAGTTCAGAGGGCAGGCACAGCTAGGAGGGATGGATACTGTGACCTTCTGCCTCAGGCTGAAGGCTTAACTCGGGAGGTGGGGGAGCTGCCATCTGGGGGTGGGAGGCAGTAGGGGTGCTGGCCTCGATGCTGGGCTCCTGCGCAGTGGGGTGGGGACTTGTCTTGCAGCCTCCTCTCCCTTCTACACTTGAGTTTTCTCCCCTGGAAAGCGAGGCTGTAGATGTGTTCACAGTCTTCAAAAATACACTGGGGGGTGGGGACAGGGGAGAGACGTCAGCTGACGCTTTTTAAGACCCAGGACGCCAGGGCCTCCTCATTCATTTCATTCCTTCGTCATGATCTCCACAAGAGAGAGTGTGGCCAGACCGCAGAGGATTGAGGGAAAGCCTAGATACGAAGTCATGCTTGGTCGTCTCAAAAGCCCACGCGTTCCCGCCATTCCCACGGCCCTGCAGTTACACATTCTCACTGCGTGACACAGGGGACGCCTGCTATGGCCGGGGAGGTTGCCTGAGTGCTGCAAACCTGGGTGTGACAGGTCAGCACACAGACACACGGCCTCCCCCACTGAAGCCCTCTTCCCGGGGCAGGCGGAGGGCCGGAGCTCAGCACAGACGCCAGGGTCTTGGGGCCATCACAGCCCCCTGCTCTCTGCCCGCGTGGAAGAGAGAGCAGGCAGGCGACCTGGGCGCCCCACCACGAGCTCCAGACCCTGGGTTAGAGGAAGAGGCTGGGCCTGGCCCTGGCTCCCCGGCTTCTTCACTAGGCTCTGGACATCTCTCCAACCTCCTCTCCTCACCTTAACCTTCAGCCTTCCAGTGCCTTCTCTCCAAATTTGGTATCGTCTGTGCCCAAGGTGCTGCTTTCAAAATGGGCTTCCTTAGCAAAGTGCTGGGGCGGCCCCACGGCCCCAGAGTCTGGGGGAGGGGGTGGATCTGGTGGTGGACGCAGAGCTCCAGCCGCATCCAGCACCCCAGAGTGATGCTGGCCATCTGCTGGGTGGGCAGGCCCCCTGCTTCCGGGGCGGAGATCCTCAGTTCAGTTCAGTTAAGTCACTCAGTCGTGTCTGACCCTTTGCGACCCCGTGAACTGCAGCACGCCAGGCCTCCCTGTCCATCACCAACTCCTGGAGTTTACCCAAACTCATGTCCATTGAGTCGGTGACGCCATCCAACCATCTCATCCTCTGTCATCCCCTTCTCCTCTTGCCCTCAATCTTTCCCAGCACCAGGGTCTTTTCAAATGAGTCAGCTCTTCACATCAGGTGGCCAAAGATCCCCAAATCCTGGGCCTGGGCTCCATGGCTTTTGGAGGCTCTCCCATTTCAAATAAAGGGCTGATGATTAATTAATTCGTTCCCAAGATCCACAGACTTTCTCTCCTCTCTGAACAAAGAGCCTCTCTGACTCCCGGTTCTTCTCCACAATTTGCCAGCCAATATGCCTACAGCCCTAAGCCTGGCATTTACCTTCTGTCTGTCTGTGTATTACTGCCATGCCAGGCCAAGAGCTTGCAGACCACTGGGAGCCTGCCTGTGCTTGAAGATTCTGCCTCCCCATCCCAGACACACACACACACACACACACACACACACACACACACACACGCTCAGCCCAGACAGAGTCACCGGCTTTATTGCTTCAACCCTTGAATGATGCAAGAAGGTCACAGCTTTGAAGTCACTCCTGATACTCAACCCAAGGCCTGTCTGTTGCAACTTACCGTGCACGCAAAAACAACCACCGTCCTGCTCGGTGCACACGGCAGGTTTTTTATAAACCCACATGCCCTGCAGTGGAGGCTCACAGTCTTAACCACTGGGCCACCAGGGAAGCCCCTATAAACGTTACTCTTTTTTTTTTAGTGAAAAAAAATTTTTGGCTGTACCACGGCCTGTGGGATTAGTTCCCCGATCAAAGACTGAACCCAAGCCACCTGCCTTGGAAGTGCGGTGCCTTAACCACTGGGTCATCAGAGAAGTCCCCCATAAATGCTACTATTAAACCTCAGGCTGCATCATCATCTCATGAAAGAGATCCAAGATAACAACTGCTCTGCATCTCTGAGCTGAGCTGGCTATCTGATGCTAGGATTTCAGCCTGGGCTGCCCACCTAAGGGTGGGGGTGGGCTTAACCATGGCTCACCAGTCCACGCTTCCTATGGCTGCTCTGATCAAAGGAAAGGGATGCACACCCTCGGCTCCGTGCCCAGCACCAAGGACCCAGGGTTCTGGTGGAGAATCAGCATTTTCTTCCACGGGAGAGGACAGGGGTGAGCGTGGCTGCTGCAGGGGCAGTAACTACAGCCCCGCCCCCACAGAATCCCACTGTTCATGAAACAACACTGTCCACTTGCCCACAGCTTTACACTCTTCAGAACGTGTCCATCCCCATTCCCTCATGGACATCATATTCTTTTGAGGCAGTAGCCACAAGCACTGGAGGAATCTCCAGCTTTAGGTCCCATTTAAGCCTCCCTCTACCCTGGCCTCTGGAAGATGGTATCCCTACAAGAGAGCCTCTCTCTGAGGCCATGCCCTCTGCAGATGTGGGAATCATGGGCTGGTGTCCCAGGGCTTATTCATACCCCACACTGCAACTCCACACCCCATCACACACACACTCACCATGAGATGCTGGAAGAGCCAAGAACGCATTATATTGGTGGCATGCTTGGGCAAGACTCCTCGTTTGTTCTTGGACTTCTTATCCTCATTGTCCAGGAGGGAGGTGAGGTCAAGGTTAACCTTCAGGGCACGTGGAGAAAAAATCAGCATCAGCAGCCTGGCGGGCCAGCAGCTAGGGACCTGTTGCCATAGAGACGGCAGGCTCTTGCTGTCAATCCCCTATCCCAATTCATTCTGAGGGTCCAGGGGAGGTCACCTTTCCTGTCATCTGGCAGCAAACCCCTCAGAGAATGGGAGAAGGGAAGAAGGAGAGAGAAGGAGGAGGAGGGGAGGAGGGGTAAGGGATGAGAGAGCAGACAGAGGAAACAGGCTCATGCAGAAGGTACAGGAGAGAGAGGTTTGCCATAACCATCCAATTGTCGTTAGCATTTCTGGGGTACATGAGCTTTTTCGGAGGGCTTTCCTATCCGTTACCATGGTCAGCCCTCACATCAGCTCTGTAGGCTGGTGGGGCCATGGGCAGCTGATGTGAGTCCCTCTTCTATGGAGAGGACCTCGGAAGCTCAGAGGGATCAGCTGACCTGTCCAAGATGGCGGAGCCAATGTCAGCTCTCCAGCTTCTGCCTTCAGATCTTCCCATCCCAGCCTGGCCTCTGTGTGTGCCCTCTATGCCATTGAGCTACAGACTGGCTCAGAGTGCAGAGCAGGACCCTTCACGTGACCCCGAGAGGCACTGAGATCTCAGGAGCTGGTAGAACCTTTCCAACGCCCACCTTCTTGCCCGTCAGGTAGGGGTGATGATACCTCTCCGGGGAATGATGAGAGGCGAGGGAGCTAGTGGCCAAAAGTGCCTAGCAGATGGCGACTGGGCACGGAGCCCTCCCCCAGGCCATGCACGTGTGCACACACCTGCACTGCACACACACACTCACCTGTGTGTTCTGGATCTGGATGGCTCCCTGGGGGATTGCTTGGGTGACCACCTGACCCTGGGAGGTTACCATGGTAACCGGCTGGTATAAGGCTCCACCTGAGGAGACAACCAGTTTTGGGGTCCCCTGCCATAGGGATGGGTAGGAGTGAGGGCAAGCAGGGCTCCCAATCCACTTGGCACTCACGTGTAAACACTCTACTCTGGAGGCCTTCAGCCCCTGTGGGGAAGGGGTGGGAGGGGATGGGTGCAGAGAACAGAGTCTCTGTGTGTGTTTGCGGGGGGAAGGGTCTTTGGTGGGGCTCATGAGACTCCGACCCAAATTCGTTCCAAACCACCACCATCGATAGGTCTTGCTAATGATCTGTAAGCTTACGGAACACTTTAAGCAAGAAACTCAGCTGGGAGCCCCTCCCTTGCCAGGGGGCACCCCCTCCCACATCCTAGGACACTTTGTTCAGTGTCTTGCCCCCCACCAACCCTGGAATTCCCTCAGGGTCACCCACTCTCCTCCCAGGGATGTTCCCCAGAATCCCCTGCACAGACCTGACACCACTTGTGAATTGACGGTTGTCATGGCGATGTTGCCCTGCTGGAGCGCTGAGGCTGGGACCACAATCCCCTGGGGGTTATTGGAGACTCCAGACATGGAATTGGGGGAATTCTGCAGGAGGTCCTGGCAGCAAGGGAGGCGTGGTTTGTGACAGTGTCACTAAGGGCTTAACTGCCACAGCCCCAAATTCCTCCTCTTCCCTCCCACTTCCTGCCTTCCTGCCTCCCGCTCGCCTCCTGCTCCTCCCAGACCCAAATCCAAAAGGCGATTCTTCCTAGAAAGTGTGAATAAGGAGGCTCAACCTTACAACCAATCGACAAGAATCATCCGCTGACCTATTCCATTCCCCTGTGAACTTGAGACAGAAATTATCCCCCACACCAGTGGCGCCCACCTTGGCTTCACCGTGGAAGCTCCAGTACTGATGCCCGGGTTCCATTCCCAGACATTCTAGCTTAACTGGTCAGGGGTGTGGCCAGGGCTCTGCGGGGAAAGTGCGCGTTGAAAGCTCTGGGTGACTCGGATGTGAAGCCAGGGCTGGGAACTGGGCTTTGCCTGCTTAGCACATACTCATCCTTCACCCTCAGCTATCCCCAGGAGCCTCCTGCCACCAAGGGCCTCGCAGCTCAGCATCCGTATCACGGCGCTTATGACACAAAGCAGCTTCCAACGTACTATCTGTACTTAGTTCAGATCTGCCGTATCGTGGCTACTTAAATATTTGCTAAATAATAATAAAAATAGCCCGCTGTCCTCTTCATCACCCATCTTCCAGGGCATCCCATAGGAGCGTCCATTCAGCTGGGAGCACATTTCATCGGCTCCCCCTGCTCCTTAGGCCCCAACATGGAGCCCCTGAGGAGGCTCACTCTCCACGCTGTCACCTGCTGGCCCCTTTCCTGCGGACAATCCAAAGCAGCTAAGGGGCCCTTTTTTTTTTTCTGGCACCCTCATCATTGCCACCTAAGAGCTGGGCAGAGAGTGCTTGGACTCTGACGTAGGTGGACAGGAAGCAGGCTCAGCTGAGGGCCTCCAGGAAGGGGCAGTGAGGCCTCCGTCCTTGATCACCGGGCGCTCTTCTGCACTAGGGAGGGTTTGTGAGGAAGGAACTGACTGTGAGGGTTGAGGTCTCTAGGTTTCGTTTGGAGAAAGCAAGGCAGGCATGAGTGGCGGAAAGTAAAAAAAAAAAAGAATGGCGGAAAGTAAGTGAGCCTGAAAAGACCCACTGGGGTCACAGAGCACCCCCCCAATCACAGTTGTTCCTGTGAAGACAAGACTTATACCGGGTAACTTGCTGGCTAGGACGGTCACTCCCATGCCAAAGGCCTGGAATCACAAGCCTGACGCTTTTAGGATTTAGACAGGAAAATGGTTAAGAAAAGGGACAGCAAGGTGATCAAACTAGTCCATCCTAAAGGAAATCAACCCTGAATATTCACTGGAAGGACTGATGCTGAAGCTGAAGCTCCAATATTTTGGCCATCTGATGCGAAGAGCCGACTCATTAGAAAAGACCCTGATGCTGGGAAAGATTAAAGGCAGAAGGAGAAGGGAGTGACAGACGATGAGATGGTTGGATGGCATCAATTTAGTGGATAGGAGTGTGCGCAAACTCTGGGAGACAGTGAAGGACAGGGAAGCCTGGTGTGCTGCACGCAGTCCATGGAGTCGCAAAGAGTCAGACATGACTGAACAAGACCATGGTTAGGAAAATCGGGGGGAAAAGAAAGCCCCCAGCTCCCTAGCTTTGGTTTAAGGACTGGACGAGCTTAGACCATCAGCTGCAGGAAGATAGAGAGCATGGAGAAAGAAGTGTGTGCCTGGAGCAAAACCTGGAGCCGACTGCCTGCAAATCTGGAGCCACAGACCAAGAAGACACATCAGGGGCCGGGGGACAGCCGTGGACACCACTTCCCAGACCCCAGCTCCCAGGAGCTGGCTGAGCCTTGCAGGTGGAGGCAGTCGGTACAGACAGTTTCACTCGATTCCACTGCTTACCCACCTTTGGCATCTTCTCCAGAACTGCCTTTTTTACCCTCCTAGACTGTCCGGCCCAGGGCTGAGGAGATCAGGCTATAAATAAGCAGCCGTGGGGCTGGAGTCTGGTTGCCCCTCCTCCACGCCCGGCCTCCCTTCTGGCTTCCGATGGGGTGGGGTGGGGGAGGAGGCCTTGCTTCCCCACTGGGCTCACCTCTGCGGCTGTGACCTTGGGGAAGGGAGGAGGGGCCAGCTCCGGCCTCGCTTTTTCCTTTCTGGGATCTGTGAGGGCCTCCCTGCCAGTGCGGTTTATTCTTTGAGCAGGACTCTCAGCCTTTCCATTTGGACAGCTCAAGTGTAACACCATCTGACCTGCAGAAATCTAGAAACTGGAAGTGCCCTTTACAGCCTGAGTATTCCAGCTCCCTGGGGTACAAACGAGGAACTGAGGCTAAAAAACCCAAACCACTGGCTCAAGGTTCCCCAGGTAGGTAGCAACAACAAGGTTAGGCCACAGCCCTCCTTCACCCACAAACACTGCTCCCCCACCCCACGGCCAAGAACTGGGCGGCAAGGTGCTCCTGGGATCACAAGGGTTCAATGAATATGAGCAGGTGAGCAGATAAAAACAACCCAAACCCGGACATATAGAGGCGGCATGGGGACCAGAGGAAAGGATGGTGGATTAGGAATTAGCACGTCATGGCTCTCTGGTCCCATGGCAACCCACCCCAGGATTCTTGCCTGGAGAACCCCATGGACAGAGGAGACTGGCAGGCTACAGTTCATGGGGTCGCAGAGTCAGACACGACTGAAGTGACTTAGCACGCACACACAGCCCGTCAGGGGGCTCCTTACTTATAAGATGTGTCTGGCCCTGTGTTCACACCCAGGAATCCTCGAAGCCTGCCTCTTCAGCTTGCATCTGCTCCAAACTTGAGCTCCCCTGGATCCAGCCTCCCAGGCAACCTTTCTCCCAGGGTATAAACCAGTACTGAGATTATGAAAAGCTGGGACAAACTTGAAAATTAAAAAAAAAAAACAAAAAAAAAACCCAACAACTACTTATTTATTTTATTTGACTGTGCCAGGTGTTAATTGTGGCCTGCAGGATCTTCAGTTGAGGCATGTGGGATTGAATTCCCTGACCAGGGATTGAACCCAGGCCTCTTGCACTGGAAACATGGAGTCTTGGTCACCAAGGAAGTCTCTGGAAGGTACATTTGATAGTTGGGGATAGCCACTCCATTGACACTCACCATAAAATTCATGGCAAATGACTTTTCAATGACCTCTGGTTTGGAACCATCCATGCCACGGTGCTCATCACTGAATAAGGATATTTGGGAATTTCCAACATAAAAAGTTGTTCCAGACCTTCTTCCACCCCAAAAATAAATCCAGCAAGGTTAGCAAAATACAAGCAAAGCCAGTAAAATAAATACAAGATGTATGACTTGGGATTCAACCAGCACATCTTTACCAGCCAGAGGCAAGAGAGTGAGTTATCACTTGGATCTTCCCTGGCTTATTCACACTCTGACTGGTTCTCAGCCTTGTGGCTTGGTTAGCTTCTGCGCCAGCTTACCTGGTTTGGGTAACTAAAGGCAATTTATTCTTTGCATCAGACCCTTCACTTTCCTACCCTCTCCTCCTACTTTGGGTCTTTGCTAGGAGGTGCTAAGAGGCAGCTGAGTTAATCAGTAAAGGAATGAAACAGAGAACCTCATGTGGAGACTGTGGGCAGGGGCCTCTGCTGACCACAGCTCAGCTGGGACAGAGAAGAGGCAAAATATTGGCATCTCTGGGGTTTAGGGAAGTGATAGTCATCTCTTTGTTCAGTCGCTCAGTTGTGTCCGACTCTTTGCGACACCGTGGAGCATAGCCTGGCAGGCTCCTCTGTCTCCCGGAGTCTGCTCAGAATCATGTCCATTAAGCAGGTGATGCTATCTAACCATCTCATCTTCTGCTTCCCTCTTCTCCTTCTGCTGTCAGTCTCTTACATTTGTAAATATGAGCTGTTTCACAAACCTGCCTGAGCACTGGGGTATTTTTAAAGACACAGATTCTCAGGGCCATTAAATGAGACCATCAGCCATCTTGTGTTTCCTTTCTTTTCTTTTTTTAGTTGTTGGCATGTGGGACCTAGTTCCCTGACCAGGGATGGAACCGAGGCTCCCTGCCTTGGGAGCACAGAGTCTTAGCTGCTGGACCACAAGGGAAGTCCTAGCAATCTTTTTTTTTTTTAAACCCTCTCAGATGGTCCCAAAGATCAGCTGGGATTGAACACTACATTTTTATTATACACACTGAGTATCAGAGAACATTCTCTCACTGCACTATTTCATTTTAACCTCACCACTATCTATGGGGTCAGCAGAGGAGAGAATTCCCAAATATCGTCGATTCTGTTTTGCCTGAGGAGGAATCGAGGTCCTGAGAATGGAAGTGACATTGTTGAGTCACATAGCTCTTGAACCGAGGTCTTCCAGTCCCGAGTGTGGCACGGATGCTGCGGTGGGGACATGAGCTTTGGAGTCAGTCAGCCAGGCTCCAAGGTAAGCATGGTGTCTGGCGCATTTAGGCACCTAGTAAATCATTTCCCACTTCCTCTGGCTAAGGTCACTCCACTAGGGAATGGCACAGCCAGGGTTTAAAACCTGTCCTAGAAGTCGCAGAGCCTTGCGGGTTCCTTACTTAGCAACAGCAGAGGTTCACCCAGTTGCACACCTAGCCATGGTGGTCAGTGCCACGTGCCCTGTGCCAGCCTCCCTGCCTAAACGGTGTTCCTGGGCTAAGGCCAAGCCACAGAATCGAAGCTGCAGTCTCTGTCCCAGACGAGCCCTGTGACTTGACTTTGCAGCTATTTCTGGTCCTGCCTTAGTCTCCAGCCTGCTAGAGCCTTGTCTCTATGGAGACAAAGGGACTAGGTCTCTGGGGACCCCCTCCTGGTCTTTTCTGAAGGAGGAGCTACTGTGGCAGCAGCAGGAGGCCCCGGGGAGGAGACGTTGGCTAAGCACACAGTGTCATTATCTTCTTGACAGCTTCCTCCTGGGGCTCAACACACCCCAAACCAGGTGGATGCCACTCCATCTAGACTCAAACAGAGCTGTTTCCTGCCAGGTTCCTTGGCCCCATGAAGAGGTGAGAAGCACGTGTAGTAGTTTCAGTGACATCCCAGTATCCGGTGTCTCACATCCCTAGAGCTGCCCAGGAACCAAGGGCTGAAAGCTGGTTATCCAGCCCAGGAGTTCTTTGCTGTGTTCAGGAGCATGGCAGGGGTGTCCCCAAGCCTCTGGAAACTGCCAGAAGCCTAGGAATCACGGGCATTCTTTCTGGCTTCTCTGCTGGAGCTGTTCCACGGGATCTCTTACTTTCTAGTAGGAAATGGGCCAAAAAGCTGAAAGCTTAGAGTTTCCCAGGAAGGACATCCTTTAGGGTGGGGACCAGATGACCAAGAGGTCAGATGGAAACCAATGAGCTGGCCTCCACAGGCCTCATCCCTCCCCTGCTCCTTGTGTGCTGTTTCTCAGAGACACAGGCTGAAAGCCCCTCGGGGAGGTGGGGAGGGGGGCAGAGAGAGGCAGGATAGCAGCTTTAGGACAGCCGAGAACTTGTACTCCTCGACACCGCCCATGGGCCAGCTGCCAGGCCCTCGGTCCCTGGGGCCATCGGTCACTCTTTCTGACCCACAGCGGTCACTGGGTGAGTTCTATTCCACATTTCATTTCTGGAACAAAAAAAGATGACTTGCTCAAAAGGAAGCCCTTCTGAACTATGAAAAAGTGAAAGGCTCTGTGATTACTTTTAAAAGCTGAGGGTGGGGTTGGGGGTTGGAGATGAGCTGGCGTTAACTGTGAACTCTGACGCTGTGGTCTGATGTCAGCCCAGGGGGGAGGTGTGTCAGCACCTTCGACTGTCTTCCTTCACTGTTATTAAGGGGAGGGCTTGTGCTTCCTGGGAAGACTTAATTTCCACTCAAGGAAGAAATTCCTGGAACAAACTGTGACGGCAAGAAGAAATGAAGAGTGAAGGAAAGGACTGATTAGAGTTTTCCTTTAAGTTGTTTTGCAATAGCTAGAATTTTTAAAATTTTATTAGGAGGCCTGCGAAACAGGGGAGTGAATTGGATGAACTTGCAAAGGCCCTTCCAGTTGGGGATTTTAGAAAAAAAAATCACGACTCCCTGAGATGTATTGTGAGTGGGTGGACTGTATGAGGATCGGGGCGGAGGGTGGGACAGCTGAAGCAGGCGGCCCCAGCTGTCTGCTATCCACCCCCAGGCCACTAGGGGTCTCTGCTGATCCACAAGCCCGGACGTTACTCCCAAAGCCTCCCCAGCCTAGCTCGTGCCTAACTTGCCTGGACTGGGGGTGGGGAGCCAGTTCTGAGAGCCTGGGTTCTGCTGGGAAGCGTGTCTTGACCCACTCGGGCATGCCCTTGGCCCATCTTCTCAGCTCCTTTTTAACGCTTCCTGCTGGCTTGGCACACTGGACACACAGCACAAGGGATCTTTCTTACACATGTGTCTTTCTCCCCTGTTTGGTTGCAGGGTTTTTCTTTTCTTTTTTCTTTTAGGGAAACAGGGGTTTTTAAATTCCCCAAACTACCCAGCACAGCACCGGGTGCCTGATAGATGCTCGGTAGCTCGGTGGCCTGCCTGAGCTGAGGTCTGGACCTGGTGAAGAGGTTACCGTTGCCCCCAAGCACCCCATTCCTGGCAGCGTCCCTCCATTTCTGGCAAAGCCAGCGTCCTGTCCTGTCTCAGGCTGAGAAGACTTGGGTTCCCAAACCCGGGAAGCCAGTCACATGTAAACAAGCCACCTAACCCCGTTCCTCTCCCTCTCCTGGTGAGAGCTGACATCTCAAGGGAAAGGAACTTGGCCTGCAGGGACACGCAGCAGCTGCCGCTCTTAAGGAACACTCCCTTGGAAGGAGGGAGCCGCTCTGGTTTCTGAGCCTGGCAGGGCTGCCTTCAGCGGCTCCTGGCTCCTGAGCTGGAGTGTGGGTGGGGTCGTGGAGGGGGGCGCTAGGGACCCAGAAGGGACAGCCTTAACACCCATGGAGGAGGAAGGCAGTGGAACTCAGGGTCCTGTCACCTGGGTCACGGGTGTCCCCTTTCCATCTCAGTAGTGACCCTGCAGAGTGGACCACTACTCCCATGCTCGGCCACAACGCAGAGCTTCCAGGGGCTGGCCTGAGGTGCTGGCCCTCCACCCCCGTGGCTTCCTGCTAATCCTGAAAATGCAGACTCCCTGTGGGTCAATCGGCAAGTCCCCTTCCCCAGGCGGGGGTGCACTGATAATGCCCTTCCTGTATTTTTAGAGAGCAGCCCACCTGCAGAGTGACATCTGGTGGGCCAAGCCTGGCATCTCAGAACTCTGCTCTCTGTGGCCTCTCCCCTCCCTACTTTCAATTAGTGAATCCAAATTCTTTTTTTCCCCCCAATTGCTTCCTCACTCGCTCTCTCATCCCTGATTGACAGCTAGACAGGGTCATGGCTCCCCACTCGGGGTCCAGGACCTGGTTCTTCTTCCTGCACATCACTGAAAAAGTAAAAGGACCTAGGAAATGAAAATGGACTCTGGAGGAATCCATCCCTGACTCTGTCGCTTATTAGGCATGGGGCCTTGAGCTTTAACTGCCCTGAGTTTCCCTTTCCTTGGGTATAAAGTGGAGAAAAGAATGTGCACTTTGCAGGCTGGTTGTGATGAGTAAGTAAGAGAATCTATGCCAAACACCCAGTACACACAGTGTCTGAGACTGGGGAGCCCAATAAACGTGGACGTTTTCTCCCTTTTCTCTGCCAGTTCTCCCTTGAGCGGCTCAAGAGGTAGCAACTTAGTTCAGTTATCTCCAATGCATCTTCAAGCCTCAACCTACTGCCCACATTCTCCACTGAAGAATGGAAGTCTTTGGCAATTATGATGATCAGTCTCAAGGCATAGCCCCCAGATTTCTGATACTGCAAGATACTCCATTTGCAGTTAGAGATTGTGTTGCAGTGGTTTTTATGCCCTTGAAACTGAGCAGGCTCGGTAGATACCTGAACAGATGCTTGAGGCATGAGTTTCCCCCTAAACCCTGGCCTCTTTGCTCCAGGAACTGTTCTCTCTGTTCCTCCCCTTCTCCACACTTCTCTTTACACTGGGTACACTCATACCAAGAGCTCCCAGATTGTCTACTAACCACCCTCCACTCACCTGAGTGAAAAGAAAAAGTGAAATGAAAGCTTTAGTCACTCAGTCATGTTCAACTCTTTGCAACTCCATGCACTATAGCCCACCAGGCTCCTCTGTCCATGGATTTTCCAGGCAAGAATACTGGAGTGAGTTGCCATTCCCTTCTCCAGGGGATTTTCCTGACCCAGGAATTGGATCTGGGGTCTCCTGCACTGCAGGAGCCACCATCTGAGCCACCAGGGAAGCCCCAGGCCTAACTACCCCAAGCCCTTACTGACCCAGAAGTGAAGAGAAGTGAAGTCGCTCAGTCGTGTCCGACTCTGCAACCCCGTGGACTGTAGTCCACCAGGCTCCTCTGTCCATGGGATTCTCCCGGCAAGAATACTGGAGTGGGTTAACATTTCCTTCTCCAGGGGATCTTCCCAACCCAGGGATCGAACCTGGGTCTTCTGCATTGGAGGTAGACGCTTTAACCTCTGAGCCACCAGGGAAGCCCCCTACTGACTGACCCAAGCCTGCCTGAAATGCTTCCTCCCTCAGGAAGTCCTCCCAAAGCCAGTGAAGCTACAGCTTCTCCAATCACATTAGCTTAGAAAATTCTCCTGCAGACCTATATGATCCCTCCTGAGGTTGGCTCAATCTGTCTCTGGGCAGGAACAGACCCTGGCCATGAGGGTATACAGGTGGGGCCTGGGCTTTCCCAGGGGGAGGTAGAAGGATGCTGAGAGGTGACTAGGCAACCTCAGGCCACATACATGCTTCACTCAATCCAGACACCTTCCAGCAGCTGCTTTCCTGCCTTTCCTCAGGGTCCTCTTGCCCCTGAGCACTGTATGCTCACAGAACTTATCTAGATCTTCACTCCCTCCCACTGAGGTTGAATGCTCATCCTGGAAAATTCAGTGTTCTCTTAGGACCTAGTGCAGTGCGTACAGTAAGCGTCCCCCCAGTGCTTGGCAATGGAGTGAGAACTGTGATTCAGCCCGATCTGCCCTGGAAGAGAGCTGAGGTTTAATCTCCAAGGGGAAAGATGGTTTTAGGTTAAATGCAAGCTTGAGCAAGGCCGGCATGAGGGTCTCTTCAGTGGAATCAAGGAAAGTGAAAGTGTTGGTTGCTTAGTTGTCTGACTCTCTGAGACTCCATGAACCGTAGCCCACCAGACTCCTCTGTCCATGGAATTTTCCAGGCAAGAACACTGGAGTGGGTTGCCTGCCCTCCTCCAGGGGATCTTCCCAAGCCAGGGATTGAACCCAGGTCTCCCTCATTGCAGGCAGATTCTTTTACAGTCTGAACCACCAAGGAAGCCCTTGGAATCAAGGAAAAGGTTCCTTGCTAAGGATCTGCCTGGGCTCTGCTGAGTAAGAAGCTAGGATGTCATTAGACACAGGCAGGGCAGGGTGGCTTCCTGGGGAGGGGGAAGAGCAGGCTGTGGCCCAAGTCCTTGGAAACCCCAGTTTATCTCTCCTGCTTGGAAGAAGCAGTCTCCTCCACTCGGCCCTCCCATTCTACCCCCTAAGAGAAAGCTCACGCATTGAAATGGAAGGCCAAGTGGGGAGTATGCCCAGACCCCATTGTGCCAGATGGGGACATGGTATGGCATCTGAGAGAGGGGGACCAACGTGAGTAAAAAAAAATATCTCCCACTTTGCAACATAAGACTGGATGATCAGCACACAGGCAAAAGCATGAGCCAGCAGTTTGCAACAAAGCTGGCGGCCGGCCGGAATGTTGATCCTGTGGATCATGTTCCGGAGGGGAGACACCCCTCCCCAGGCCAGGCTGGCGCGCACTGTGGCTATTTCAGGCTGGGGGGGATTAAGGTCGAACCATGACGAATGTGTGTGCAGATACACACACACACTCACACACTCACACATGCTCCTCCTCTCTCCTTTCTGGTACTGATTCCCACGCCCAGACCCCAGGCCTGCCTCCTGCACTGAGTCTCTCAGCCCCATAGGTCTCTCCTTCCTGGGGAGGCCCAGGGCCAGCCTGCACCCACCTTAGCAAGGAAGAGATGGGAGCCTGGGAATGAGGACAGGGCGACACACACAGGCATCCTGCCCACCTTCTCCTCTGCACACCCCCAGGACACTGCACCGACCCCACCCCAGCCCCCCCTCGCTACTGCGGTCACCCTCTCTCTTTTCACCTCTTTCTGCCCCTGTCTGTCTCCAGCCTCCCTTTCCTCTTCTTTATCTGTGTCTCTTTGTCTCTGTTGCTCTTTTCCTCCAGTTCTTCATCCTCTCCGCACCTCCCTCTCAAACATGACCCTTGAGACCTACTGTACAGCACAGGGAACTCTGCTTAATGTTATGTGGCAGCCTTGAATGGGAGGGGAGTTTGGGGAAGAATGGATACATGTATATGTATGGCTGAGTCCCTTCACTGTTCACCTGAAGCTATCACAACATTGCTAATCAACTAAACTCCAATATAAAAATTAAAAGTTTGAAAAAAGAATATAAAACAGAACAGCAAAGCATACCCTTGATATTTCCCTTTCTTTCCCTCTTTCTGCCTATTTCTCCTCCCCTCCTCAGCCTTCCTCTTGCCTCTGATTTTTCTCTCTCCATCTTTCTCATCATATTACTTCTTTCAACAGAAAATTATTGGTTAACTACCATGCACCAGACTCTGTGTGGTTACTGTCGGGTATAGGTATAATAATATATGAAATCCCGTCTTCGCTCAAAAAAAATGTTTGTTATCCAGGAGAGGAAAATAAGGCTTGCACAAGTGACGATGATGCAAAGTCACATGTGATATTTACCACATAAATGGCCTGCCATGCCCAGGAGTTAGCTGAGAGAAAGGAAAGTCCAGTTTTGGGTGGGGCATCCAGGAGGCCTCTGTGGGGAGGGCAGCCTTCTTACTGCCCTTGGCGAAGAGGCTGGGTATGGTCCTGCAGAGGTGTGGGGACCTCACCCAAATACACGGGCATGAAAGAACAGTGAGCGAGGAGGGCCTTGAATGTCAGGTGAAAGGATGTGAAAACCCTGGGGGGGTGCTGGTAATCAGAGTTTTTGAGCAGGAGAAGGGCTTGAACAGCGCTTTAGATGATAAAGCCAGCCGCAGAAGCCTAAGAGGTGTGTGTGTGTGTGTGTGTGTGTGTGTGTGTGTGTGTGTGTGTGTGTGCGTGCGTGCGTAGGAGGGCCTAGAGGTAGCCACAGAAGAGCAGAATAGGAAGCTATGACAGTAGCTCGTGTGTAATTACCTTATTCACCCACTGAAGCCTGAACCAAGGAGGTGGGGGCAGAGACAGGAAATGAAGGAGCCAGTCTGAGAAGTGGCAAACAGGACCACCTCGCTAAGTGTCTTCTCTCTTCTTCAGTGTCTTTGTTTTTGTCGGATTGTCTGAGCTTCTCTTTCTAAGCGGATCAGAGGCCTTTCTGCAGCGGTCACCCCAGGGCCAGCTCCACTGTCAGGCACCGATGTGATGCTTGCAGTGATAGAGATCAAAGTTCCTCCCTCTTCTCTCTAAGCTCAGAGGCACTGGGTGCTGGGATCCCCCAGGAGGACTGACTTCTGCAGACAGCACCTCCCATGCCTGGTTCACCCAGCACCCACGTTATCCTTCTCTACTAATGTCTCCCAGTGACCCTGCTTCCTGCAGGACGAACCTGTCGGCCCTGGGACTTTAACCTTCTGGCAGCCCCTGTGGCTACTAAGCCCCCTGGCCCTCCTTTCTTTCCCCTCTACCCTGGTACACCCCCAATGCCAGAGCTCGAGTTGGGGTTGGAAGGCCCAGAAGGGGAAACCCGGTGCCTCTCCAAGGACCTGATTATTTCCAAAGACTTGTGCTAATTTTCTGATATGATCCTCACATCTCTGTGAGGCACTAAATCCTCATTACTTTTCCTGACCGATGCATTCTAATTAGATCAACACTTAAAACAAATTCACAATAGCCACAGGATGGCTTTCCATCTCATTAACTCCTCACTTATTATTTTCATGAAAATCACTGATAAAAATGTGCATCTCCACTTGGTGAGGCCTCACAGCCTCCTCGGCTCCTATCTGTATCTCTCCCGTCACCGGGGCTGTGCAGCGTCGCCATGGTAACCCACAATAATAGAAACCAATAAATTACAAACGAGATGCTCATTGAGCAATTATTGTCCTCTTTTATGCAAGTTTCTTGCTAATTTTGATCATAAGGGAAAGTACAATAAGACTCTGAAGGAATGAGTCTATTTCAAGAGAATATTAGCAAGCAGAAGCCTGGGCGGCGGAGTTTAGATCTGTAATAAAGTGATTTGGTGATTTCAAGCAAAGGGAAGAGGAAATAAACTTCCTGCCTCGTGTCTCCTGCAGTACTCACTATTGAGTCCCCCAGAGATCCCCTGGGGGGGGGGGTTCGATGTGACTTTTGTGGTCAACATGTACAAGGCGTGGCCGGCCTTCTAGAGATCACCCTGTCCCTTCCCCTGCCTCTGCCAACCTAGAG
The DNA here is from genome assembly GCA_006410875.1 of Neotragus pygmaeus. Lineage (NCBI taxonomy): Eukaryota > Metazoa > Chordata > Mammalia > Artiodactyla > Bovidae > Neotragus > Neotragus pygmaeus. Next base: position 860,733 of record SJYV01005184.1, on the reverse strand, counting down.
AAATAGATGATATGTGTTGGTCCTTAAAACTTACAGGTTAAAAATGGCATCACCTTTCTTTGGTACTCTTTCCAGCACATTTTGTCAAGCATTTTTAGAAAGTTCATCTGTATCCCCAAGCCTGATTGTCTCATGGGTAGAAGGCTACTGCAAACCTCCTGTGGGATCTCCATGTGCCTGTCCTGGACTCAGAGCTCAGTGGGAGAAGACGGTGGTGAGCCTAGGGCTTATATAGACACCAGTGAGTTGGAAAGGTATCGCCAGGAAGCTTTTACAGTTCATAGGTTTGGGGGAAATATTCTGCCCTGGAGAGAACCCATTCTCTCCTAGAGTACAGAGTTGCTGTTTCCACAGTTCCTGGGAAGGTGGCAGGTGAGTCTTGAGAGGAGGGGGTGACTTTAGGTAGCTTATACACTGACCCTGAACCACAAGGAGACAGATGTGCCAGGGTGAGGTGAGCAACTAGAGAATGATCAGGGAAAAGCTGTCCCTTGGGAAGCTTCTTCTGTCTTCTTCCGTTGAGTGGAATTCAGGAGAGGACAACTTCCCCCAAACCCTCCTGCCCAGAACACAAAAATTCATTAAACCAAAGCCCCTGGAGAATCCAAGGGGTGGTGCTGGCATGTCTGATTCCATTCCCAGCTCTGTCCTGCCTCATCCTCCAGCAAAACTCTCCATCTCCTTAACTTTTGTGCTCATTTCCTGCAATTTCTTGGACCCAGAAGCCAGGAATCACTTGAACATTGTCCCTCTCAGATCTAGTCATTTTCTAGGGAATACTGATGCCCTGGCATGGTGAGCACTGGGCTTTCGAGCTGCCTGAAAATAGCAGGAGGAATGGACCAGAGGAGGCATCTCATGACGACAGGATCCAGTGACTCTAAGCCATTTCCCTAAACCACAGACCTTCTGATACCTGGCTTTGGAGCCTGGCTAGGATAGAGGACCCAGGGCTCTGTGTTACCTGTGAGTGGAGGTTTATGGAGGGCTGGTTGGGGGAGTAGGGCCCCCCGAGGTCGTTCCTGAGCAGATTATCACTGTGCATCTTGGTTTTGAGGCAGGTGATGTACCGGTTACAGAAGTCCTTGCAGAGTTCATTGACTTTCTCCAGCTCCAGCAGGTGGATTCTCAGCACCTGGATCGCCTTCACCATCTGTAAAGAGGAAGGACAGGTGAGCTCAGGTGTGTCCAGATTCCAGTCCCCTCACTGCCTTGATCCTTGAACCCCAAGCACACCAGAAGAGAGAAGCCCATTCCTGCTCTGGCGATATAGGATTTAAATTCTCTCTGTGGGTACATGCAGATTGTTAGCTTGTATTTTTAAATGCACAGTTTTTTTTTTTTTTTTTTTTTACTTAAAAAAAATCTNGAGAGAAGCCCATTCCTGCTCTGGCGATATAGGATTTAAATTCTCTCTGTGGGTACATGCAGATTGTTAGCTTGTATTTTTAAATGCACAGTTTTTTTTTTTTTTTTTTTTTACTTAAAAAAAATCTATACACAGCTACCCTGGGTCTTTGTTGCTGCACGCAGGTTTTCTCTAGTTGCGGCGAGAGGGGGCTACTCTCTAGCTGCAGAGCACGGGCTTCTCATCCCATGGCTTCTCTTGTTGCAGAGCACAGGCTCTAGGCATTTGGGCTTCAGCAGTTGTGGTGTACGGGCTTAGTTGCCCCGAAGCATGTGGAATCTTCCTAGGCCCGGAATTGAACCCATATCCCCTGCATTGGTAGGCAGAGTCTTATCCACTGGACCACCAGGGGAGCTCCTGTTTCCTTTTTTGAGCCTTCTGTTATCACAGCTGTCCTGAGGGCAGATGTGCTATTCTGAGAACAGCCTTAGAGATGGAAGGCCAGGTCTCCAGCTCTGGGCCTGCCTGTCTGTGTGGCTTTGGTCAAGTGCGTAAGTTCTGCACCTCACTGTCTGACAGCTGGACGCAATGATGCCCTTCCTGACAGCTGTGCACACTTGCAGAAAGGAGCGTCTGAGGGAAGGCACAAGATCTGAAGGGTGTGGCCCTGAACCAGCACGAGGAAGACAGAGATCAGAGCTTCCTGTGAGAGCCCCAAGAGGCCAGGGACCAGCTCTTCTTAAACTCGTGGTCTGAGTGCCTCATGTGACTCCAGTCACCATGCAGACACCCCATCAGTGCTTGTTGACTGACCGCATCATCCAGCGTGACTGAGCTGGGCGCTGGGATACTCAGCTGTCTGCGCTGGCTTTTTCCATGCCCTTTGGGTGGTTTACGTGAGCCTGCCGCCTCTTCAAATGGACCTTCCTAACCTTTCAAGGCAAGAGGCTATTTCTCAATTGAACCTTTTCTTTTTATTGTTGCTATTATTATAAAAAGAAAGCACCGTGGGAAGTAAGGAAAATAGAGGATGAAAAAGGCTGCCCTTGATCCAATCACCCTAAAAAACAATGGGTTTTTTGGGGGGAGGTTCACATGCACATATGTCAACATAGTTCCAGTCACTTTGTGCATGCAATTTTGTTTCTCGTTTTTCCTCTTAGTTTACTGGATGTATTTTTCTAAGTGGCAGCATTGTTTTCTCTATTCTGGCTTCTAGCCTGTGGGCATCTAGAAGGGAGAAGTGGCATCTAATTTGCTCATCCTGTTATCATGGTTATTAACACATGTGGATACTGATAGTTCTCGAATGGGTAAAAGTTATTGAGTAAATATACTTTAAATTATTGCATACCATTCCATGCAATAACAAAGATAATAATATAATAAAATAATGAAAAAATAACAAAAATTCCATGGGGCTTCCCCGTGACTCAGACGGCAAAAAATCTGCCTGCAGTGCAGGAGACCTGGGTTCAATCTCTGGGTCAGAAAGATCCTCTGGATAAGGGAATGGCAACCCACTCCAATATTCTTGCCCAGAGAATTCCATGGACAGAGGAACCTGGTGGGCTTCAGTCCATGGCATCGCAAAGAGTCAGACATGACTGAACGACTAACACGGCAATAATATATCATTCCATGTGTGTGCCTACTTAGCCAATTCCTTATTGTTGGGCATTTAGGTTAATTCCAATTTTTCAACTTTATAAAAAATGTTAAGTGAGTATTTTCCAACTTTACAGCTTATTGATGCTTCTTCATTATTTCCTTAGGACAAGATCCCAAAAATGATCAGAAAAAAAAAAAAGTCTATAGACATTCTTTCGGCTCATGGTAGATAAGGCCAAATCACTTTTCAAATAAAGATGTTGAGCAATTGGACATCTACAAGCAAAACAGTGGATTTTCACAAAAATTAACTCAAAGACCAAAATGTAAGGCATAAAACTGTAAAGTTTTTAAGAAAAAAAAAAAAAAGAAAGAAAGAAACACAAAAGAAAATAATCAGGACAGAGGGCTAGGCAAAGAAGTCTTAGATTTGACACCACAAACATGACCCAGAAAAGGGAAACTTGATGAATTGAACCTTATCAAAGTGTAAAATGTTTGCTCTTCAAAAGACCCTGTGAAGAAGATGAAAAAACAAACTACAGAACAGGAGAAAATATCTGAAAAACACATATCTGACAAAGGACTTACATCTAGAATATATAAAGAACTCTCAAAACTAACCAGTAAAATAACAAGCCATCCAATTAGAACATGGGCAAAAGATAACATCAGACATTTCACTGAAGAGGATACATAGATGGCAAATAGCCACACGAAAAGATGTTCAGAATTATCAGGGAAGGGTCTTCTCTGGTGGCTCAAATGTAAAGAATCTTCCTGCAAAGCAGGAGACCCAGGTTCTATCCCTGAGTTGGGAAGATCCCCTGGAGGAGGGCATGGCAACCCACTCCAGTATTCTTGCCTGNAATTATCAGGGAAGGGTCTTCTCTGGTGGCTCAAATGTAAAGAATCTTCCTGCAAAGCAGGAGACCCAGGTTCTATCCCTGAGTTGGGAAGATCCCCTGGAGGAGGGCATGGCAACCCACTCCAGTATTCTTGCCTGGAGAATCCCACAGACAGAGAATCCTGGTGGGCTACAGTCCCTGGGGTCACAAAGAGTCAGATACGACTGAAGTGACTTAGCATACATGCACACACCATCAGGGAAATGCAACTTAAAACCGCAGTAAGATGTCACCACACACCTATCAGAGTGGTTAACATTAAAAACAGATAACACTAAATGTTGGCAAGGAATTAGAAACTGGATCACTCATGTGTAACTGGCGGATATAAAAGATGGTCCAGCCACTCTGGAAAACAGCAGAATAGTTTCTTACAAAACTGAATATATACCATCCAGCTCAGCAGTTGCACTCTTGGGCATTTATCCTAGAGAAATAAAAACATGTGTTCACCTCAAAACTTGTATATTCAAACAAATCTTATTTTTAATAACCCCAAGCTGGAAACAACCAAAATACACTTCAACAGGTGAATGGATAAAGAAACTATGGTACATCTGTATCATGAAATCATACTTAGCAACAAAAACCAACTACTGATATACTCAACTACTTGGATGGATTTAAAGGGAATGATGCTGAGAAAAAAAGCCAGTCTCAGAAGGCTACATACATAATGCTGTTTATATAACATTCTTTTCTTCTTTTTTTACATATAGAACATTCTTTAAATGACTAAATTTTAGAGATAGAGAACAGATTAGTGATTGCTAGAAGATATAGTGGGGGAGGGAGGGAGGAACTGCTCTGTATCTTGACAATCATAGTGTCTCCACGAATACACACATGATAAAGTGGCACAAACTAAACACACACATACACACACATATCGCTATGACTATATGTAAAACTAGTGAAATCTGAGTCAGTTTGGTGGTCATACCATTGTCATCTCCTGGCTGTGAAATTGTCCTCTAGCCATGCAGAAAGGGAATCAGGTCTTCGCTATACTAATTCTTACAGCTGCATGTGAATCTACAGTTACATCAAAATAAAAAGTAAAAAGCAAAGAGTGGGTACTTGCCTTCCAAGACGATTGATGCTGACATAAGCCATGTAGAGGCGTCTTTCTTTAACCTCACCCTCCTAGCTTTTGGCCAACATCTTGATGCCCAGGAAGACTAGCAAGCAAGGGCATGGCTCCCAGAGAATCTTACTGTCCAGGTGTGTTGAGTGGTAAGCTATGTGACTCAAAGCCATGGCCACACCCTCTCTGAGCTTCATCAGCATTTTAAGTGGAGAGTGATAGAGGAGCCCCCAGACTCTCATCTGGATTGTCTGATGGGTAGGGATTCAGTTCAGTTCAGTTGCTCAGTCATGTCCGGCTCTTTGCCACCCTATGCAGCACGCCAGGCCTCCCTGTCCATCACCAACTCCCGGAGTTTACTCAGACTCATGTCCATTGAGTCAGTGATGCCATCCAACTATCTCATCCTCTGTCGTCCCTTCTCCTCCTGCCTTCAATCTTTCCCAGCATCAGGGTCTTTTCTAATGAGTCACTTCTTCACATCAGGTGGCCAAAGTATTGGAGTTTCAGCTTTAGCATCAGTCCTTCCAGTGAATATTGAGGGCTGATTTCCTTTAGGATGGACTGGTTAGATCTCCTTGAAGCCCAAGGGACTCTCAAGAGTCTTCTCCAACACCCAGTTCAAAAGCACCAATTCTTCGGTGATCAACTTTCTTTATAGGGACAGGGATTGTGGTTGGCTAATTAAAGGCTCTTGGAGAATTAGGTGAAGTGTCACTCAGAGGCAGAAACTGACAACTGTATATTTTCCTCAGTGATCAATGTAAAGAAATACAGGAAAACAATAGAATGGGAAAGACTAGAGATGTCTTTAAGAAAATTAGAGATACCAAGGGAATATTTCATGCAAAGATGGGCACAATGAAAGAAAGAAATGGTATGGACCTAACAGAAGCAGAAGATATTAAGAAGAGGTGGCAAGAATACACAGAAGAGCTATACAAAAAACATCTTAATAACCAGATAACAACGATGGTGTGATCACTCATCTAGAGCCAGACATCTTGGAGTGTGAAGTTAAGTGGGCCGTGGGAAGCATCACTACGAACAAAGCTAGAGGACGTGATGGAATTCCAGCTGAATATTTCAAANACATCTTAATAACCAGATAACAACGATGGTGTGATCACTCATCTAGAGCCAGACATCTTGGAGTGTGAAGTTAAGTGGGCCGTGGGAAGCATCACTACGAACAAAGCTAGAGGACGTGATGGAATTCCAGCTGAATATTTCAAATCCTCAAAGATGATGCTGTGAAAGTGCTGCACTCAATATGCCAGCAAACTTAGAAAACTCAGCAGTGGCCACAGGACAGGAAAAAGTCAGTTTTCATTCCAATCCCCAAAAAAGGCAATGCCAAAGAATGCTCAAACTACTGCATAATTGCACTCATTTTATAAATGGGCAAAATAATGCTCAGAATTCTCCAAGCATGGCTTCAATAGTACATGAACCAGAACTTTCAAGCTGGATTTAGAAAAGGCAGAGGAACCAGAGATCAAATTGCCAACATCTGTTGGATCATAGAAAAAGCAAGAGTTCCAGGAAAACATCTACTTCTGCTTCATTGACTACGTTAAAGCCTTTAACTGTGTGGATTACAAGAAACTGTGGAAAACTCTTCAAGAGATAAGAACACCAGACCACCTCACCTTACCTACCACCTTACCTGACCTGTATGCAGGTCAAGAAGCAACAGTTAGAACCGAACATGGAACAATGGACTGGTTCCAAATTGGGAAAGGAGTACGTCAAGGCTGTATATTGACACCCTGCTTATTTAGCTTATATGCAGAGTACATCATGCGAAATGCTGGACTGGATGAAGCACAAGCTGCAATCAAGATTGTCAGGAGAAATATCAATAACTTAAGATATACAGATGACATCACCCTTATTGCAGAACGTAAAGAGATACTAAAGAGCCTCTTGATGAAAGTGAAAGAGGAGAGTGAAAAAGCTGGCTTAAAATTCAACATTTGAAAAACAAAGATCATGACATCCGATCTTATCACTTCATGGCAAATAGATGGGGAAACAATGGAAACAGTGACAGATTTCATTGTCTTGGGCTCCAAAATCACTGCAGATGGTAACTGCAGCCATGAAATTAAAAGGCACTTGCTCCTTGGAAGAAAAGCTATGACCAACTTAGACAGCATATTAAAAAGCAGAGACATTACTTTGCCGACAAAGGTTTTTCCAGTAGTTAAGTATGACTGTAAGAGTTGGACTATAAAGAAAGCTGAGCACTGAAGAATTAATGCTTCTGAACTGTAGGGCTAGAGAAGACTCTTGAGAGTCCCTTGGACTGCAAGATCAAACCAGTCAATCCTAAAGAAAATCTGTCCTGAATATTCATTGGAAGGACTGATGCTGAAGTTGAAATTCCAATACTTTAGCCACCTGATACAAAGAGCTGACTCATTAGAAAAGACTCTGATGCTGGGAAAGATTGAAAGCAGGAGGAGAAGGGGACGACAGAAGATGAGATGGTTGGATGGCATCACTGGCTCAATGGACAAGAGTTTGAGCAAGCTCTGGGAGATGGTGAAGGACAGGGAGGCCTGGCGTGCTGCTGTCCATAGGATGGCAAAGAATTGGACACGACTGAGCGACTGAACAATAGCTTTCTGTAGGCACAAGAACATCTACTGCCTCCATCAGTACAATCTCTCTTAATTTTTAAAAATATTTATGTATTTGTCTGAGCCAGGTCTTAGTTGCACTATGTGGGATTTGGTTCCCTGACCAGGGATCAAACCCAGGTCCCCTGCATCAAGAGGGTGGAGTCTTAGCCGCTGGACCAGCAGGGAAGTCCCTACAACCTCCCTCAATTTAACATTATTATTTCGACAAGTAGTAAGTCTCATTAAATGCCAAATGTTGTACAAGACCTCTCACTCGAATAAGATGCCAGTCAGCTTTGTCTCCTCCAGCCAAATAGCCCTAATTCCTTAAACCTTTCTTCTTTTTTCCTCCCTCTGTTCCTTCTTCCTTCCATCCTCCCATTTCTTCTTTCCTCTTTCTCTGAGCTTTCCTTAACTGGACTATTTTTCCTTTTCAATCAACATTTACTCACTTTAAAATCTTTCCGTGAATACACACACACACACACACACACACACACACACACACACACACACACGGAGGAAAGTACACATATCTATAGTCAATAAATACTTCTTATGTAAAAAGAATCAGAAAATACAATTAAATAGAACAAAATAAAAAATAAAATCTATCCAAAATAGCTTCGCTCAGATGAAATATGCGTGCAATGTGTTTAAATCAGATCTGATGCACAGTGGCTGAAAATGGACCTACCTTTTGGTTTAATAAAGCACAGGTGAAGGATTACTTTTTTATGAGATAACAGACTTGGTTTAAAGATTTAAGAACATAGAGTAAATCACAATGGTATTTCAAGGCAATGAATATGTAGGATCTATTCAGTATTAGAGAAAAAAGTGGGCAATGCTATTAGTATGGGGCAGCTGCCTGGCATAGCGCAAAGCCTGTGGGATTTACCGTCAGCGCAGATTTGAGTCCAGGCCTACTGTTTACAGACTGAGTGACATTGGGCTAATTCCATGACTTCCCTTAGCCTCAGTCTTCCTCATCCCTGACTCATAGGATTTGATAAGGGCTAAAAGAGATAATAATGTGAAAGTGCTTTATAAACCACAGGGAACCAAAGGCATATACATTTTGCAACCTCTTTTAATGATTTCTAATATCCTGTTGGCTTTTCTATTGCTATTCCATTTTCAGAGAGTGGAAAAATAATCATCCCCAGTTTTTTCTTCTATATTTATGTTTCGTGAATCATCCTCTAGCTTATTTCTAATGCAATTTTGGGGTTTTGCCTCTAAATCAGAGTAAAACTCTGGCGTATTAAACTATTTCCCTAAGTGATCGATATCCCGTAAAAGGTTATTCCAAATCTTCTAGTGCAATGAAGAGTTCCATTTAATTCAACATCATCAACAACTGTGATGAATGTAGCCTCAATTCCTTTTCTCCCAGTTTGGCTTCATCTTTTAGCTTCTTTCCCCACCCTTCTCTTTCAAAATACTAATTAAAAAAGCAGCCCTCTTCTTCTAAGCAGCATCCTTCACTAAAGCAAAACAAGATGCAATCTTACATTTAGTCTCATATCACAGCACACGGGCCCCACATGCATGTGAGCACTCAGTCGGGTCTGACTCTTTGTGACCCCGTGGACTGTAGCCCGCCAGGCGCTTCTGTCCATGGGATTCTCCAGGCAAGACTACTAGACTGGGTTGCCATTTCTTCCTCCAAGGGATCTTCCTGAACCAGGGATCACTTAAGTCTGAACCTGCATCACTTAAGTCTTCCTGCATTGGCAGGTGGCTTCTTTACCACAAGGGCCACCTGGGAAGCCCACACAGCCTCACAAGTCTCAGGAAAGTCCACAGGATGGGAGGGAGCCTCTCTTTTTCCGCAAAGTCCCATGGTGTGATGTCCTAAATCTATTATTTCCTGTCTGAGTATTTTGAACCAGACCTTTAACTTCATCTGTACCATGTAAGCTGATCAACAATACTTACGCTGAAGAGCTGCTGTGAACACTGAATGAAATCATGTTCACACGTGTCCTGGGCACACAGCAACTGTGTTGTATGTCGATTATTTACATCAACGGGCTCCTCCCTCCTCCATCAAGCACTTTTCTGAAAAGTGGCCTCTCTTGTAAGATTGCGACCTCTTCATTTGATAATAATAAATCCTTGCCTTTCAAAGCATTTATATACATAGCACTTTACAATATGCAAAACGCTTCTCTCTCCATTACCTAATTTGAGTCGCATAAACCTGGGGCCCCACAGGCACGGTTATCATTCTCCTGGAGAACAGGAGATCAAGACCCAGGGATTCGGTAACCTGTGGAATTCCAGGCAGCAATTAGAGAGTATCTCTGCACTGGAGGGCAGACTCCTTTTTCCCTCTCCTTCTTCTGCACTTTGGGAAGCTGGAATAGTCTGCTTCACGCACAGATGAATTGGTAAACACACATTCCTGCAAGTGCTCTGAAGTTCTTCCCGCGTGTCACTAGGGCAGCCAAAGCTAAAATCTAATTGGGAATTTTTCCAGGCCAGCCCAGCCTGGTCTGAGCAGTTGGAAGGGTAGGGTCCCTGGAACAAGGCCTGGAACATGGGAGAAAGGTGAAGACGAGGGGCTGGAGACTGCCACATGACTGGGGGACAGGATGAGCACTTAGGAAGGCTGCCACTCAGGACAAGTTACATACTTTTAAGTCACAATGTGGCACTTCCCCTGCCTCATCCTCAGACTTTGGAGTGGCCTTGTGGTTCAAGGAAAAGAGGTGGGCTTCAGGAGCTAGACAAATCCCAGCTCTGTAATTTAGTAACCACAGGGTTCTCAGTCTTGGATTCTCCCTTCTGTACAATGGGTATAATGATAACTCCTCCCAGGGCTGTCTCGTGAATTAAATAGCAGAGCTGGGTGCTAGGAAATAGTGGATTTTGGAGGCTGTGTCTGGGGCCCTCCACCTTCTGGGATGCTCTGCAGGATTCACATGATTTCTATACTTCCTTGTTCTCATCTGTAAGATGGGATAACAACAGCAACTCCCTCAACATCATACTGAGGATGGAAGGAGATTTGGCCAGAAAAGAACTAAAGACGAGTGCAGAGGAAGTACTAAGAAAAGACGGAGTCTAGGGCTGCATAATTGCTGAGTGTGGGCCAGGGCTCCATGCCTGTGTTTGACTCACGTATGAGCTGTGTGGTCTTGAGCTATGATTTCACCTCATGTCGCAAGATCCTCATCTTACTGAAAGTCGCTCAGTCCTGCCCAACTGTTTGCGACACCATGGACTGCAGCCTACCAGGCTCCCCGTCCATGGAATTCTCCAGGCAAGAAAACTGAAGTGGATAGCCATTCCCTTTTCCAAGGCATCATTCTGACCCAGGGATTGAACTTGGTTCTCCTGTGTTGCAGGCAGATTCTTTACCTTCTGAACCACCAGGCTTCTCTCATCTTTAAGCCCCCTCATCTTAAAATAGGGATAGTAATAATCTGTGCCTTGTGGGTCTGAAAAGAGGATTAATTAAGATAATACAGGTGTAGTGTTTAGGATGACGGCACCTGGCACCCAGTAAGTATGCTATAAATGTTATTTATTACTGGCTTTGATTATTATTTCCTTTCCCTGTTCTGGGGTCTTGTGGGATTTTCTACTCCCACTGAGGTGAAGAGGGTCTGGACAGAAGGCAGGAGGGAATGACTCTCTGAAGCGGTGCTGCCTGGGGTCCCTATGGACCCATGGCTCCAGCCTGCCTCCTTCACGTGTGTCTCCATATTCACAGTCTCTGGCCTCTGCACCCCACCCCCTTCAGAGAAGGCCCAGGAGCCTGGGGGGCCCCATGTTGGAGCTGGCTTTGCGATCAGGCAGCTCTAATCTGTCCCGTGAGCCCCACCAGAGCCTCATTAAAACGTGCCCCATAAATGTTAAAAAATTTACACATAAAAAAATTCCATGCATGAAACTGAAACCGTACGTTTTACAGCCTCGGTTTGAAATCTTGCATAATATATAAAACCTCGGCCCTGCACTGGGGGCCCGTAAATCAGATTTTATAAAACAAAAAGCTTTTGCCTTTCAAAGGGGTTTAGGGAACTTGCAAATTTTACAAACTGTACCAACTGCCAGTCAGAGGCTGCTGGGCCCAAATAGGGGATCAATGGGCCAGGCGACAGAGGGCTGGTGAGTACTGGGATGTGTGTGTGGGGGAGTTGGAGGCAGGGGCGGTGGGGGTGTCCCTGGGGGAGCTGACCAGGGGGAAGCCACCCCCATGGTACTGAAATGGGGAGGTGGAGAGGGTCAGGGAGTGTGTGTACCAGTGGGAGAGATGCTTTTTTTTTTAAATATAATTAATGTCATATGTTTTTATTATTCAGACTTGCATTCCTCGTCACCTTTCTTATCAGGGCTGTTTTTTGTGAGACGGTCATTTATAAATGAGGGCTCTGCTGCCCCTGGGGAAGCAGAGAGGTGGGTGATGGAGTGGAAGGAGTCAGCAGACCTGGGCGCTGACAAGTCACTGCCCTTCTCTGGACTCCAGTGTCCCCACCTGTAAAATGGATGCGCTGCTCTCTATGCTTGGGGTTTTCCCCCAGTGTTTTATGATTCTAAGTTTCTATTCCGGCAGCTGGCTAAACAGGAAGGGAGGTTCACTTAGAAACCTACACTCTGGGAACCTCTCTGGTCTCTGAGCAGCCCTGGGAGGGCTTCGGCAGCCGTGGTTCCCATGGGAACCTATCTGGGGGATCGTGGGAGCCGAAGAGGTGAACACAGCAATTTGCTTGGATGGGAGGAGAGGGACCAGCAGGAGTGGGGAGGACCCACGTCCTGGGGGGTGGTAGGCCTGGTGGGGCTGGCGAGGAGGCAGGATCTGAGCCCCGCTCCAGGATCCAGGGTGGAACAGTTTGGGGGGGATCCCAGTGTCCTCGTTACAAGCCCATCTGTGAAAGTCAACATTCAAGGGCAAAGGAAAGCCGCCCTGACACACATATATATAAAAAATAAATCTCTCAATTATCTCAGCTCATTTGCTTGGGGTCTCATTTTATGTCCCTGCTCCGCTGCGCAGTATATCTGTCCGGATAAAGAGTTACAGTCCGCTGGGCTACGTGTGCGGGGTTGTAAAAAATACAGATGCCAAATTAACTGGCTGTGGCACTCGGCAGCTGATTGAGCTGATAATGACGCGATCTGACCTTTTTCTAATTTCTAATTATGTGCATCTCGGCAGTGCCGGCTGCACGACTCTTGTTCTAATGATGGCTCCTGTGGTCGGCCTCCTCACCTCCCCCCTCCCGACACAGGACCACACGTGGGATGGCAAAGGGCACTGCCTGATCCCGGCCCCAGCCCCCGGAAAGTTTCAGGCTCTCGGCCACATAGTCTCTCTGATGGCCAGGAGGTGAGGTGAGGCGGCTGGAATGCCTGGCCTTAGTGATTCTGCATTTGACCTTAACCTTCTGGATGCCACGCATTTTCAAAGGCCGTTTAGTTCCACTAGTCATGGCGTTAATTTTCTATGACAGTCACAGGAGACAGGTGTCCTGGCTCTACAGATGGGGAAACCGAGCTTCAGAGGAGCTGTCGTCAAAGTCTCCCAGAGGGTGAGCTGGGCCTCATCTCCTTGGCTCCTTCAACCACCTCCATTTAAATAACCGATCCATCCATCAGTCCTTGACTGTGGCCAACTCCCCCAGGTAAACTCCTCCAGGTCCATGTGAGGGGGTGGGCTGTGCAAAGCCTGCTGCACCAGTGGGCCACTCCCATCACTCAGGATCGAAGCCCAGGGAGCACCAGGGGTCAGGGCCACTGGGCAACCCCTACTGCAACGCCCCCCTCGGATCAGCCATGGCACATGGTGGATGCTACCACGTTTTGCTGGATTAGATGAAGGAATCTGAGCCTATGCGTGAGCAGAACCCTGAGAGACCCAGTTAGTGTGGGCCAGGGGAGAGCATGGAGATGGTCACTTTTGGGTATTTCCAGGCTGTACTCTTGGGTTGGCCAAAAAGTTTGTTCAGGTTTTCCCACTACGTGTTATGGAAAAATCCAAATGAACTTTCTGGCCCACTCAATAGAATAGGAGGTTGTCCTGGGGCTAGGAGCGGGAGGTGTCTTCCAGAACTCACCTGGCAGGTGGCAGTGGGCAAGTTTGTGAAGTTTGTTTCGCCAGGACTCCTACTTCTGAAGAAGGTTTATATTCTTTCATATTACTCAGCCAGTTTTAGGTATTTCCCACCAACTGAGGCCTCAGCTTCTTTTGGGGGTCAAGTGAAGGAAGTGTTCATTCCAGCTCCCACACAAACGGCTGCCTCACCTCCTGGCCCCATGACTGCTGCGGGGGTAGCTTCTAAAGATCTGATTCACAACTGGGGTTCCGAGATTCTGATCAGATGAACAGCAGGGCAGGGGAAAATCTGCCTGCACTAACTGTCCAACCAAACGGAGAACCCGCCCGGGGACGACTCTCCCAGGGGACCTGAGAGATAGGGGACTGTGTTACCGGGAAGGATGTTAGCTCAGCCACAGCCAGGAGCCGAGCAGAGGTGCACCTGGGGCTCCCAGAAACCTCACTAATACTCCTGACCTTGGCCGAGTGCGTATCCTCTGCCCTGTATCATAATGCACCATAACACTTCATAGACTTCCAGGCCACAGAGGGGGGCCTCTCCTGGTAGTTCTCCTGGACTCCATAAGGTATCATATTCAACTCCTGAGAGAAGCGGTGGGGTGGGTCATTCACAACACAGAACAATACCCAAGTCATTTAAGTCTGCTCTGCAGATGCACTGTGCGTGTGTGTGTATGTGTGTGTGTTTCCTCCTTCCTGGAGTCACATTTGCTTTTCTAAATCTGTTTCCCTTTGGGGAGTAGGTACTAACTAAATTCTGGATGGAGGTCAGCGCTATAATCAATCAACTTGTGGAAGACGTATTTTCAGAGTTTCCAAATTTACCATGCACGATCTGGATAATCCACCCACAGCAAAATCAAGAATCGTGGTTAATAATCCCTGGATAACTGTTGTCACGATGAACAAACAGAGCGGTCTCTCCACAGCTCTTTTCTCAGCAGGATTCCCAGGGCTAGACGAAGAGTTAGAGTATCATCACATCTATTGGCTCCCAAGCCTTATTGAAGACTGCAGTTGTCTGGGAAACCTTTAAAAATGTACATGTGCAAGTCCCACTAAACTTATTGAATCCTGCTTTCCAGGTGGAGGGGCCCAGGAGCATGTACTTTTTAAAGCTGTAGTGATGACCTGGATGACAAGTTAGGCTTGGGAGCCTGATCTACTGTATCCTAAATGGGCAGGACATCTGCTGGTCTTCTCAGTAGAGAAGCTGGTCTTCTTATTTGTTGCTTCCAGTCTTCCTATCCACTGATGTGCTTGAATATGCATGTCACCCACCTCCTTCACAATGTAGCACATGGCCATCAGCTCCTTTCTGGGCAGCCCAGGAAAGATTTCCCAACATGCCAGGATTCCAGCCCTCAGAACATTCTGGATTCCATGGCCCTCCCCTCCTCCTGTCTGCACTGCAATAGGGTGGGAGATGATGCTGGTGCTGCAGGGGAGGAGGAAGGCAGAGCTTTGGCAGCATCACCGGTGTGTGCAACTCTTTGTTAAAAGTTCTCAGCTGCTGGAACAGCAAGGCCTGCCCACAGCGGGGAAGCACATTTCTTTGCTAAATGAATAAATGAAAGGATTGCTTTGGGGGCATTTGGAGGGGATCAGAGGGTGGGACAACCTTAGCCAGGGTGGGGGTTGGAGGGTCTTTACCAGATTGTCCAGTTCCGGGTCATCGCTGAAGAAGGGTTTGTGTTCCTGCTCCTGCTGGTGGACAAAATTCTCGATGTCCACATCGAAGCTGGCGGACGTGATGCACTCAGAGCCCTGGGTGGCCTGTTCACATTTCTCAAACAGCAGCGTCAGGAGCGGGAAGAGAGGATGCCTGCGGGGACAGCGAGAGCTCACACATGTGCACTCAGAGACCTGCTGCCATCAGGGCTTCTTGCAGTGCAGAAGCCGTCAGGGGCCCATCTCACCTTCCCATCACCTCTTCTGCCAGGGTCCCACTCCTGGAGGAAGGTCCCGGTCCCCACGGTCCGCTGGGACAGCAGCATTTCACACCCTGGCACGGAGGACCCAACCTCCTCATTCCTGGGGCCTCAGTGGCTTCTGTTCCTCCTCTACCGGGAGCCTAACTATTCTCTTTGTCTAAATAAATTGTGTCGATATTTGAGGAGGGATGCTGGGTATAACTCTTCAAAGAGGTAGGTGTCCATTTCGTGCTCAAGGTCAACCCGGGAAGGAAATACGGGAAATGTCCAGAAACGTCCTGGATGTAAACATCCATCATTGGTCACAGATCTGCACTGGCTGTGTAGAGTCAGCCAAGGGCAGTACCTGTGTGTTTGCAAGTATCGATGGGGGAGTTGGGGTGGGGGGGGAGGAAGGTGTGTNATGTCCAGAAACGTCCTGGATGTAAACATCCATCATTGGTCACAGATCTGCACTGGCTGTGTAGAGTCAGCCAAGGGCAGTACCTGTGTGTTTGCAAGTATGGATGGGGGAGTTGGGGTGGGGGGGGAGGAAGGTGTGTGTGTGTGGACCTGGCTGCTCGTCACACGTGGTGGGCAGATGTCCCCACCCATCCTGCCTCTGCTGGCTGACTCAGTTTAGGTCAGACACCCCACTTACATGTGACGCCTCCCTACACATTTCCATCAACACCCACTTAGCACAGCTGCAATTAAATAATAATAATACGCATCATTACTTGGCCACTGTTTTTCCCCAAGACTGTCCCTGTCTCAGTGATCATCGTATCCTTAGGACCTTGCCTTGACACTCACAGCAGGCACTTAATACATATTCGGTGACTGACAATGAACTGATGAATG
This sequence comes from Neotragus pygmaeus, assembly GCA_006410875.1. Classification (NCBI taxonomy): domain Eukaryota; kingdom Metazoa; phylum Chordata; class Mammalia; order Artiodactyla; family Bovidae; genus Neotragus; species Neotragus pygmaeus. The sequence continues at coordinate 844,299 of SJYV01005184.1, read as the reverse complement.
AAGAATATGTGAGCGTGAGCATGTTTGGCGACACGGGTGGTTCTGTGATGGATGGATGTAAGCTGAAGTGCTTACTTGGACGCTCTCTGGGTTTGGCTTCCACATCACCAGCTCTGGGAAGCTGCCCTGACTGCCCCGCCCTGCAACCTACACAGACCTGGCTTGTTTGCCTTTCCACCTGCCTTCCTCATTAGACTATCAGCTACATGAGGGCAGGAAGCAAGCCCATCGTATTCTTCACTCTCTGCCCAGAGTCTGGCAGTGACTTTACGTTATCCGAATAAACATTTGTTGAATATACATGTATGTCATGTGTGAGATGTCATTTGCATATTTAAGTGCATCTCATTCTCATTTCTCTGCAGCCTGAGTGAACGGCTCTGTCTTCACGCCCAGCACCTGTGCATGTGCTTACACGGGTGTTGACACTGGACTCTGGGGCCCCATTCTCCCCACTGTGGTTCCCAGAAGCATACGCACATCCCTCTCTGGCTTCTCACTGAAGTCCCCTAGGACCACGAAATCTGGCTCCTTTCTTTTTGATGAAAATCTGTTTGCTGGGAGAGGAGAAAGCTTGTGTCAGGCCTGGTCCCCAGGCTCCTGCCAATGGAGCTGCTGTAGCCAGCACCACCCAGCAGAATTTCCTGCAATGATGAAAAGGTTCTACAGCCTCCACTAACTAACCGAGGCCAGCGGACACTTAAAATATGGCTGCTGTGATGATACGAATGAACTGACTTACAAAGCAGATACAGACTCACAGAGAAGGAACTTCTGACTGCCAGGGGGGCAGAATGGGAGGACGGATAGCTAGGGAGTTTGGGTTGGACATGTACACACTGCTGTACTGAAAATGGATAACCAACAAGGACCTAATGCAGAACACTGGAAACCCTGCTCAGTGTTATGTGGCAGCCTGAATGGCAGGGGAGTTTGGGGGAGAAAGGATACATGTATGAGGATGTAAGGATGAGGATGAAAAGATGGCTGAGTCCCTGTGCTATCCACTCGAAACTATCACAACTTGTTAATCGGCTATACTCAAATATAAAATAATAAGTTCAAAAAAATGGCTGCTTTGCCTAGGACCTTGAAGTTTTAATTCTAATTTTAATTTAAATAGCAACATGTGGCTAGTGGCTACCATATTGGAAAGCACAAGAAATCTTGAAGAGGAAAACCCACTACGCTTCTTCCAGTAGGAACACTGTGATTAACCACACCAAGAAGGAATGAACAACCAGCCTGCAGAGTGTTTATAGGCAGATGGGGAACCCCTATGAGCCTGTCCCATCCTGAGATTCTAATAATTCTGGACAGAAAGGCAGAAAGTGCTGAGACTCATCCACACCCAAACCCATACCTGCTGGTCATTCTACCCAAGCTCAGGGGCAGGGGGCACGGGGCACGGAGGGGAGGTGAACTCCTGTCTCTGATGAGCCGCCTGGCTTGGCAGAGCTGCACCTGGACACTGCTGCCCTGACCCTTGGTTTGGGAGCTGATGCATAAACAGCTGGACTCCAAAGCTGCAGGCTGGGTGATAGCATGGAGAGAAAAAGGTCACTCTCTGAGGCTAGCCTATCTGCAGCCCCCAAATTGCTAGAAGATCTACTCAGCCCCCTCAGGAAGCTGGTGGGAAGACAATGGGTTTGCTCAGCCAGCCGCTGAAGACAAAGAGAAAACCAGGTGAAGGGGTTAAACTCCAGTCTAAGTCTTCATTTGCAGCCACTAATACCGCAGCATATTATAGTCTAATCTAACCTGATCCCAGTTTAATGCAAGATTCTCCTGGCCCTGAGTGGAATACCAAAGAAAGCCTCCGCGGCTGTGATTTAAGCAGAGCCCTGCAGTGGTTTAGCTGAGGGACATGAAAGGCAAATTCCAGACGGTGTTATGAATTATTGCGCCTTATGAACCTTCCTACTCTCAACAGATGCCTGCTGCCATTTAAACAGCCACTAGATCAATTAGGAATGAAAGGCACAAATCGACTCTGTACAAGGGCACTAAATTACCAGGAACTAATAATCCGCAGCATCGTGCCAGGTGGTGGGGGTGCAGCCCACCCCCCTACCCCCACGGCAGCCGCTGGTCACTGCACGCTCCTTTCTCACGGGTTGGAAGGAGGGTGGGCAGCTGCTGGAAGGAGAGGGGATGGCCTGTATGTGTGTGTGTGGGGGTGGGTGGGTGTGCATGCATGCATGTGCATCTGGGTTGAATGTAGGCTGTCAACAAGAGCAAGTGTGAGTGGCGTGTCAGTGGACTGTCCTGGGTGCTTTTATCTGTGTGCACACATGGTGTTATGTCTTGCGGGACTATGCACATACGGGTTGTGTGCATGGAGCTGGGGTGCAGGGATCGTGTGCTGTGAATACACTGTACACGTGCCCTGTATTATATGCAGTGTGTGTGTGTGTGCTACATGTTATTTGTATGCAGTGCATGTGCGAGCGTCGTGCGTTCTATGTACACAGTGAGTGTGGCATGTGGGGCAGGGAAGAGGGAGCTGCTGGTGGCTACATCTCCCAGCCACCAGCCTTGGGGCTGGGGTGGTGGCAGGAGGCGGGCTCCTCAGCTGCTGTCCTGGCCCCTTCGGAGAGGAGAGTGGTCAGGCAGGGCCTCTCTGAGGAGGCGGCATTTGAGTGAAGCCTCCAATGATGAAGAGGCACTCAGGCAAAGGCCTGAGTCAGGGGTGTTCCAAGCAAGAGGAGGACCAAAGCACTTGGGATAGAAATGAGCGTGGCATGTATCTGGAACAAAGTCCAGGCGCGTGTGGCTGGAGTAAGGCAGGCGGATGGAGGGAGATGAAGTCCAGGAGGGGAACTTGCAGATCACAGGGCTCACAGGGAAGGGGCTTTCAGGGCCTGGGGGCTCTGTCCCTTCCACTGGGGGACAGTGTGCGCCTTCAAGGCAGAGCTCTAGCACTGCTCTTATAAACCTCTCACCAGGAGGGGGCAGATCTCCCTGCTGTGGTGTGTGTGTGTGAGAGAGAGAGATGAAGGCACACCCAGAAGTGTTTTCTATGACTTATGTAAAGTCTCAGTAGAAGAAAACCTGCTTTCCTTTCCGGTCCTGCAAGTGAAGCGAGCACCCATGGAGCCCAGAGCAGGCTCCTGGTGGCTGCCACAGCCCCTCTCCCCAGCCCCTCCTGGCCTGACCAGTACTTTCAGCTCCCAAATCCTCCCTTCAGATCCCACCCTCCCGCCTCTGGGTGGAACACCCACCCTGATGCCAGGATCCCCGAGCCCAGGAGCTCGGATGACACCTGTGCTAACCCACAGCTTCTCAGATGACCCCTGGGCAGGGTTGGTGGGGCTGCCTGTGGCTCCTCTGCTTATCTGTCTAGATCTTTCCATCGCCTGGTTGGCTACCTGCTAACCCCAAGTGTGGGGGCTGCTGAGACACTCTGGGCCAACCCCAAGAAGCAAGTTCAGTTTCCCAGTGACTCAGCGGTTTGTTCCATGACTGTGTTGATGCCATGGGCATCTTGAAGGCTGTTCCTAGTCCACTTCACAGCCCCTTCCCTAGTCACCCATCTTATACCTGCCTAAGCGTTGACATCTATTTCTTAGATACCCTCTAATGTCACTCCATAAAGCTGGGGAAGAGGCTAGAAGCCACCCTCAAGGAGTCCTTTCCAGTAGCCCTATTTTGGCCCTGGCATGGAGGACACAGTAGCTAGGGGAGGGACCATGGGAGCTGGGCACATTAGCCACCCAGGTCATGAATGGCCAGTCTGATCCAGGCATGGGATGGGGAGGGGGGATTTCAAACTATGGATAGAATACTGATGTTGCCATTCTTGACATTCCCTGAGCTTCACCCTCTCCAACTAGAAAATGAGTTTTAAGGAGTTTCACTTCCCACTGTCCAGATCTTGCCCACTGTGGATAAGTACCCTTGAGAGGCTGGAAGCAGAAATGTGGAGACTTGGTCTCCAGTGCCCAGATGCTGATGATCAAGATGCGAAAGATGGTCATTAGGCCTTCTTTCCAAAGAGCCGAGAACACCTGACCTCCAGAAGAGCTCACCTTCTCCCTCCTGGATCCCTCTCCACTCTTCTCCCCACGTTGCCTCCCGCCTGGCCGGCCCCTCCACCCCAATCTCTCTTAAGCCGCTCAAAATTTGGAGGAAATAAATCTCACTGCACTAATTCAGGGAGAGTTTGAGCCTCGTCGGTGCAGAACAAATAAAAGGAGTGAACCGGCATGACATTTTACTGCAGAAGAGAGGTCGTTTCCAGCCACTAATAAAAAGGATTTGACACAGACTAATAAAGAGAAATGAATTTCTCTAATGGCCTGATTTAGCACATTCAGCACTGTGCCTCTGCCTGGGTGCCGGGAGGGCGGGACGCCCTCAGTGCCGACAGAGCTGGGCACGGGGGACGAGAGATGATCTCAAATAAGATTTTATTATTTCTTTTCTCTTTTCTGAGTCCTCACCAACCCCACCCCCCACCAACCTCACCTCCACCCACATCAGACCTCTCCCCAGGAGGACCTGAACCAAAAGCAAGCTCAAGATACGCACTTCTTGTTAACGATCCAAAGAAATAAAGAACCCCTCTCCACAGACCCGCAGTCTTGTGCTAGCTTAAGAAGGTGATTAAACCGGATGTGTTGATTTCTACAGGGGTTTAAGCCATCATTTGGTTTAATTACTTCTGACACTTCTGCCTTCTTGTTTTTTCTACATTGCCCAAATTCGGCAGCCTAGAATGCCCAGTTTGGGGCCAGGATGTGTAGGGTTGCCCCTGGAAGACACCCCACTTGTCATAAACTGGGCAGGATCTTGGCTAGGTCCTTTGCAGAATTGAATTTGACCCTCCCTCCAGTAGCAGAGAGGCCGAGACCCCCTCGGCAAAGCCCTAGATTTTCTTGAGAGCAAAGTGATCTAGGTCCTCCCTGCCGCCCCCTCGCCCCCCGCACTGGACACACATTTCTGATGAAGCTTCTGAGCACATCCTTGGGCAGCTGTGCATTTTATTCCTTCCTGTCTCAAGACAGATGTTCATAATGCAGATGGCCCGATAGGTCTCACTAACATTTCCAAAGACCTTTTGGGATGGAGACCCCAACCTCCTAGGTAATTTTTACACTCACATCTAACTGAAAGTTCCCTTCTAAGACTGAAGTTCATTGCCTTTTGCTAAAGGACTCAAGGAAAGAAAAATAGACCCTTTTTCTGCTTCCATTCCTTCCTCCTTGGACAATCTGGATTAAAAAAAAAAAATTTTTTTTTTAACATTTCTTTCTACTCAGAGAACCATAGACAGAGAAGCAGCAATAGGAAAAGAAAGAATGCAAAAATATAGAGCTTCAGTAGATAACCAACAGGGACCTACAGGACAGCATGTGGAACTATACTCAATACTTTGTAATAACCTATAAGAGGAAAGAACCTGAAAAAGAATATATATATAAAGCTTAATCATTATGCTGTACACCTGAACCTAACACAACATTGTAAGTCAACTATGCTTCAGTCTAAAACGTTTTTTTTTGCATCAGAGAGGCTACAGTGCAAAGAGCACAAGAGACAGAGAACAGATAGGTAGAGAGAAACAGAGCCCCATGGGCTGGGGGAGGGGAGATGATGGTCACACGCAGGGGCAGACATTAGCACTGAGCTCCCTTTCTGGGTGATAAACCTTGTGATTCACAGTCATGCCACTCTGTCACTTCTGGGCCTCTCAGCCAGCCAGCCCTCCCCTTGTGACCTTGGCCAGAATTGCAGACCTCAATTATGGGTCCAGCCATGTGTGTGGCAGCCTGCCTGGCTGTCCACTGCCTGACCTTGGAGCCCCCAGGCCTGTCCTGCAGCTCCCTTCACAGCCCAGCGTCAGCGCTCACCCCTCCCTGACACTCCGCTGCGGCCTCCGATGGGGATGGGGTGGGATGTCGGAGCCCCCAGGCACTTCCTAAGAATGGACCGTCCCAAGGGAGGCAATGTAGAGCGGGAGAGGAAAATTTCCAGGTGGAGGTTTTTATTTTTATTCTTTTTTTAAAAAATTAATTTATTTGGCTGCACTGGGTCTTTGCTGCGCCATGCGGGATCTTTAGTTATGGCACACGGGATCTAACTCCCCAACCAGGGATTGAACCTTGACCCCTGCATTGGGAGCTCAGAGTCTCCTCTACTGGACTGCCGGGGGAGTCCCAGAATGTGAAGGCTTATAGTGAAGAGGCAGAGGGACTAGAGCCAGGTCAGGGTCAGACCTCTGCACAGGACATGGGTCACTGGCCAGAGAGGTGGGGTGAAGTAGGGCGAGCAGTGATATGATCAGCTCACCAGCCACCCAAGCTAGTCTCCCACACAGCGGGGCCCTCAAGTGGCAGAAGGCCCACCACCCTGGAAACGACCCAGGGGCTGGCGTTGTGCCTTTTATTTCTAGTGCCCGGTGTCAGAGGTTGCTGGGACCACAGAATCAGAGTCAACAGTCTGGAGCCACTTTGCTGGGTGGCCCCTCCCCTTTCCTGGCCCCGTCCCCTTCCCTTTCACAGCCAGAAGGCCCATTACCAGCAGTCAGTCTGAGAAGTGTAGAGACATCGCTCCTGGATGTTGGGAAATAGAGTCAGCATCATCAGATGAGGCGCTTCACAGTGTGGCCTCAGGTTTCTTTTCAGCACTAATTGACAGACTCAGAGGAATACGTGATGGTTGGACAGATAGCAGGGGGCCCCCAGCCCCCTGTACCTGTATCACGCCCTTCACCAGCTCAGGCAAACCAGGCTGTTCATGCCCCTGCTGTTCCTTCCACCTGAAATACCTATGTCTAGGTCTGTCCCTATAGCCTAGCTCAGAGTGCCAGCCCTAGCACCAAAGCTCCCTGACTGGTCTCTCCAGCAAGAGAAGTCATTGCCTCCTCTGAGTTGCCACTGAGATGTGCTGGGGCGGGGGTGGGGGGGTTCTACTTTGACCTCACAAATTCAGCGGGCTGGGTGGTCTGAAACCAGCACAGTCTCGGGAGACAGATAATTAACTGTATGACTCTGGGGCAAGTGACTGAATGTCTCTGAGCCTCAGTTTCCTCTTTTATAGGAGGGGGATGATACCACCTACCACAGAGGTTACTGCAAGGAGAAAAGGAAGGATAGTACAGAGTGGCTGGCACTTAGGAAGCTGTCAATTAATGCTTGTTCCACTTCCCTGGAATGGCGTGGGGGCACCTTTTTTTAATTCAAAGCAACGTCGATGCTATCCACTCCAATGAATGTATAATTCCATTTCCACTGACTCATTTGGCAGGGAAACAAGCTCGTCACGTGTCAATTCAAATAGAGGCAGAGAAAGAGGAGGAGGAGGAGAGGCAAAGTATAACTCATCAGAACTCGAAAACCTCTTTTTAAACCAAAAAGCACTGCCGGTAAGCATTTGTTTTTCTTTCCTTTAGGACGATTGTTAAACTTGACTGACTATAGTTGTTTGTGCTCAGCCGGGTTCCTCACTCCATGGGGAGCTCCTCCGATCCACAATCTCATTTTCTCTCTGAATTCCCCAGGGTCAAGCACACTGCCTGGCACACAGCAGAAGGTGGATAGATCTTCGATGAATCAATGCATGGAGACGAAGGAATGAATGAAGTGACCACTGGCAGCAAGTGGGGGTTCTGAGACACAAGCCTAAAGTGCTCTTTGGGCTTAGAATCCACTCACGCCTCTGAGGTACCCAGACCAGCTACGGCCATCTGGCAGTTTCTAGCTGCTACAAAGGGACCCGCCTCCTCTGGGCTCTGCCGGGGGTGGGGGCTGCCAGGGTCCCGGAGGCAGGGGAGCCAGTGTGAAGGAAGAGCTTAGCCAGCCCGCCTCCTCTCCTCGCCGCTCTTCCCCGCGAAAGACCAGATGGAGAGAGCAGAGCGGGATGGGGGAGACCAAGCCAGCAGCTCCCGGTTGGATGTATTTTTGCTTCAGGTGTGACGTGGAAACCATGCGGGTGTATTTTTAGCCCTGCCCAGTGGGTGGTGTGTTCGCCTGGGTTGCCTTGGAGAGGACTTCATCGTGTTGCTAAATTGGAATTGCATCTGCTGGGTTCCTGGGCTCCAACCAGCTCTCCTCCCGGCAGGTGGGCGGACAGGTCTGTCCCTGGCGAGGGTGGGGTCCGGGGCAGGCCAGAGTCTGCTTTGTCTTCATTCCTTTACACACACACACACACACACACACACACACACACACACACACCTCCCTNATAACCGACTACATCACTGTATAAACCTAAGCTGCACAGCATGATGGTTTGATTTACATAGATCGTGAAATGATCATCACAATAGGCTCAGCTCACACACATCTTCTCAGATAGATAAAAAGAGAAAAGGGAAAAAATTTCTCCTTGTGATGAGGACTCTCAGAGTTTACTCTCCTAACTTTGCTGTATGTGATACAGCAGTATTAACTAGTCATTGTGTTGCAATCACGTCCCTCGTAGTTGCTGTGTGTGTGCGCAGTCATGTCCTACTCTTTGCGACCCTATGGACTGTAGGCCGGCAGGCGCTGCTGTCTGTGGGATTCCCCAGGCAAGAACACTGGAGTGGGCTGCCACATCCTCCTCCAGGGGATCTTCCTGACCCAGGGATTGAACCCAGGTCTCTTGTGTCTCCTGCATTGGTGGGCAGATTCTTTACCACTGCGCCACCTGGGAAGTCCCCTGTTACATCCTTAGTACTTAATGATTTTATAAATGGAAGTCTGTGCCTTTTCTCTGGAAGTCTGTGCCTTTCACCTACCCTCCAGGATTGCCCCCTACCTCTACTTTCCTCCTCTGGTAACCACAAATCTGATCTCTTTTGCTCTAAGCTATTTTTTATTTATTTTTTGGTTTTCACATATAAGTGAGATCACAGAGAATTTGTCCTCCTCGGTGATGTATTTTACTTAGCATAAAGCCTTCAAGATCCCTCTGTGTTAACACAAATGGGAGGATTTCCTTGTTGTTGTTGCTGAATAATATCCCATTGTGTGTATATATGCCACAACTGCTTTACCCACTCATCCATCAGTGGACACTTGTTGTTTTGTCTATTATAAATAATGCTGCTCTGAATGTGGTCGGGGGTGCAGACGTCTTCTCCAGTTAGTGTTTACATTTCCTTTGGATCCCCAAAGTGGGATTACTGGATCTTATGGTCATTTTAGTTTTAAATTTTTTGAGGATCCTCCCTCCTATTATTCTATAGTGGCTATGACAATCTACAATCCCAACAACAGTTCACAACGATGCTCTTTTCTCCAATCCTTACTACTATTAATCCTTGTTATCTCCTGTCTTTTTCATGTTCAGCCCCTTCATTTTAAGGGGAGGAAACTCAGAAGAGAAAAAAAAAAAAATAGAAGTATCTTTCCCACAGTTAGGCAGCTACTAAGAGGCAACTTCTATCCAAGTCCCAAGAGATTCAACCAGTCCCCAACAAAAAAGCCCTTGGGAAAGAGATGCTTTGGGAAGGGGAACTCTATCCATTTTGCTTGGGTCACTGGTAGCGACACACCCATGCACATTTGGTGGCAATTAGTAAGTCACATTTCATGTGCTTACTGCACTGAAACACCCAATATTTTTTATTATTCCCACTTTACTGATTTGCAAACTGAGGTGCCATGTGGTTAAATAATGACATCATCAGGCTAATAAATGATTGAGTTGACATTTAAACCTGGGTATCCAAACCTTAAACTTTGTGCTTTCTCCCCTCTCCTAGGTACCATTTTTGAACCATTATTAGAATCATTTCATCGTCCTCCCCTTTTTTCTCTACTGTCCTTGAGTCTTGGGTGTTCTGGGGTCACAGAACTGAGCTGCCAGACTTACTCTTTGAGCATTAGGACCTTTGCAGCACAAGGATGCCTCATCAAATGAGTTCCCCAAAGAATCTTTTCCCATAGTAATGCTTCTGTGTGTTGAAGAAGACTTTGACATTTTTATAGAGCTTTCATTTTCTCATTTGATGCCTACTCTATGGAGTAGGAAAGCTTATCTGAAGAGGTTAAATGGGTTGCTCAGTGGTAGAGTCAGAACTTAGTCCGAAGTCTTAGTCTTGTGTTATTTTCACTTGACCACAAAATGGTCCAGTGGCTTGGGAAAATCAGAAAGTGGGGCTTAGTTAAAAGCAGGGCTAGGGACTTCCCTGGCAGTCCAGAAGTTGAGAACTCGCTTGCCAGTGCAGGGGACAAGGGTTCAAGCCCTGAACCAGGAAGACCTCACATGCTGCACAGCAGTTAAGCCTGCATGCCTAGAACCCGTGCTCTGCAATAGAAGAAGCCTGTGTACCACAACTAGAGAGTAGCCCCTGCTCACCGAAGCTAGAGAAAAGCTCACACACAGGAATCTATGCCCAGAGCAGCTGAAAATAAATGGATAAATAATTTTTTTGTTTTTTAAAGAAAGGGTTACACTAGCTTAGTCCATCCCTGGTGANCCTGAACCAGGAAGACCTCACATGCTGCACAGCAGTTAAGCCTGCATGCCTAGAACCCGTGCTCTGCAATAGAAGAAGCCTGTGTACCACAACTAGAGAGTAGCCCCTGCTCACCGAAGCTAGAGAAAAGCTCACACACAGGAATCTATGCCCAGAGCAGCTGAAAATAAATGGATAAATAATTTTTTTGTTTTTTAAAGAAAGGGTTACACTAGCTTAGTCCATCCCTGGTGAGAAGCCATCGGCCACACGCGCCCTCAAAGCCCCAGCTTGCCGGCTCCCACCCCACCCCATTCGCACCAGCAGGAGGCCCAATCACTGTCATCCTCCTGCCAGGAAGGGCACCTGATCGACTGTCACTACTCACAACTGTGGCCACCATTCGCTGGGAGCCTTGCCTGTGCCAAGCACTGTCAGCTGTCAGCACTGGTTATCTCCTTTGATCCTAACATAACCCTGTGAGAATAAGTCGCTGGGATTCGGGGCTCCTGGATCTCTCATCCATGTGCCTGGTTTCAGGGAGTTTCTGGACTTTTCAGGTCTACGTAGGCCAGGTGGTGAGCCTCGGATGCAGCCAGAGCTGCTGCCTCTGAACACACCTGCTCCCGGGGCCAGGCAGCCGGCGTCCCTGTGCCTGCCAGCAGCGTGCTCAGGGGCGGGGGCCTTCAAGATGCTGGCAGGAAGGGCAGGGAGCAGGCGATGCCTGGCGCCTGGGGGAGAACTGAGCACGGTTTGACTTTTAGCTGACGGCTCCGGCAGGATCACTCCCCTGACTGTAGTCAACAGCTGAGATATTTTCTCGGATGCCAGTGAATCCAACTGCTTCCAAAAGCAAGGAGTGTCTGCTAGAGCCCCAGCCCATAAAACCCCGCCTGGAACATCTGCTCCCAGCAACTCGTCCGGAAGCATCTGGTCCTGACTCTTCAGTTTGGAATGGCTGAACTTCTACCCCACTCCATCCTCAGGCCACCTCGCCCAGCACGTTCCAGGAATGACCCAGTCCTCTGCCAGGGAAGGCACAGGGTTAAGCCCCAGGGTCAACTCCCTGGAGACGAAACACCCTTTGGTCACAAGGTGGAAGAGTTCCCTCAAAGACACTTCAGCAGGAAGTGCCGGTTCCCAGGGTCCTGGCCAGGCAGCTGCTGAAGAGATTGGTTACACGGCAGCCAGCCCCCCGGCCCAGCCTCAAGCCCCGGGGGTCTCCTCTCATCCCATCCATGGTCCCGGTCCCAGGAGAGGCCTCTTGGCTACCATTTCCCTTGGGCTTCATCTCCTTTGGGAAAGCAATCCAACACTCCCACACTGCACCATGGGCCAGGGGCCTTGCAGTCAATTCCACAAATACTTTTTTGAGCCCGAACCATGTGCCAAGTTTATACTGTAGCTTCTTCCTACGCCTACTTTCCTCCCACTCCCTGGACTGATCCATTCTAATTCAGAATCCCTCTTGGAACTTGACACGATGCTTACACATGGCAGAGCTCAATAAATGTTTAACCAAATTGCAGTGCGAACAGCACTCAACTGGGAGCCCTTTCCTGTCTTGCTTCTTGCTGTCTCGCCTCTCAGCAGTCACCTTCTAGCCCTACCAACCCCCGTTTCATTTCCTCAAACAGCTAATAGCAGCTAATGCCTGCAGTGCACTCTCTAAGTACCAGATTCTTCCTCCAGCACTTTATGGTATTATCTCACCTAACTCTTATGACCAGTCTAATGAGGAGAGGGCATTATTTTCAGTCCCATTTTACACATGAAGAAAGGCCCGGAAAGGTTTAGATGCCAGTGGTGGAGATAGAATGGAAACCCAGGCAATTGAGGTCCCCAGGCCTTGTTCTGATGCCTGAATTTCACCTCCCTAAACACACAAGATGCCTTATGGACTGAAAGGGCCAAGGGGACCGAGCTGGCCCCTCTGTTTAAAATACCCCCATCTCGGGACTTCCCTGGTGGTCCGGCAGTTAAGAGTCTGCCTGCCAATGCAGGGGACACAAGTTCAATCCCTGGTCCTGGAAGATCCCACATGCCAAGGAGCAACTAAGCCCATGTGCCACAACTATTGAGCCTGCGCGCCTAGAGCCCATGCTCTGCAACAAGAGGAACCACTGTGATGAGAAGCCCAAGTGCCAAAACTATAGCCCCTACTAGCCGCAACTAGCAGAGAAGGCAATGGCACCCCACTCCAGTACTCTTGCCTGGAAAATCCCATGGAGGGAGGAGCCTGGTAGGCTGCAGCCCATGGGGTCTTGAAAAGTCGGACACAACTGAGCGACTTCACTTTCACTTTTCACTTTCATGCACTGGAGAAGGAACTGGCAACCCACTCCAGTGTTCTTGCCTGGAGAATCCCAGGGATGGGGGAGCCTGGTTGGCTGCCGTCTATGGGGTTGCACAGAGTCGGACACGACTGAAGCAACTTAGCAGCAGCAGCAGCAGCAGCCACAACTAGAGAAAGTCCATACCTAGCAGCAAAGACCCACCACAGCAAAAATAAAAAAATTAAAAAAAAAATTTTTAAGAAGTAGCTTCACCATTAAAAAAAGAAACAAAAACCCCTACCTTCACTCCATCTCATGCAGCCAACACTGATCCGTGTGTTAGATATCATAACACATCTTATTTTAGTCTAGCTATGAATATTTCCTTTTTTATGGTTGAGAAAACAGGCTCAGAGAAACTAACTGGTGTGAGCTGACCAAATTACCACTACATCCATTTCTAGAGCTCGTCCTGCCACCCAGCATGGTTGTTCTATGACCTTTGCCCCTCTAGCTACAGGACCAGCAGGACCAAGCCTGAACTTCAGTGACCTTTCGAGGGACAGTCTCAAGGGAGTGACCTGCCCACTACTCTGTTCTGATCTTTCCCTAAACAAGAGTGGAGTCTAGAGTGATCCAGTCTGCATGTGATAGGACAAATGGATTACAAACAAGGCTTTAGGAATGAGTATTACTTTCACTGAGCTAGCAGTGGACTTCAGCATGGGCTGCCCAGGGCAAGGTCCCACGTGGGCAGAAACTCTGAGTGTGCCTTACAGAGAGATGAGACCGACAGGGAGAATGACAAACGCTACATGGACAGGCTGAGGCTGACGGCTGAGAAACTAAAGGGGAGGCAGAAGACTGGCTTGATGACAGGTTTCTGGAGCTGCAGCAAAGGAGCTCATTGACAGAGAGACCAGGAAATGTTTGGAATCTCCTTGGGGAAAGTGGGAAAGTTGGGGCTTTGCTCAAACAGATGCTGAGAGCTGGATGGAGCTGGATAGATTCCAGGAAGGAAAAAACTCACTGTGTTGGGGTTGAGGGGTTGAGGTGAAAGATCACAATGGCAGACACTTAGAAGGCATTCCAGGACTTCCCAGATGGCACCAGTGGTAAAGAACCTGCCTGCCAGTGTAGGAGACATTAGAGATACAGGTTCAATCCCTGGGTCTGGAAGATTCCCTGCAGGAGGAAATGGCAACCCACACCAGTATTCTTGCCTGGAGAATCCCATGGACAGAGGAGCCTGGTGGGCTAAAGTCCATATGATTGCAAAGAGTCGGACATGACTGAAGCGATTTCACACACAGAAAGCATTCACTCTATGCTAGGTCTTGTTCTAAGGATGAATTTGTTAAGAGAGACCATTTCAGATTTGAAACTGATAGGACCAAGGAGTGCAGAATTGTGGCTAATCCATCCCGTACAATCAGTTATAAAGGAGCTGGTAAAACTGGGTACCTGTAANGGAGGAAATGGCAACCCACACCAGTATTCTTGCCTGGAGAATCCCATGGACAGAGGAGCCTGGTGGGCTAAAGTCCATATGATTGCAAAGAGTCGGACATGACTGAAGCGATTTCACACACAGAAAGCATTCACTCTATGCTAGGTCTTGTTCTAAGGATGAATTTGTTAAGAGAGACCATTTCAGATTTGAAACTGATAGGACCAAGGAGTGCAGAATTGTGGCTAATCCATCCCGTACAATCAGTTATAAAGGAGCTGGTAAAACTGGGTACCTGTAACTTGGCTCCTGTGTGGGGTTTGTACTTGAGACTGGTGGGAGCCATCTGTGTGCATCTCTTCCCAGCCATGTCAGGCAACATCACACCGTAGCTTGAAGAGGGCTGTGGTGGAGGCAGTCACACCATGGAGACTGACGTACTTTATAGTGAGGGCTCTCCCGGTCCCTCTGCCCCCGGGACCAGTTTGACAGCACCCCAACCTAGAACCCTGAAATATGTCCAGTCCTTCCTTGCCTGTTTAAGGAATCCACTCAACCAGCTCTGATTTAGTACACACTCGTGCAGGCTGCAGGCTCTAAGGTGCTGTGCAAGGCACTGGGGATAAATCAATGAAAACACATAGACCCTGTCTTCATAGAGGTAACGATCTAGCAGTGGAAACAGAACTAATATTAACACAATCCATTCAGTTGCGAGTAATGCCACAAAGGAGAAATACAGGGCCCTGAAGCCCCCTCACCCTGCCCATCTGATTCACAACTCAGTTCCCTGGCATTTTTCGTGGTGGAATTGCCCCCACCCTTCTCTCACTGTTCCCATCTCTAGCCCAGCACTTCCTGTCACTAGCAGGTAACTTCTGCTGTGCCTGGCGGGCCTCTGCCCGGGTCCTCAGGATTTCAGCCTAAGCGGCAGCAACCCAGCCTTAGCAGAATGGTCTTAGCAGAGTCCCCCTCCTCCCCACCGCACCTGGCAGGGGCCAGCTCCTGCCACTCTTCTGCTCCCCAGGACATCATGGTTTCCATGGGAACCCACTCACTTCAAAGTGGAACCAAGGAGACTGCAGGGGAGGAGGGAGAGTGAAGGCCGGATTAACCTCACCCTCTTGGCCCGGCTCTGTGGTTGCTGGCAAGCCAAGCCCCAGGTTCCCAGTCACCTAACACCGACCAGCCCACAGCCCACACTGGAGGAGGGGGCGGGGAGGTGTGGTCCAAGCTAAATTTTAACTTCTTGTGAGGCGAAAACCCCAGAGATGAGGTGGGCCTGGGGAAGGAGATTTTTGAGCTGGGTCCAAACCTGCGGTCCCCACTCCACGGGGCCTTCCCTCCACAGACCCAGGCTCAGCATTGCTTGCGGGCCACAAACACAATTACCCACGATGTGCATCTAATCATGGGATCTGCTTGGATTAGACTGCAATCATTAATCTGAGCCTGAGCTCTTGGTTGCCTTGCTGATTAGCCCAGATGATGCTCTGGAATGATCCAATTAAAGACAGGCTCTGCCTTCCCTCTCCTCCGCCACACACACACACAGACACACACACAGACACACACACACACACTATACACACACAGACACAGACACACACACACAGCCAGCTTCCACATCAGAAGGAACCAGTACATTTCATTAACACATCCTCATACACAAATAGAGCGTCAGGGCACTGACGGGCTCCCTCCCTCTCCTGGCACTGTCTCCTGCCGCCCTGAAGACCTGGCCAGGGAGGGGCCTCCCCCACACCTCCATTCTTCTGCGGATCTGGGAGGGGCCTCGGAGGGGGCTCCCAAAAGTCAGAGCCGGGCACTAATCTCCGTGGAAAGGGTCTGGTTACATTTATTGACGTGAAATGCCGACTCCCTGATGTGCTCTGGAGCTGCCGCTGCCCCAGGCAGGCAAATCTAATTAGAATTACCCGACTCTGCAGGAGGCGGGGCCCCCTCCTCCTCCCTGCCCCGCCCCCAGCAAGGGCTGTGGAGAGGGCGACTGGCACTAATGGGAGAGGTGTGGTTGTGGGAGACAGACACCCTGGGGCCCTGGGGCAGGACGGGCTGTGGAGGAAAGAATCGGGCAAGGATGCTGACGTCCGTCCGCTCGGTAGTCCTGGGAGGCTGGGCGGCCATGTTTGGCTGGTTCTTTGGTGCCATCAGCTCAGGGTTTCTTCTTCACCTTCAGACAGTTGCAGAGATTATTGTGCAAATGCCACGGGCTGTGAGGGGACCCGCCCCGCAAAGGTGAGGCATGTTGGTTGAAGGACCATCTGGGCCTCCATACATCAGGTGACCCCCTGATGGACAGTGGGAGGCAGCCCACTTCCTGGCTGGGCCTGGGTGGGGCATGACCCTGGGGTCTTGGGAAGGGCTATGGAGCACGTGGGTCCCACTGGTGGGACACAGAACCGTCTGCTTTGTGCCAGACATGGAGCCGGGTGCTGACATGGGTTGTCTCATTATTCTTGCAGAACCAGTGATTAGGTTCTATCGTGAAACCAATGCTGAGATGAGTACCAGGAGGAGGGAGGACTCGAGTCTAGATTTCCAGAAGCTTTTTTTCACACCACTAACTGGGGGTCTTTCTAGACGAAGATGGGTGCTCGCTACATGCCCTTGCCCCCTGGAGTCTGGGAAGGGGTCGGGGACCCATCTGCAGTGGGTACATGGATCACCCGGGATCTCGTCAAAGAGCAGAACAGGAATCCCGAGGCCTGAGAGTCAGTGTCTCCAAACAGCTCCCAGGGGATGCGATGCTGCCAGTCCGGACCGCACTTGAAGCATGTCGATCACTATCTAAATGAGGTGTGATGACTGTACCCCGTCGCATTTCAGAGACCATGGCACTCTCCTGCCCCTGCTTCTGTTCCCCACAAAGGCACAAGCCCACCACACAGTTGAGCTTATAGACCCCGTGCAGCCTCGTGTCCCCACACCCAGCTGGTCTGGCCAGCGGCTGTGCTGGGAACTCACCAGGCTCTCCTCTGCCTGGAATCCCTCCCCCCAACCCCACCCCCATTTCTCCTCCTGCTGAGCAGTCTTACTCAGGTTTCAAGATCAAGTTTGAATACTGCCTCCCTGCTGAAGCTGTCTCTGGTAATGCACTGACCACTCTGTTGGTTTCTTGTTCTCGTTTTCAGAGAGTCTGCCAAGAGCCCACACGTTACCTTTATAATTTACCCTCTTTCCCCTGCACCCAGCGCAGCATTAGTAACAGCAAGGGTTCAATGCCAAGGTGACGGGGGGACAGGGGGGTACTTACTGGTCTGTGTTGTGGGAGGGGAAGCTGGGGTCCTTCTCGGGGTCTCTGACTGGCCCTGTGACACCAGATCCAGGCATCCTTCAGAGTCCAAGGCAGAGGTCTCTATGCACAGGAGCTGGGCCTGGCCTGAGTATGTGTGTCTGGGGGTAGGGGGATGGTCCTTGGGGGGTAGGCCCTGTGTTATCCAGGCCTGGGAAGAACCTCCAGTCAGGATCTAGGGATCAGGGTCCATTGTTCTAGACGCAAAACTGTTGGCCTTAGAGGCATTCAGCCCATCTGAGGGACTATAGGTAGTGCCAAGGATAATTATGATAGCAGCTAAAATTACGACCATTACCACAAAGCCACTGTCAGGACTGGGGGCAGGGAGTGGGGGTGAGCGAGGAAGGACTCAGTCCTCCGTCCACCCCGGTGGGCCGGGCTGCGTGTGGGTGGCCTTAGCGCCCACTGCAGGGCTCGCCCAGTGGAGGTCAATGGTGCTGATGTTCGTGGCTGAACGTGCCCACACGAGTGCATGTGCACAAGGGTTTGACCTCAGTACCGATGCCTCCATACTTGGGCATCTTTTCTTAGAGATGTGGGCTCCCCATGGATAAATGATGACTGAAATCCCTGTTGGGGCCTCATCAGATCTGCCTTCCGAGGACTGCATCTTCACTTCACCCACGTACACAAGACAGACCGGAAAGTCCCTGAGCCCCACCCACCCTCTGCAACAATCAGGGCCCAGCCCTGGGTGCCAGGGGCTAATGCCGACTAAAGACAAGCGGCCTGCTCCCTGCTAGCAGCCCCTCTCGGGGAAGGTGTCAGAACCTCCACCGTCACGTACAACCTCTACTGCTGAAAACCAAAGTCAACCGTGAATCACAGCCTGGGCCAAACAGTAGCTGCATTAGATTCACCTGGAATGCTTGTTAAAAATTCATGTCCTCTTCCTACAGCTTGACCTACTGATTCAGCATTTCCAAGCACGGAGTCCAGCTATGCGTGTTCTAACAAGCCTCCCTGTGGCTTTCAGGTGGACCCAAGTTTGCTCATGAACGAGTCCTGGATGGTGCGTGTTGGAGGGAAGGTGACAGTGAGCACTGGGGCCGGGACGGCCCCGAGGCAGCTCTGAGCAGTGGTGGGGGCAGGGGCACTCTGATGCTCACTGGGACTCATCTCCCCAGCTGGGCTGGGGAGGCCCCCTCCTGGGAGACATTGCCTAGGCTGCATTTCCCTCCCTGGACGATTCCAGGAAGCTGGAGCCCACCCCGCATGGCCAGCTGAGGGCTCTCTGGGGTGATTTCAGAGGGAAGCGGGGAGAGAACAGCCCTGGCTACTGGCTTCCATGAGCCCACCCTCGGGCCTGCACTCTCAGCTCTCACGGCTGGGCTGGGCCTGAGGCTACCTGGGGGATTCTGAGCACGGCCCGGCCAGAGTGTCTCCTACCTGTACACAGCGCGCTTGTCAGCCTCCAGCTGGGCCTGGGGGTCAATGGGGGCAGTGGGCACGGGTGTGCTGGCAGCAGCCGAGGGCGTGGAGATGTGGACAGCCTGGGCCTTAGAGGGCGCTTGAGCGGTCGCCGTCATCTGCAGAGACAAGAGAGAGGAGGTGTGGG
The DNA here is from genome assembly GCA_006410875.1 of Neotragus pygmaeus. Taxonomy (NCBI): domain Eukaryota; kingdom Metazoa; phylum Chordata; class Mammalia; order Artiodactyla; family Bovidae; genus Neotragus; species Neotragus pygmaeus. Next base: position 825,309 of record SJYV01005184.1, on the reverse strand, counting down.
TTAGTGGGCCAGGACCGCTGGTTCCCCGACTGGAACCGTGAGGTCTACCTCGTCCCGTGTTGTGTGTGTGGATAAGAGAAAGTGTCCAGAGAAATGTGAGTGTATAATGAGCACCCATGTGTACGTGTGCTACAAGTGGGCAGAGACCAGACGTTTCTTCAAAGCAGCAAGTTCTGGAGAACAGTTTAGGACCATCCAAAACCAAGTGATGCTGAAGTGAGCTCACGTTNAGAAATGTGAGTGTATAATGAGCACCCATGTGTACGTGTGCTACAAGTGGGCAGAGACCAGACGTTTCTTCAAAGCAGCAAGTTCTGGAGAACAGTTTAGGACCATCCAAAACCAAGTGATGCTGAAGTGAGCTCACGTTAAAAGCCATAGATCTTAATGCAAATTAAGGTGGTGGCCTCTGCCCAGAAGCTGGGGGAAAAAAAAAAAAACAACCCTAATGATGAGCCCTTTAAATTTCGCTTACGAGTCACTTGGGCTGTGCCGAGCAGTGCTGATTCTATGACTTTGGAGGGCAGGAAAAAATTAGCTGAGTCAGTTCTCAATTGGGCAAAGATTTATTCCATTTAACATAAGCCAGAGGTAACTGTTTTAATGGTTTTGATTGATAACTGAGTGTTCTGCAAATTTTGGTTTACCTGGGCACTTGAAGATAAGCAGATTTTAGTGGACAAGGAGCAGATTTCTGTTCTCAACACTAACGAATATTTGGAGTGGTCATTTTCCTCCTATGTTACCTGCCTTGGAAGGTGTCCCAAGTTTATGTCAATCAGAGCACCTTTAAAAAATATATTGGACTTTCTGTATAAGATTTCATTTGAAGAAATGATTAAATGGCTTTAAAATTTTTGGCAACAACCATCATTACAGAACTTAATGCTTTTATATTTTATTTTCTTTGATTAAATGGATCCCTGAAACATCATGTGTGGTGATAAGCCTTAACTGTTCCCTTCCTCCAGTCTGTCCACAGCACCTCACAGCTCTCATCCCCTCTGCTCTTGGGACTTGACATCCTTGTCTGCCTCTTGAGATAACACCTTGTTCACCCCTTCATCCCCAGCACGCAGTTGGTGCAGAGTGAATGCTTGGTATGTGTTGAGAAGATGAATGAGGGAATAAAGAGTGAACACACCTTGAAAGAATTAGATGTTTTACAGCTGGAAAGTTCATCATGTGATCTAGATCCCTGCTTTCTAGAAGAAAAAGTATGGTATTTCCACGAATACATTACTGGTGGTGCCAGTGGCCCCCAAACCCTTGCTGGCTCAGTTTCTTCATTAGATCTGTCAGATGCCACATCTTCAGAGTGAAATAGAGTCCCTTGCTGTCCCCCTTGCTCTGCCTCATTTCACAGCCCTTATCGTGACCGTGTAGTTCACAACCCTTGGACTAGATACTACACTACTTGCTATTTTCTCTCCCACCTCCAACTCAAATTTAAGCTCAAAGAGGGCTGATTAACAGTTGTGTTTGCACGGCCTAGAATAGCCTGGCACTAATTGATGTTCAACAAATATTTATTGAATGAATGAGTGACTGATGGTAAATAAAATTGAGACTATAAAAGAAATATACTGTCTCCTCATCATTTTTTGTTAGGTAAAGATATTCTTGTCTCTGTTGGCTGAGCTGGGGGAACTTTCACAAACTCAACAGGCTAGACAGAACATCAGGATACCTTGAGGCCAGCGGTCAAGTGAGGCCACACTTGACTCCTACTGTCTCCTGTTAATAGCTTTTTGACTTAGAGCAAATCCCTCAGCTTTCCTAAGCACCTATGTTCTCATCTGTAAGCAAACTGGTGTCCTTTTAGGATTCACGGGTGTTGGGGCTGCAAACAGTCGGACACAACTGGGTGATTGAGTCAGACCACAAACAATAGCTTTTTGACTTAGAGCAAATCCCTCAGCTTTCCTAAGCACCTATGTTCTCGTCTGTAAGCAAACTGGTGTCCTTTTAGGATTCACGGGTGTTGGGGCTGCAGTCTCTGGGGCCACAAACAGTCGGACACAACTGGGTGATTAAGCATGCACAATAAAGGAGAAAGTGGAAACAAGCGCTGTTCTCATCTTCAAAATACAGAAATAAGGTGCAATCAGGAAAGCTAAATACCTCTAAACTTCACATTGACTTGGACCAGTTTTTTTCTTTTCACTCGCTAATGCAACTGATTATTTTCCCAATACTTTTTGAGTCCCCACTGGGTACTTAGGCACTGGGGCGACTAGGATGAATGCCTGCTACAATAGTGCCCACTTTCTGGGTTTAACACGCTAAAGAGCAGAAGAATGTAGTAGACAGATATCCCATAAATGACCTCCCATGATTTCCTCATGGAAAACGTGGAGACATGGCCAAGTGGACAACTGTGTGGATTATTAGGACGCAACACCGAAAGGATGGCGATGAAAGGAGAGATGTCAGTAGGAGAAAGGCTTCCGGGAGATGCTACATTCTTTCTCTTCGACCTTCTTCCTCAATATTTTAATCAGTGACTCAGAAGAGGTCTGAAAAAACGCATGACAAATTTATGGGTGACGTGAAACCTGGATCCAAAAGATCTTTATGGATTTTGGCAACGTGCTAATTCTAATAAGATTCTCATCTAATAAGTTGGAATTTACATTTCTAACACTTTGGCCAAAAAGAAAAAAGATCAATAATATAAGTACAGAACAGGGGAGATGTGGTTTAGCCGCATGTTTCGGTTGAGAGCAGGCTCAGCCTGTCCAAAGTGTAACGCATCTGTCAAACAAACAAACCATTATACTGATGCTGTGTGTGGACCCATGAGCAGAGGTGCGGCTTGAGCGGAGGCGCGGCTCATGCAGAGCTTCCAACCCCATGCGCTAAGCTGAGACGGGGCACGAAGGTACGCTCAGAGGAGAGTACGCCAGGCTGCTGAAGGGATTCCGAGGAATATTTGCAGGGATCTGCAATACTAAGAAAGATCTGGGGAATGGGTGGGAGATGGAGGGACGTGTGAGCCCCCTTTGAACCACTGAACCCAGGGTTAGATTGTGTAAGTTCTGTACTGTGGGCTCCAAAGTGTCAAACTGCAAGCGGGGCATCAAACCTGCAACACATAAAGCACATTTGGGCTCGACCCACATAGTAAGTTTCCAAGCCTCGGAGCTCTCCAAGGCTGGGATGCACTGCCTCCAGGAAGTTGTTCCCACTGGCCCAGGGGCCAAGCAGAGACTCACCTGGAGATGGTGGAAGCTCCCTAGCTGGGTGGGCTGGCTTAGGTGCTATCTGAAAAAGCACCTTCTTTTTAAAAAAATTATGCATTTATTTTTGGCTGCACTGGGTCTTGCTGTGCGAGGGCTTTCTCCAGTTGTGGCCAGCAGGGGCTACTCTCTGCTTGTGCGAAGGTTTCTCATTGCGGTGGCTCCTCTTGTTGCAGAGCACGGGCTCTAGGGTGTGGACTCAGCAGCTGTGGTGCGTGGGCTTTCAGTAGTTACAGCACACGGGCTGACTTGCCCCATGGCACGTGGGATCTTCTCGGACCAGGGACTGAACCCGTGTCCCCTGCACTGACAGGTGGATTCTCAACCACTGAACCACCTGGGAAGTCTTGAAACCCCTTCTGTTAATAGCAGTGGCAGGCCATGAGAATGCTTACACCATCCCACCCCCAGCGATGGCTCATGGCTCCCACAAGATGACATCCAGGGTGTAAAAGTGCTTTGGAAACCCTAAAGTTTTTCCCACGTGGAGGGTGGTTGTAGTTATCAAACACAAGATTTCCAGAACACGTATCTTGCAAAAAGCAAGGCACAGCTATGTGCACGGCTCGTTCAAGAGTAAAATGCACGTGGGCTGGTGTGCTCTGCTGGGCTCAGTCCTCTAAGGGTGAATTTCCTTGTGTCCTTGAAGGAATCTACAAGGGGCTTCTCTGCAGATGAGCTTCTAGGAGCAGGAGGGCTGAGGGGAGGGGCTTCTTTTCCTCTGACCTCCCATTTCTAGGCAGGACTTCAGGGAAAGATGGAGCAGAAAGGCCTGCTGGGGTCTAGAGGAAAGCGTAAATCAAAAGCAGTCATTGCCAGCATCCCAAGGGCTCTAGTTGAGACAGCTGGGGAGCTGGCCTGAGGAGGACGATGATTCAGATTTATTTACCTCCTGGGGGTCAATTCAGCAAACCTGGCATTTCCTCCACGTTTGGAGAATGAGTGTTTATCTCCAAATAGATTTCTTTATCTAGCCAGAGACACCCATTTCTCAAGAACCAGAGTGCAGAGGGAGAGGACTGCAGCTGTCCCAGGGCCCGGGAGCAGGGGGAAGAGGGTGTTGGGTGGTGAGATTTTGGCAGGAGGTTCTGGCCCTAAAACAGAGAAGCTGTTGGGAGAGATTGCACAGATGGAGGGCAGAGATCCCTTGCTCTGGTCAATGAAGGTCAAATGATAATGTTTCGGGAACTTTGCAAGTTTGATGATCACCTTAACAGCTTGAGAGTGGCCATGGTGGGGGCGATCACACCATGGAAACTGACAAACGTTGCAAATCCGATCCTTTCCCAAACCCCACCCCGAGCGCCGGTTGTTAAATATTTATAAGCACACCCCTGACATCAGAGTTTCTCTCCAGGTAACTTTCTCGTGTTCTCCTCAATCTGTAGTGAAGAGACTACACTCTCTGAGGCCACTTGGAGTGTCTCCAGCTGGTCCCAGACGCAGCCACTCCAGACTAGGAGCCCTCCTCCAGGGAGAGCCCTGGACATCCTACCCAGACAGGCTGTGAGCCTTGATTAAGGAAGCAGGGGATGTCCCCGTTGGTTCGGGGGTTTAGAATCCGCCTCCCAATGTAGGGGATGCGGGTTCCATCCCTGGTTGGGGAACTGAGATTCCCACACGCCAAGGGGTAACTAAGGCCATGGGCCACAACAACTGAGCCTACAAGCCGCAACAAATGGTCCCACACTGTGCAACTAAGACCTGCACAGCCAAATAAAAAAATATTAAAAAGAAGAAGAAAAAACTGGATACAAAGAGTGGAGGGGGACGGGTGGCGGCATTCCCCAGAGGCCTGCCCACGGTGAGCTCACTGCCGGGTCCAGAACCTACACAGGCTTCTACAGTCCCCATTGCCTCTGCTAGCCTGGGGTCCTTGCATCCCACAGGTGCTCCAACCCACTGGACTCTCTGTCAACCAGCTCCGATCCAGCCCTGCATTAAGCCTGGAGCTAAAGGTCCCTGCCCAGATTCTCCATTTGTGACACGGTGAGATGAAAGTTCCGGATGCCCCGGCCCTAATCCTAAAACACCAAGGGAAGAGTTGGGGGTGTACGCTGTGTGTGTAGGAAGGCAGGAAGGCAGAATCTGGAGGGGCTTAGAGACTCATCCCCTCAACAGTCTAGTCTGCCACGAGAACAGGCAGAGGACGCTGGCATGGCTTACGAGGTGCTCGCTGACACTGGAGTAGACAGGTTCACCCGGGTACCTCCCACAAGTGCTTTCTGCAAACCCTGGGCCTCCAAGGTCTGCACCCCCACCATGACTCAGCGCAGACAGCACTCCTGAGGGTACTCCCCCTCGTCTGACGTGGCAAGGTGGGGCTGCCCACCCCCAGGGCCTGCCTGCCAGGTCAGGGAAGCCTTGTGTTTTGAGAACCTGGGGCCCACACTGGCCCGGCCACTAGGGGCCGCCGAGGCTCCAGGGGGCTGGTCTGGTCTCAGGGGCGGTAGGGCCAGATCTGGCTTCCTCAGTGACTCAGTGGTAAAGAACTCTCCTGCAACGCAGGAGACTTGCAGGAGACCAGGGTTTGATCCCTGGGTTGGGACTATCCCTTGGAGAAGGAAATGGCAACTCACTCCAGTATTCTTACCTGGAAATCCCCATGGACAGAGGAGCTTGGCAGGCTAAAGAACACGGGGTCAAAAGGGGTCAGACAAGACTGAGTGACTAAAAACAAACAAAAGGCCAGATCTGGTTTCCTGGTAAGCTAGATGGAGTCCAAGGACCTGGGAGGTCAGGGCTTGAAGCCATTTAGTAAATATCAGGTTTGGCCTGAGCAGTGGGGAGGCAAAGAGGGTACAATGGATGGTTTTGAGGGGAGGTCACAGCCCACGGGGTGCTCAGGCCTGGACCTGCTCACTGATCCAGCCTCATCTCAGGGTCAGCACCCCTCTCCCACCCCGCCCCCCAGCAGACGCTCCTGGGTGCGGGCGCCCAGACACGCCCCATGATTGACATCTTCATGCCCCCGCCCCCACGGCTGCCTCAGCAGAAAGGGTCCACGCTTCCCCGCCTGGCGTCACCCGCCCCACACCGGTCACCCCTGCCTGCCATCGATGCTGTGGACACTCTGTCTGAGACACTGGGGCCACAACAGTGAACAGAACAGACATGTTCGCTGCCCTCCAGGATCCCCCCGACCACGTGTGAACACACCTCTCTTTCAAGACTCGGCCGGAGGGAGCGTCAGCCCTCCCAGGAAGCCTGTCCCAATTCTCCACACCCCCGTCTAGGTGGAGAAGGAAATGGCAACCCACTCCAGTATTCTCGCCTGGAAAATCCCATGGACAGAAGAGCCTGGTGGGCTACAGTCCGTGGGGTTGAAGAGAGTCAGACACGTCTGAGCAACTAAGCCCCAACCAGGTAGCCCCGCCCCCTGCCTCCTCTGCACGTGTGGTGATGGACCTTAAACACTTCGGGGCCTCTTCTATCCATCTCCCCGAGTGGACTGGAGTCCAGCTCCCCTCAGCAGCCCTGGCTCCCATGGGCTCCTGGAACGTTTGTGAAATGACTGAATGAGGATATGAGAGCGTGCGTGCTCAGTCATGTCCAACTGTCTTGTGACCCCATGGACCGTAGCCCACCAGGCTCCCCTGTCCATGGAGTTTCCCAGGCGAGAATACTGGCATATTCTTGTAGATTCTTGAAGGATCCTCCCAGGGATCTTCCTGACCCAGGGATCGAACCTGCATCTCCTGCTTTGCAGGCCTATTCTTTACCACTGAGCCACCAGGAAATGAGACAGTGGCATGTTAAAAGGCTTAGGGATCCAAAACCAGGAGGAGTCAAGCATGGTTCCTCCAAATAGACCCCAACCCAATCAGCTCAGGGAAAGGAAGGGCTGGAGGAGAGGAGGGTAGCCCATTTGGCTCAAAGGGGCTCCTGCAACAGCAGGCCTGGGGCACGTGCCTCCTGATCCCAGGACTGACCAGATAGAACAGGCCACGCAAAGAAGTTACTCTGTGGTGCAAAATGGAAGTCTTCAGCAATCAATTAATTTTAAAAGGGTTTGTAGGCAGTGGTTTACAGAATGAAACTTGAAAGTGTTTGCTGCCTTGCCTGAGCTGCTGGGGAGACTGGACGTGTACCTAAAGGGAGGAAGACCATGGAATGTGATCCAAGTCTTTCACATCCCAGCTTCACCCACTTTCACGGGCGCTGTCTTCTCCCCATCTTTCCCTCCATCCCTGGAGGACTCTGCTTGTATAAGCGTCCCACAACAGTGAATTCAATTAGGCCCTTGGGAGTATGTGTGTATGTGTGTGTGTGTGTGTGTGTGTGTGTGTGAGGGAGTGTGTTTACAGCTAGAGACACATACTTGATATCCCTACTGTGTTCCCCATAAAAGGGAGAGTAATTAAAGTTCAATCCAGTCTTGTCTACTGGAGACGTACAGAAAATCAAGAAAAAAAAAAAATCAATGTCAGGGTCAGGGCCGAAAGAAAGCTGGAAAACACCATGGTACCCTTCACACTCACACTCTCAGCCGCCCTGTGAAGCAAGGAAGGCAGAAGTTATTCCCATTTTACTGACGCAGAAAGGCCCCCAATAAGCCATAAGCTCCATTAGGGCAGGGACATGTGTCCCTGGCACATGGCACAAGGTTTGCAAGACCCATGGAAAGCCCCTGGTATTTATTAACTGGTTGAGTGAATGAAAGAAATAATATTGAAACTTCTTGTCCAACTTTGTATAATTCATCAGCAGTGGCATGGGGCAGGCCTAGGATTCTGAATTCCTATTTTACGACGTTGACTTGAATCAGCTCACTCTGCTTCCTCCAGACCACAAACTCCAAGGACAGCACACACCTCAGAGCTGTGCTCACCCACCCCCATCCCACCCTGCTCCACAGATATCCGAGCTCCTAGAAGATCAACTGGAAAAGGGGGTGGAGAGGAAGGCAGGTTCCAGCTCCCTAGGCCCGCTGCTGACGGATCACCTGTTGCCTGATTTATTTTAAGCTTTGTGTACTTCGGCCATCAACTATTTTTGTCACTGTTTAGAACGCTCATCCTGCTTGCAGGCAAGAGGAGAGACAATAAAATATCTGAGGGTTTTTGTTTTTTTTTTTGTAAATATAAGAATTCAGGTAGGAAGTTCGTCAAATAAAAACCTTAGACAAGGCCATGAGAGCACGGGTGTCTTCCAGCAAAATCTTGTTGCTAGGCCACTGTCTCCTAAGAGAGGCTTAAGGCCCTGTGATCGGACCTGAAGGCTGTTTTCGCCTTTGCCACAGTGAAGAGTCCAGGCCTGGAGTGAGCTGGAGTTCAGGAACATGTCCTGTTGAAAGACATGGGTGGCCCAAGCAGGCCACGGAGAGAGGTCACTGAGCACAGTGAGAAGAAAGGCCCAACAGAAAATAAAAAAGAAAGAGAAGAGTCCGTTTTGATGAGTCAAAGCGAGGGAAGGCAGGTCACCCATATGGTCCCTCTGGTGCTGGCCCCAGGGGCAGAGGGAGCCGTCAATCACAGCCACAGAAGAGGCTTTCAAAGCTGTAGAATTAACTCTAAAGCTGCAGAGTGCCTCACCGGCAGCTGAGCAGAAGGCCCTGCGTGGCAGGGGGCTCCTACCCATAAAGAGATGAGAGGAATGTAAAGTGTGAAAACAACTGAACCCGCTTCTGCCTGGTCCAGCTGCATGGCCTGGATGGAGGAGGGCATTCACAGCCAGGGGCCCTGACCACTTCCCATCCCCCTCCACCTAATGAAACCAGTGTGGGGATCTAGTGACTGATCAAAGCCCTTCCAGCTCCCCCAGATATCTGCTCCCCTGGCCCCTGCCCAGAGGGGGCACGATGCCTGGACAGGGAGGGGAAGAAGTTACTCAGAGGGCAAGAGAGACAGGTCTGGTCTCCTTCAACATGGCTGGCCCAGCCTTAGCCTTTCCAGTGCAGCATGAGGGTGGGTAGCATCATCTGGACCCCTCATCTCCCAGCACAGCATCCTGAACACCATTCTCCTGGCTCTGAGGGTGGCAGGAGGGTGGAGGGGGCAGGAGGTGGGGAGGAGTCCCAAGCAAAGGTCTGACTCCCTTCTGAAGTGAACTTCCCATCTGGGTCCTGAGCTGCGAATTCTGACTTTGTCTTGTCTTGCTTGCCTCTGGTCAATAACGAGGCTGCATCCTTGGTGAACTGCCAGAACCTTTTCAATACCCCCTATCATGATGTCACACTATGCAAGCACCTAGCTACCTGCAGAGCAATTGGCTCCTAATCCAAACTGCAAGAGTGCCCCCATCCATTGCCACTGTGCCTAGTAGGTCAGACTGGCCACCAGGATTTCTGCTTTCTACTCAAATGCTCATGTAGCCGACGTGCTGGGGACACGCAGAGGAGTACTAAACGCTGAACACACACACACACAAATAGACCAGATACAATATTTGTCTTGCCTATAAGCCAAGGGCAAAGGCATTTGTGGAACAGTAGGTATGAGTCTGTGTTTGAGGAAGGGCAGGGGGGAGGTTACTGACAGCAGGAGTTTGGGGGGGGTGGTTACAGTGAGAGGTGGGGAAGCCGCTGCCTCTCCAGTAAAGCTGTCAGTTTCCTAAAATTGCTGATGGAGCCACAGAGCGAGAACTCTGGTGGGTGGGTGGGTGGTGTTGCCCACGGGGTGTTATAGGAAACGGGAGAACTTGAATGACATTTCAGAGGTGGAAAGAATGCATGGATGGAGGGTATGTGCCTGGATGGGTGAGAGGGAGGTTGTGTTACCAGGAAAATTTTGGGAGGGAGACTGGAGTGGCGTTTGCCGGGAGAGGGGAGTAACAGCAGAGAACACGACTTTGAGGCTCCTTTAGGGATCCGTGGGGGTGCTGGGGCAGTGCGAGGAGGGGCTGGGAAAGTCCAGGAGACAGATGGGCAGGCAGAGGCAGAGAGGCGAAAGGATGAAGAGTGATGTAGGCGCCGAATGGAGGGACCACAGGCCGTGTTCGCATCCAGGTCTCTGGAGACAATGTCCTCATTAAACAATTACTGGCGAATTCCACAGTCCTGTGACTTGCCCTACCTCTTGGGGCATAAAGTGAGAATCTGCATCCAGGACTGGCGTGATAACACACCAGAACTGAGGTACTGGAGGTGGACAGCAGAGGGCGCTGTGGCTCTGGCAGAATTCAACAGGGAACCACAGGAAGGAGGAAGCAGGCCACAGGAAGGGTCCCCGTGGGTTGTTGCTTTTTGTACTCTCTAAACTTAGGATCTGTTTTCAGTGCACAATGAACACAGAGGGACATTCTTACAAGTTTTCCAGGATGGACGGGAACAGAACTGAGGGACCGGAAGCTGCTTAACTGTTACACGACTGGGCTTGTGCCTAAATAGCACAGAGCCATAACCATGAAAATTTCTGGACTAAAATGGGTAGAAGAAGAAAAAAAAGCCTCCCTCATTTTTAATAACTTTATTCCCCAAACTTCAAAAATGAAATTGCCAAGTTAAGAATTTGCCTTGAAAAAATTTTTCTTCCTAATTTATTATAAAGACGGTCCGGGGCTTGGGAATTTTTTAATGCAGATTCCTAATTTTCCAAAGCGAGATTCTCCTGTGCATTTGAATAGATTATGCTCGGTATTGCTAGCCCTTAGCACAACGGGAACATTATTAAAACGACTGCATGGGTCTCAGAGGATGGGTCCTGCTTTCTCGCTTCCTTTTTCATTTGGGGGACTTTGTAGCAAAGACTGTCCATTTCTGCCCATGGAAGAAACTGGGTTTCTGAAGAGGTGATAAAGAGATGCACTCAGCGGTCTAGGCCTTGAGGAGACAGGTCATATCGGGTCCAAAGGTAATGAGATTAGACTTGAAGGAATGGAGAAGTGTGGGAACGTTTCCAGAGAGCCCTGTTCCAGAAGTGATACCCTGTGCGCCTGGCCCACACTATTAGGCTGGGCTTTCCTGAGGACATAGAGTGTCAGAAAGCAGCTGGTTTGCCAGGATGATGAGCATGATGAGGGCAATGGAGCAGGCTTCTCCCGGAAAGCAGGGCTCAGCCCCTGATTGCACAAAGGGAGGAAGGCAGGAGGACCAGAGAAAGTTCCTCATGCTTGAAAACCCAACATGGAAGACCTGCTCACATGGCAGCCACTCTGAGAAGCCCTGAAGAGTGGGGAGAAGGGCCCCCCGAAAGCCAGCTGGCCTCAAAGTCTAGCTCTCTGGGGAGAGCAGCCCCTCTCTGTGAGTCAGAGACTCTGCCCTGCAGTCTTCATCCACCTCCTCTATCCCACCCATTCCATCCATGCCCTAAGTTCTCCCTGTGATCGCTCATCCTGGTCAGTTTCCTTGGGAACCAGTTTGGCTCAGGGAGGACCCATGTGAATCCAGCCACAGCCTAGTGGCCTAGCCAAGGCCATAAAGACCCCAGGCCTTGGCCTGGTCACTTTACCATGGACACTGAGACTTCATCCCTGGACTTCTGTGGTTACAAGGAGATATGTGGCTTTGCCATGGAAAATTATTCCTCTGCTGTAAATGTGAGTATTTTCGATGGCGAGGTTCCAGTGGCTGCTGGAGAAGAGAGCCTTAGGACAGCCCCCTCATTGGGTTTCTGCTCTGAGGCCTCAGCTGGGGGCTGCAGCCTCCCTTCCCCCGCCAAAAGGCTACAGCAGCTTGGTGGTGGCTTCCGGACGTGGGGGGCTGAGCACCATCAGGCTGCAGCCCCGCCTCCCCCACCTCCCTCAGCACCTGGGATGGATGACTTCTCAGCTGTACCCTCTACCTCACTCCACAGGGACCAGCATTCCTGATCAACAAAGGTCCTTGCTGCAGCTCTCCTGCTATTCCCCCACCAAACCCAAACTTCTCCCAGCCGCCTGGGAAGGCAAAACAGAGGGTGCGGCCAGAGGCGGGGAGGCGGCTGGGCCGATCTGGCCTGACCTCTTGGCCCAACGTTGGTCTGTCCCTGGGCCTTGGGGACGGGAGCCCTGGCGCCCACCACCTGCTAAATACAAGCAGTGTCCTGACTGTCATTCCCGGATCCCACTGTGGAACTTAGAGAGCATGATCCAGCTAGAAAAGAAATGGAGCTGATGTTCCTGCCTCTTCATTAACACCCTCAGGTATCAGTACCCATTAGTACCTCACACGGCCTGAGCAGACGGGGGATGGTTCTGGTCTATGGAGGAAGGATAGTGCCTCTCCCCTGTAAGGTCCTTACGTTCCCAGGTCTCCANTCTGGGTTCCACACCCAGCTCTGCCACCTCTCTCTGACTGTAGGAGTCCCTTTCCCTCTTGGTCTGCAAAACACTGGATTATTCCCAAAGCCTCTGCCCAGGGTTAGCACACCACACAAGCTCTGCTGAATAGAATGGAAACAGTTGAAGCTGGTAGCTTCGTTCTAAAGCTTCCCTCATTTGAGAGTGAAGCAAGGGAGCCCCAGACTCCGGGAGAGGCAGGAAGCCTCCTCCACGCTCCCAGCCCAGGGGCCCCCACGTGGCTCCCGCCCCCTCCCCCAACCCCAGGCCCGCCCCTCTGAGCAGCTGCCCAGGCCAGGGTTCTGACGTCTAGACAGATTTGCAGGAGGCTGAAATAACACAGTGAACTCAGCAGGAGGGCCCGAAAGGCTGCATTAGTAACCTGGCTGGCTCAACCCTAGGCAGTTCCCTTTATTTTCCTTCCGCGGAGAGCCTGGTCCAAAAAGGAGTCTCCGGCCCAGCGCCCTTCCCAGAAGCAGCCTGTAGGTGGCGCCGCGGAGCCCCCGCTTTAATTGCATTATATAATATAACCTGTTTACTAAATCATGTAATCAGTCGGTTTAGGATTTACAGCTTCGGATGTGTATAGAGAATTGGACTTTGAGTCAAATTTAAAAACAAATAAAAATGAGAGGCAGCTGTTGCTGATAGTGTGATATTCATCTTTTGGAAACAAATTCACCCCGCTGCTATAAATTATGCCTGGAGAAAAAAAATGTGTTGGTGGTGGGAAGGAGTTGGCTACGTCTCCTATGCTGGCAACTCGGAGCGATGAATCTTGAAATAACGGTGTCAACCTGTCACTGATTTCATGTGACTCTGTGGATTTATCTAAAGAAACGCAAGCATGCGTGTGCACACACACTCAGACAAACACACACACACACACACACACACACCAGGTCTCTTTCGCAAAACCCAGTAAGGGTTAGAAACCGCAAGTGGAAAGCTGAGTGCCAGAGGCACTGGATGGTCCCCGATCTTTGGTGCTTGGAGTCAGCACCGGGGTGACAAGGCGTAGGCCAGTGTGGGGATAGATGGTGGGAAGGATTGAGGTGAGAGAGAGGACCCACCCATGGATGGGAAGCTTCGAAGTGTAAGCAGGTCTGGTGGAGGTGTTTGAGAGAGGTGAAGTGTCCTTGTAGAATAAAGGGAAAGGGCCAGCCCCCTAGAGCTGCCCGGGACCAGCACAGCAAATGCTGGATCTGGGCTTGCCTGTTCATCCCAGGTGCTCGGGAACCAGACGGAACCTCAGGGCCTGGGGTGACAGGAATGCTGTGGCCTAGTGACTGTTGCTTCCCACCCACCCCCCACCATCTTTCTGACTTTGGGGTCCTAGGGGCAGATAGAATCCTCTCAATGTGGTGAGGCCAGGATCAGTGTGGGAGCCAGAAGAGTAATCGTGTCTACACTGGAGGAAGGGTTAGGATTCACATTCAGGATCAGACTCCCCAGGCTCACTCACTGAGTTGAAGTCTGGCCGAGAGGTCACACCTCCCCCATCACCTGGGTCCCAGGGGGTCACTGCTCCCAGCACAGAGCCCAAATCCTGGCAGAACGTCTCAGGCAGAAGGGCGACCTCCCTGCGCCCCTCTGGTTCTTGCTTGGAACTCTCAGTGGGGAATGATTCTCCACAGCAGAGGTGACAGCCGAGACAGCAGGCGGCTCCGCCCCCGTGGTCCCCCACAGCCCTCCGCCCTGACTGCCCTTCGGCACCTCTCTGGGCAGCCCACTTGGGAGGTGGAGCCAGGTCGCGACCTCTTGTGATCGTGCTGGTTTCCAAGGAACAGAGGAGCCAGTGGGTCCAGCCTGAGTTTGACCAGCCCGGCCAGTTTCAGTCTCCTTGGGAAATGGGAAATCTCCCTCTCTCCACCTCTCTCTCCTCTTTCAGCCTGTAACCTCCCTTTGGTCTCTGGAAGAGGTCGGAACCATCTGTAGATCGTCCCAGCAGCGAGGTCCTCTTCGTGGCCTGTGGGCCTCCCTCCAGGAGCCTCGTCCTCCCCTCTCCCTACTCCAAGGCCATTTCACTCTTTGTGGTGGAATAACAATATGTCTCCTCCAGGGCCGGGTCTAGGAGTCATTTCTGTGCTCGGGGACCCCAGTCTGGGGATGGGCTACAGCTTGCTGCGAGACCCAGTTCTGGGAGGAAGGGACTTATAATCCACTCTGGACCCCTCTGCGCCCACAGTGTAGTGTGTGTGTGCTGGGGTGAGGGGGGTGTTGGCGGGGCTTGTGACATTCCCTGGGTGTTGCAGGGATGCTGGGAATTTCTGACCCAGGTCAGTGGCTCTCCTCACCCCGAATGGGTTTCCAGGGGAGGAGACCCATCCTGCCCCACTGCCTCTGACTCCTGGCACCTCAGCACCCAGAGTTAGGGCTGTAGCTTTCTGTTCTTTATGCACCTGGTTCCCTTTACTGTTCAACTTGGTTTTTAAAAAAGTGGACCAGGGTCAGAGTTAGGAGAGCAGCCTTTACTGTGGCCCCAGCATCTCCTGTCTGCTCCTGCTTCGCACACAGGGTCCAGGAAGTGACAGGCCCCCGCTTTCCTCCCTGCCTTGGCTGTCACACCTTTTCTGGCTTCAAAAAGCCGCTGATATATTTTACAAACTGAAACAGCAATTTAATTCCTCCTGATAGCGGCAATTGTCCATTAGATCTTCCTACCGAGGAGCTTAACAATAATTCCTTTCATCCAACTGCTTGCTTCTTCTTGATCTGAGAATCAATCCCATAAATAGCAGGCAAGAGTCTTCACATTACTCTCCCCCTCCAGCTTTTAGCATTTTGATGAAGATTCTCATCTCCTCTTTAAGCACTTTACAACTTGGTGATTTTTTACCCCCCTTTGGTTCCTTTAAACAAAATAAAACAAAAAAGCAGAAAGGGCGGGGGGAAGCATGCTAACTATAAGGGTAAGCACAGCCCTGCGTTCTTCTTACAGAGAAGTGGTATGTACTTTCTCCTGCTGGAAGGCAGCAATGACCTCCAGGGGTCACCTCCTGTCTGCCTTCAAGCAAGTGCTGCCCTGCCCTAGAAGCCCCATTGGTCTGGTCCTAAATTTCAGCCACAGCTGGGTCCTGCTTTTGCCAGTGATGCTTGACTTAGAACATAGTTTCTCTTTCTCTCCTGCCCTGTCTCTGCATCCCAGGAAAGGGGGTTGGAGGAGGCCATTGCTGGTTCCAGGCACGGAAGCCTCTCCCCAGGTCCGAGACCAAGTTCCCGCCCATCCCTTGGGCAACTCTCGAGCCTAGAGATGGGAGTCCGCCCTCTCTTTTTCATCTCCAGCCCTCTTCATCTCTATCCAAACAGCATGAGTGGGAGAGGTGGGGAGGAAGGGAGACAGGAGAGAGCTTGAGGCCTTTCATTCAATTATTTTTCTCTCTCAAACGTGCAGGCAGTCCTAGAGGTCTGGGGCAGAGGAGGGCCCTGCAGCTCCTCCTAGGGAGCAGCCGGGGTGGATTGCCAGGGCAGCTGAGAGCCCCGGCCACTCCCCCGGGACCCCATCATGTGCTCCTTGTCTGCACACATACAGAGAGAAACAAATCTAAAAATGAACCCAGGGACTGAAATCCCCCTCGACAAACCCGAGTCCCAGGTTTATTATTATTTATTGAGAGCTGACAGCAGCCACTGCTTTGGAACTAAGCTGAGAAAACAACCCGGGCTGGGCCCCTGAGGCTTGCAGCTCAGCAGAGACAGACAAACAGCTCAGACGCTGGGGACCCCAGATGGAAGGAGAGTTTCTGCCGTCCTACCTGCCTGCTTTCTCCTATCAGTCAACTGCCTTCTCAGAGGCAGTCACCAGGGAGGCCGGCCCTCCCTGGGAGCCAGGAAGAGGAAGAATAGAAGGGAGGGGCTGGGATGGAGGTGCAGTGAGGGGTCTGGTTGGGGGAGTTCCCAGCACTAAGGGACCCAGGCACCTAACGAGCATGGCATCTGAGATGCTCTCAGATTCTCCTGGAAGCAGAGGATGCTAAGAGGGTCAGCCAGGCCCCCTTTCTCTCTGAGAAGGACTGCACCACATTATCTGGCTGGATGATATCTGATTTCATTTTTTAAAACTGCCTCCAGAGGAAAAAAAGGGGTCAAGAATCAGGGCTATGAAAGCAAGTAGTCCTTTGGGCTCAGTTTATCATTGAAAAGCCACTCATGCCTGATACTTCCTGACTCAGCCCATAGCTGTCCTCACTCTGGGCCCTTGGTGAGCCCAGAGAAAAGACAGGGGGACCCCGCAGAGTCCACAGCAATGTGGGAGGAAAGGGCACCAGCCGGGTGCCTTGGTCCTCACGGCTGTTTGGAATTAGAGCAGGTACACTGGCTCCGTGTTCCTGATCTATCAGAAAGGCAGCCCTGGGGGTAAGGGAAGGGAGGATGGCATCTTCCATGTGAAAGGGGGTGATGCCGGGCAGTCACCCCTGGGTTTCGGCATCCAAGCCCCAGCTAGCAGGCAAGCCCCGTCTTCCTCCTGAGAAATGGTTCCTCTGCTGTGCGTCTCTGCCGGCAAGGTCCTCTATGTTACACGACCACACCTCTGCCTGCATCAAAACTTTGCTCAAAGCCTTCTCTTCCATGAAGCCTTTCTTCCCTTTCTACTCCAGGACCATCCTCTCAGTGGGAGCCCTGCCATCAGGCAGAGGGAGGGCATGTAGCATGATTTAGCGCTCCGTGGGTTTCTATGTCCTGGAAAGCCCGCTTCCCAGTTAGGTCTCCTCTTGCCCATTGACCTCTGTCTTCCCAGCAGACAAGATCATGGCCTTGCTTTGCTTTTCCTTCTGGGGAAAAAGGTCTGTGCAATGTGATTTTACAAGGTCTACCTCCTTATGGAGGGCTTCCCAGGTGGCTTAGTGGTAAAGAATACGCCTGCCAATGCAGGAGATACAGGTTCGATCCCTGGGTCAGGAAGATATCCCTTGGAGAAGAAAATGGCAACAACTCCAGAATTCCTCCCTGGGAAATTCCAAGGACAGAGAAGCCTGGTAGGCTACAGTTCATGGGGTCGAAAAAGAACTGGATACGACTGAGTGATTAAACAACAATAACAACCTCCTTACAGAGCCTGGATAGACATAAATCTTCTTTTGGTTTATTGTTGAAATGTCAAAGAGACCAATAAATCTAAGGACATTAGATACTAAGACTTAGAGAAAGGATAAATCTTTAAGTCCCAGCAGTCATTTACACCTTAGTGAGAATGAGTTTGTTTCCCTGGAGCCAGTTTTGCCCTGGAGTGAGATGATAATCCGGAATTATTAACGACTTCCACTCACTGAGCCCTTGCCATGCACCAGGCATTATGCTAAGCTACTGTCACAGAGAACCCTATCTGTTTTTCCCAGCAACCATAAGGTATGGGTGTGATAGTTGTCCCGTTTCAAGGATGTGAACACTGAGGTTTGGAGTGGGGGAGAGAGTTCTCAAATGTGACACAAGGCCTGATTTCAGAGTCTGAACGTTTAACCTAGAAGTCTGCGGTGGAGGCGGGGAACACCAGCGGAGCCCTGGAAATGGAACACGAGAAAGACAAAGCTGACTGTGCAGAAACTACCATCTGAAGTGAGGACACCCAGCACAGGTGGTCCCTCACTTCCACATGCCGCGAAGGTCAAGGGCCACATCGTATCGACACACCTCAATGTCACCCGTCTGCCAAGTTTGGGCTTTTGCACCTCACTAACGGGCACATACTTTATGCCTATGGATGGCGAGGCCTGTTAAACAGCAACTGTTCATCTCTGTCAGTCCTGTCTTCTCTAGACAACAGGGTGTGTGCAAATTCATTTAAATACTGTATTGCATTTGCTCTTATTATTGTATAAAAATGATTAAAAGATGGGAAACAAAATGCTGCTAACACCCATGAGAAGTCGGGGCCTCACACGATGCAACCAAGACAGAGATGCTTCCATGAGCGCTGAGAGAGGCAGGTCTGAGCCTCCGTCGGGGACTCAATGGACTGTGGGTTCAATTATGAAGGGAAAGAACAAGATTTGAGAACGACTATGAAATGACGGAATACATGGTTGAAGACTGCATGTAACAGGCGATCACGTGTCTCAGCAGTGGGCTCAGAACCCTGGCAGCTGGTGCCAGGCGGGGGCGGGGGCTGCCTGTGCCCTAACCCCTCACCACGCAGGCAGCTCGGTGCCGGGATCCGATTCACGTCGGTGGGGATGCCGGCAGTGTCTCCCTCCTGTGTTGCAGCCTAGATGGGGTGGGGTGGGGAGGGAGGGGGCCTTTAGTCTTTTTGCTCCCTGTGAAGTCTCTCTGCTTGGCCTTCTTTCTCCGCCCCACCCATGGTTTTCCAAGGACCACCCACAGCTGCAAAGAANCTTTCTACTCCAGGACCATCCTCTCAGTGGGAGCCCTGCCATCAGGCAGAGGGAGGGCATGTAGCATGATTTAGCGCTCCGTGGGTTTCTATGTCCTGGAAAGCCCGCTTCCCAGTTAGGTCTCCTCTTGCCCATTGACCTCTGTCTTCCCAGCAGACAAGATCATGGCCTTGCTTTGCTTTTCCTTCTGGGGAAAAAGGTCTGTGCAATGTGATTTTACAAGGTCTACCTCCTTATGGAGGGCTTCCCAGGTGGCTTAGTGGTAAAGAATACGCCTGCCAATGCAGGAGATACAGGTTCGATCCCTGGGTCAGGAAGATATCCCTTGGAGAAGAAAATGGCAACAACTCCAGAATTCCTCCCTGGGAAATTCCAAGGACAGAGAAGCCTGGTAGGCTACAGTTCATGGGGTCGAAAAAGAACTGGATACGACTGAGTGATTAAACAACAATAACAACCTCCTTACAGAGCCTGGATAGACATAAATCTTCTTTTGGTTTATTGTTGAAATGTCAAAGAGACCAATAAATCTAAGGACATTAGATACTAAGACTTAGAGAAAGGATAAATCTTTAAGTCCCAGCAGTCATTTACACCTTAGTGAGAATGAGTTTGTTTCCCTGGAGCCAGTTTTGCCCTGGAGTGAGATGATAATCCGGAATTATTAACGACTTCCACTCACTGAGCCCTTGCCATGCACCAGGCATTATGCTAAGCTACTGTCACAGAGAACCCTATCTGTTTTTCCCAGCAACCATAAGGTATGGGTGTGATAGTTGTCCCGTTTCAAGGATGTGAACACTGAGGTTTGGAGTGGGGGAGAGAGTTCTCAAATGTGACACAAGGCCTGATTTCAGAGTCTGAACGTTTAACCTAGAAGTCTGCGGTGGAGGCGGGGAACACCAGCGGAGCCCTGGAAATGGAACACGAGAAAGACAAAGCTGACTGTGCAGAAACTACCATCTGAAGTGAGGACACCCAGCACAGGTGGTCCCTCACTTCCACATGCCGCGAAGGTCAAGGGCCACATCGTATCGACACACCTCAATGTCACCCGTCTGCCAAGTTTGGGCTTTTGCACCTCACTAACGGGCACATACTTTATGCCTATGGATGGCGAGGCCTGTTAAACAGCAACTGTTCATCTCTGTCAGTCCTGTCTTCTCTAGACAACAGGGTGTGTGCAAATTCATTTAAATACTGTATTGCATTTGCTCTTATTATTGTATAAAAATGATTAAAAGATGGGAAACAAAATGCTGCTAACACCCATGAGAAGTCGGGGCCTCACACGATGCAACCAAGACAGAGATGCTTCCATGAGCGCTGAGAGAGGCAGGTCTGAGCCTCCGTCGGGGACTCAATGGACTGTGGGTTCAATTATGAAGGGAAAGAACAAGATTTGAGAACGACTATGAAATGACGGAATACATGGTTGAAGACTGCATGTAACAGGCGATCACGTGTCTCAGCAGTGGGCTCAGAACCCTGGCAGCTGGTGCCAGGCGGGGGCGGGGGCTGCCTGTGCCCTAACCCCTCACCACGCAGGCAGCTCGGTGCCGGGATCCGATTCACGTCGGTGGGGATGCCGGCAGTGTCTCCCTCCTGTGTTGCGGCCTAGATGGGGTGGGGTGGGGAGGGAGGGGGCCTTTAGTCTTTTTGCTCCCTGTGAAGTCTCTCTGCTTGGCCTTCTTTCTCCGCCCCACCCATGGTTTTCCAAGGACCACCCACAGCTGCAAAGAAGTCCCTGTTCTGGAGGGAAATATGCCGTGACTCACAGGCTAAGAGGCACTTGGCTGTATCTGTGGAAAGCCTGTCTGATGGAACAGGACTGGCTTTTATTCAGGTTAGGGGCACCCCATGCTCAGGGAGCATCCCTTGACATAGCTCCCTGAGTCCTAACTTTATCCCCCTGCAAAAGCCCCTTCCCGCAAACCTTCCTTTCAGAACTGCCTCCTTCTTCTCTCAGTCCAGAGAGGTTTCAGGCAGCTTCTGAAGGGGTGACCAGCAAAGACATCTCTGCTGGCCAGCAACGGGATTATTACCCACAGCCTCCAAAGCAGGAAGCAATTAAACAAAAGTGCAGGGGCTAGAGCTCTGTTCTGCATCCCCCTGGCCCCTGCCAAGCTCCATCCCTTCAACCTTCAGCTTTGAAAAGGGGTCAGTAATTCTCGGGTTTCTAACAGGGAAAGCTTGAGTCATATGCTGGCCCTTTCTACCGCACTCAACCAAGAAGTGTTCCATATTAGCAGCGGGTGTCTTTGAATGCTAGCTGCTTGTCCGAAAATTATAACTGGCCTCAAATGCTGCCCTTTGCAGTGACAACTCATTCCCTATCATGTGGTCTCGGTGGAAAGAAATCCTGCCTTCATTAGAGAAACTTTGTGGACTCGAAGTTCAAGTTGTGTTTCTACTTGTGCCGGTTAAGACAGACCCCATGGAGGGCAAGGTCAGGGCAGGGAGGCGGGGAGATGGAGACAAATTCACACAGTGGACTCTGGACCTGGGGGACCAATTGAGATACTTGGATTAGAACAGAGAATGATCTTTTGGGATCTGAGCGCTTGTTGATCTGGGTGTTCCAGGGTCTGGCCTGTTCAGGAAGAAGGAGTGAAGCGTGTCAACTCCCAGTGTAGAGATTCTATGCAGAGCAGAGTGGCCTGGGCAGGGCAGGAGAGAGGAGTGTGAGGTGTCTGCTCCCAGAGCCCATCCCTGGGGAAGGGAGGAGGAAAAAAGTGGGAATTCTCAGCCACAATGCCTCCCCAAGGGCACAGGTGGCCTCAGGCTGGGCAAGATCCCCACTATCCACAAGCCTCTCTGATCTTTTTAGGGCCTGGCTGTCTCAGGTCAGAGCACCTGCTCTGCAGCCCTGGGAAGAGAAGTCTGCTGTTTCTTTGTTCTGGGATTCATAAAAACATAAAAAATGATCTCACCTAATGAGGCCCTTGCCATGGTCAGGGATTATTTCACGAACAGGAGCTGTGCATGCACGTGAGCTGAGATAGTCTGGGGGGTAGGGGGTAGTGGGCAGAGGGAGATGAAGAGAGAAGGAGGCCCAGGTCAGAATGATCAGGAAGGTCAAGGAGAGAGGTCCCCAGCAGGATCAATGTTCAGGGGATGTTGATGAAATCTGAAGTTTCAGAGCCGTGTCTGTCTCTGGGGGCTGGCCACTACGGCTGTCCTAGCTTGAGCTGAGCGTTATCTTCACTCCTTACCCTTAGCTTCTTCCTCAAGCCCAGAAGCAGTGTTGGATGCAAGGCTCCAAAGAGGACTATTCAGAGCAGTTTGCCGGAGGGCTGGCAGAGCCGTGGTGGGTCTGACTGCTGTCTAGAGGAGAGGTACAGAGGAGAGATCCTGTCTGAGGTCACAAGCAAGTTGAGCAGGGGTCCTACCCGGAAACCAACAGTCATTTACTGAGCACCTGTTATGTGCCAGGCTCTGCAAAGGGCCTTGGATGCCCCAGAAGGAGAAAACAGAGACGAGTGGAATAAATAAAGATACGAGATGAAGCAAGATAGATGACTTCAGATTTCAAGGGATCCCGAGGGCTGAGTAAGAGAAACAAAAAAGGAGCAGACCAAATCTCAAGCCTCAGCACACAGTGGTGGAAATTCAGAACTTTCAAAAGAAAATAAATCTAAAAGTGGATTCTCACTGCCAGACTTGAAGTAAGAGAGTGAAGCAGCACCTTCAGGGTCTACGAGAAAATGGTGTGGAATGTGGGCTTGCTCTGAGTTCTGTCAGTTAGGTTCAAAGAGAAGATCAAGTCCATTTTGGATACATGAGGACTCAATTTACTCCCCTCCCATCAATATAAAAATAACCAGAGGTGATAATTNTGACCTTGTGACTGTAGCCCACCAGGCTCCTCTGTCCATGGGATTCTCCAAGCAAGAATAACTGGAGTGGGTAGCCATTTCTTCCTCTAGGGGATCTTCCCAACCCAGGGATTGAACCTGTGTCTCCTGCATCGCAGGTGGATTATTTACCACAGAGCCATCTGGGAAGCCCAATAAGTGGCCACAAGATCAGCTAAATCAGAAACTATTTCTTGGGGTTGACTGGGTGGTGAACTAGTGGATAGAGGTGGGGGTAAGAAGGGAGGCTTTTTAGAATACTATGCAGCAATCAAAAACAATAGACTAGATCGATTTATCTTGACCTGGAAAACTCTCCATTATATAGCCTAGTTTAAAGCAAGTTTTTAGAACAGCATTTGAAACTTAAATCTCACTGTGTTCAATTAAACACCCAAACTGATAAGACGCAGTCCGTGTCCTCAAGGAACCCCACCTCTGCAGCCCCTCTCCATTCCTCTGCTCTACCCCACCGGCTTCTGCTTCTGGAACATCAGAATATTGCAAGATGCAGATCTCCTTCTATGCTAGGGGAGAGCTGTTTTATGTACATTTCAAGTCACAAATGCAAGTTCTTGACTACAAGTTGTAAGTTCAAAGATGGACCTGGATGAAGCCGCCCAGGAGATGAAAGCTTCATGCACAAGAAACTGGCCAGGGGGAGATCAAGGGGGAAGGGAAATCTGAGAATTACAGATGCCGAGGCTAAAAGGCATCTCACAGAGCTCCCATCCGCGTTTCACATTCACAGATAAAGAACATACGTGGGGCGTGATGGAAGGTCACTGTATTGAATTAGTGCCCAGAAGAGGGGGAGTTGGGCTTATTACCAACCAGAGGCAGGAACGAAGCCCAGAGATGCTGAAGCTGGAGCAGGGGCATGATGCCAGGGCCCCGCAGAGGAGCCCATAGGGAGGCGGTGGGGGTGCAGCATGTGGGGCTGGGGTCCACTTCAGGAGCTGCTCACGGCGCAGGTGGCTTGGCTTTGGGGAAGACCAGGGGAAATCAGACAGGATCACACTTCCGTGGTGTCCACAGAAGCTGGAAAGAAGCAGCTTCGATGTGGGCAGGAGGGGACACGTTGGGGAGGGCTGGGAACATCCATCGCGTGCCAGATGTGCATGAGGTGCCCTCAGTAGTCCCGGCATTCCATCCTCACACAAGCCTTGCAAAGTAAACGCGGTTGTCCCAGTCCATCAAGACAGTGACGGCTAGAAAACCTAAGTCGCGTTAACTTGCCTCAAATCCCGCAGCCAGCAAGTGGCAGAGCTGAAGTCTGAAGCTGGGCTGCTTTGTTCCAACGTCCCTGCTCAAGGAATCAGAGGGCAGCAATCAATGTGTGATCACTCACTGCTAGGAGGAGTGTCTTTCCCCATCTGGGATAAACTAACCCTTCTCACTTGCTGAATCCTGTATATGGACTGAGGTCCTCTGCCCAATCCATGAACACCCAGGCACAACGGCTGGCTCTGGGAGACTAGGATTCACTGGCCCAGTAGGACCCTGAAAATTCCCACCTTGGAGGAGAACAGGAGTTGGGGTTCCCTTTCACCCAGATCCGAGCCCTGCATTGCCTCTGAGATGTCTGCCCTGACAGAGCCTGCTGTGTCGGCCGTGGGAGGAGGTTCACTGGGATGGAGCATGAACGGAGTGGAGAAGAGAAGCTGGAAACTTGGACCCTTGGTTTTTGGTGCTCAGCTCCATACTTGCCCTCCTCCAACCGCCAGGGCACCTCATTTCCCTTGCCCCCACCCCCAGATGCTGTCGGCTCTCCCACGTCTCCCCAGGCACCTCCGCCCCCACGGAGCCTCTGACTTCAGCAGGAGGCAGGCAGGCAGGCCCACGAGAGTATGTATGTCAGTTAGGGGTTGTCGTTGACACGTGGAGATCATTAACGAGGCTTATTTTTAAATTGTAATTGCAAAATGTAAATGCTCCCCAAACTGATGTGTAATTGCTACCCCCTCCACCCCAGCCCTTCCCCTCCGGTGCCAGCTTTGCAAGGAGAGAATTAGAAAATAAAAAGGGGGTGGATTATGTAAGCAAAATGATTTTAAAAAAAGAGAGCGAGAGAGCTAAGAATTTAAGTGAGACAGCTGGCGGCTCCCTGATTGCCACACTTCCAGCATTAGCTGCAAAAATTGTCCTTGCCGACTGCACCCACCCAAGCAACGGTGTCAACTGCATTGAGTCCCAGAACAGAACAGACTGGCGCTCCCTTGGCAAGATGGTTCAGTGGTCAGTGTGAGTGAATGAGTGTATGTGTGTGTGTGTGTCCTCTTCAATATACATGACATTTCTAATTACCTGCCTCCTCCTTCTTCTCTTGAGGGAAACAAGCTTTTGTGAGGAATCTGGCAATGATTATTACTGCCCCCCAAACAAAGACTGGAGCCCAGGTGGAACTAGTAAAGAATCTGCCTGTCAATGCAGGAGGCTTGAGAGACGTGGATTCAATCCCTGGGTCAGGAAGATCCTCTGAAGAAGGAAATGGCAACCCACTCCAGTATTCTTGCCTGAGAAATCCTATGGACAGAGGAGCCTGGCGGGCCACAGTCCATGGGGCTGCAGCGAGTCTGACATGACTGAGTACTGAGCACATATTGGATCACAAAGACTGGGAAACTAGAAGATCCTGGTGGCCCGAACACATCAGGGAAACGTAGGAGCCCATCTCAGTATAACAGATCCAGCCCTTATCGCAGCATACTGGAAAGAAAAAAGACTTGTTTTGGATAACTGGATTTCTAAACCCCTGCCTATACTGCTACTTAGGTCTGTGAGATCATCAGGTTACTTAAGGGGATTTTAAAAACCCTATCTGATAAGAGGATTAAGTGAGATTCTCTGCTTTATACTCTAAGGAACTAGTTCTCATAGTTCATCACACACATCTTGAATGCAGTTTCCTCTGGGTTCATCAGAAACACTGGGGGCAGGGTGCAGAGTCTGTCTAAACCTAGACTCACAATTTGGGATCTCTGGTGTGAGGTCTAGGAGCTGAGTTTTTCACAAACACCCCTGGAGACAAGGTTTGCTCCAGAGGGCTGGACAAGTATGACCATCATGGGTGTGAGTGACAGCCCATCCCTCCATAGCAACAAGAGTTTATTGTCCATGGAATACGTAGAGGGAAACAGAGGTAGGCAGGGACTAGGCATAGCTCTCGCCCCATCCTCCAGGAGCCAAGGAGAAACAGTACAGGGTTGTGTGTTCTGAGGTCATATGCAGTGTCAGCTAACATTATGGGCTGCTTCTCAAGGTTTTCAGAAGAAAAGACAATCTGCCTGGAGGGTTTGCTAAGTATTAGTCACTCAGTCGTGTCTGATTCTTTGCGAGTCCATGGTCCGTAGCCCATCAGGCTCCTCCATCCATGGGATTCTCTAAGCAAGAATACTGGAGTGGGTAGCCATTTCCTTCTCCAGGGGATCTTCCAAACCCAGGGATCAAACCTGGGTGTCCTGCATTGCAGGCAGATTCTTTACCATCTGAGTCACCAGGGAAACCTGGAGGGTTTAACCACGTGTTAAAGGATGGAGAATGTTTCTTACTGTTCGGTGATCCCGGAGGCCTCTAGGATAGCCCTCAGGGCACTCAGTCCTCTCCTCACTTCCAGCTGGGCCAGCAATCCTTGCTGTTGACCAGAACCAGTGCACCTGTGAGAAAGGGCAGAGCAGAGCTCAGAAAGGAAGGCTAGAGGCGCAGGGATAAAGGGGGACCCCACTCTGTGCCCCCAACTCCCAGGCTGGTGGTGAAGGATACACTCTGTGTGCTCTGCAGACCTCCTACTACCCAATCATTCAAGCCCCTCTCCTCGTTGGGTGTTCAGACCCACCGAGCCATGTTAGAGCCCAGCCCTTGTCTTGGAGGGAAATAGCCTGTGGTTGCCCATCTGGTCTCCTGGCATCAGACCGCCCCTCTGCCCCAAGTGTGGTCAGGTCACTGAGTGATTTGTGAAGCCTGGGGAAGCACAGCCGGCTTCTTGCTTTAAAGTGTAGGGAACTCGGAGAAAGAGTGGCAGTTGACACCTGCTCAGATGTGGGGAGTTTCAGATGCTTTCCTAGCGGACGGGCTTCATCTGGGGGTCTGAACACTGACGAGTGGGAGGAGGGCACTGGTGGGCAGCAGGAAGGAAGAGTCAGGAGGACAAAGGGCCCAAAGCAGTGAAGAAGAGCCTTGACCTAAAGGGGGCTTCAGCTGCATGACTTACTTACTTATTTATTATTAGATTTGTGTTCAGTCACTCAGTTGTGTCCGACTCTGCAATCCCATGGACTGCAGCATGCCAGACTTCCCTGTCCTTCACTGTTTCCCAGAGTTGGCTCAAACTCATGTCCATTGAGTCGGTGATGCCATCCAACCATCTCATCCTGTGCTGCCCCCTTCTCCTCCTGCCCTCAATCTTTCCCAGCATCAGGGTCTTTTCCATGTGACCCTATGGACTGTCAGAGAAGGCAATGGCACCCCACTCCAGTACTCTTGCCTGGAAACTCCCATGCATGGAGGAGCCTGGTGGGCTGCAGTCCATGGGGTCGCTGAGTCAGACACGACTGAGCAACTTCACTTTCACTTTTCACTTTCATGCATTGGAGAAGGAAATGGCAACCCATTCCAGTGTTCTTGCCTGGAGAATCCCAGGGATGGTGGAGCTCAATGGGCTGCCATCTGTGGGATCGCACAGAGTCAGACACAACTGAAGCAACTTAGCAGCAGCAGCAGCTATGGACTGTAGCCCACCAGGCTTCTCTGTCCATTGAATTCTCCAGGCAAGGATACAGGAGTGGGTTGTCATGCCCTCCTCCAGAGGATCCTCCTGACCCAGGGTTTCCTGCAATGTAGAAGGACTCTTTACACTCAGAAACCACATGGCCCGATAATCCCATGTCTGGGCTCAGACCCAGAGAAAATCAGAATTCACAGTGACCTGTGCACCTTGTTTTCAGGGCAGCTCGAAAAGTGAACTGTGCACCTCATTTCCAGGGCAGCTCCAATACTATGGCCACCAGGGAAGACCATAATTAGATTCAGTTCGGTTCACTCTGTCATGTCCAACTCTTTGTGATCCCATGGACTGCAGCATGCCAGGCCTCCCTGTCCATTGCCAACTCCTAGAGCTTGCTCAAACTCATGTCCTTTGAGTCGGTGATGCCATCCAATCATCTCATCCTCTGTAGTCCCCTTCTCCCTCTGCCTTCAATCTTTCCCAGTGTCAGGGTCTTTTCCAATGAGTCAGTTCTTCACATCAGGTGGCCAAAGTATTGGAGCTTCAGCTTCAGCATCAGTCCTTCCAATGAATAATCAGGACTGGTTTCCTTTAGAATTGACTGGTTGGATCTCCTTGCTGTCCAAGGGACTCTCAAGAGTCTTCTCCAATACTACAGTTCAAAAGCATCAATTACTTGGCACTCAGCTTTCTTTATGGTCCAAGTCTCACATCCATACATGACTACTGGAAAAACCATAGCTTTGACTAGATGGACCTTTGTCAGCAAAGTAATGTCTCTGCTTTTTAATATGCTGTCTAGGTTAGTCATAGTTTTTCTTCCAAGGAGCAAGGGTCTTTTGATTTTATGTCTGCAGTCACCCTCTGCAGTGATTTTGGAGCCCAAGAAAATAAAGTCTCTCACTGTTTCATCTATTTGCCATGAAGTGATGTGACTAGATGCCATGATCTTAGTTTTTTTGAATGCTCAGTTTTAAGCCAGCTTTTCCACTCTCCTTTTTCACTTTCATCAAGAAGCTCTTCAGTTCCTCTTCACTTTCTGTCATAAGGGTGGTGTCATCTGCATATCTGAGGTTATTGATATTTCTCTCGGCAGTCTTGATTCCAGCTTGTGCTTCATCCAGCCTGGCATTTCACATGATGTACTCTGCATATAAGTTAAATAAGCAGGGTGATAATATACAACCTTGACATACTCCTTTCCCAATTTGGAACCAGTCTGTTGTTCCATGTCCGGTTCTAACTGCGGTTTTTTGACCTTCATACAGATTTCTCAGGAGGCAGGTAAAATGGTCTGGTATTCCCATCTCTTTAAGAATGTTCCAGTTTGTTGTGATCTACTCAGTCAAAAACTTTGGCATAGTCAGTAAAGCAGAAGTAAATATTTGTCTTGAACTCTCTCGCTTTTTCTGTGATCCAACGGATGCTGGCAAATTGATCTCTGGTTCCCCTGCCTTTTCTAAATAATTAGATTAAAATGGGTTAATTTTGTTTCTCAACATTTGAAATGGACCAAAATGTTCTAAAATGAGTTTGGTGCTCACCATTGGTATAAAGCCTGGCCTGACACTTTCCATTAATTTCTCCTTGTGGATCGCGTTGCTAATTTGACTCCAATTGAGGCTGTGCTTGGGGCAAGGATGACAGAGGGTTGTGGGATGTGGGTGTTTGGGAGGCGGGGCTGCTATACCTGAGCTTTGTTTTCAGGGCAACCTCAGGGACCACCTCCAGCCAAGAGTCCCAGCCCTGCAACCAGAGGTAAGTGTGTCTTTAATAATTCCTTCCTAGTTAACACCATCTTAGTCTCCCTGTAAAAACACATTTGCACCTTAGTAAGGAATGTAATTAACTAGTGACATGACAACAGGAGGAGCTAAACAGTGGCTGGGCTGGCAGCTGCACTGGCAAATGGAAATTCAGACATTTGCCTGAACAAGACTTCCCTACTTCCTTCCTGGGAGTTGTGTGTGTGTGTCTGTGTGTCTGTGTCTGTGTCTATGTGTGTGTGTGTCTGTGTGTGTGTGTGTTTGGCCTGTGTGCACTGCTGGGAGGTGAGGATGGCAGAAGTGCAGCATCCTGGCTCCTGAAGGGTGCATGAATTCCCAGCTGCAAGCCCAAGGAAGCAGGGTAGCTGGGAGCTGGGATGAGCTGAGAAGAGCTCCAAGAACAGGCAGGGTGGTTAATGAATTTCCATGAGCAAAATCTGGGTTGAAACAACCCCCTTCCCCACCCTGGACTCAGATTTCTCCGGAGAAGAGATGGCGGATATGAGACATTCAAAGCGGCAGGAGGCTCAGGCCCCCTGGCCACTGCCCAGAGAGGATGCCGTGAGCACCAAGGTACTCCTACCCCAGGCCACTTCTCCTCCACTGGTCTCAACGGTGACTTCTGTGAGTGACTCCCAGGTCTCTGTCCCCAGCTTCAAGCAACAGAGCTTCAGGAAGAAGGAGGACAAGCCCTCTTCTTCCCTCCCTAAGCCCCACCTCATGTCCTCCTCCTCTCACTTCCCACTTCCCATCCCTTTCCAGTCCAGGCGGAAGATGGTCTCCAGCGTTTCTGTTAGGGGAAGAACACTGATTGAAACCGCCCACCCTGGCCAGGCACCACAGTAACTATTCGCATGAGTTGTTTTATGACAGAAGGTCCTGGTAAGGAACACGGAACTAATAAGCCTCCACCAACTGGAAGAGTTCAGAAAAGGTCAAAATGAGACACCATATGTCTGACCACCTCCCAGAATCCTCTCTGGCATTCATCCTCCCAGAATCCTCTCTGGCATTCTTCCTCCCAGAATCCTCTCTGGCATTCATCCTCCCAGAATCCTCTCTGGCATTCATGTTGGCTGAATAAGGAGTGCACCAAGAAGAAGGACTCTTGAGTTAGAATGATTGGCTAAAGATAACTCAGAAATTAATCCCATCACCATAAAACCCAAGACTGCAAGCCATGTGACAGAGCTGTTCTCCTGGGTTCCCTTACCCTCCTGCTCTCCGCCCGGGTGCCCTTTCCCAGTAAAGT
Source organism: Neotragus pygmaeus (assembly GCA_006410875.1). Lineage (NCBI taxonomy): Eukaryota > Metazoa > Chordata > Mammalia > Artiodactyla > Bovidae > Neotragus > Neotragus pygmaeus. The sequence continues at coordinate 794,945 of SJYV01005184.1, read as the reverse complement.
CTCTTGCTTTGTCAGCACATGTGTCTCCTCAGACAATTCATTTCCAAGTGTTAGACAAGAGCCCAGTTTCGGGCCCTGGAAGGGGTTCCCCTTCCTGGAACATTTCCACTCTCAGGGACATTCCTAGAAAGGGCCCTCCTTCCTGGTCACGCGGGCCAAGTCCTTCCAACTTGTGAGCCACCTCCAGGCTACACTTCCCAGGCAGCCAGCTGCATCCTGCATCTATCCAGACCCACACCCGGGATGGGTGCACAGCTGAGCTGTGTCTCCTCCCACTCAAGAATCCTCAGTGACTCTTCCCTCCTCACAGGTACCTACAGGTGTTCAGTCTCACTGCAAACCACTCTGTCTTCTGGGCTCAGCTTCTACCCTCCACCTGTAGACTGTCTACCCTCCACCTGTAGACTGTCTACCCTCCACCTGAGGACTGTCTACCCTCCATCCACTCACAACACCTTCCATTCCCCAGTCTGTCCCACAACCTCCCACTGTTCTCAATGCCCCAGTTCTACATTTCTATCTGAAAAGACCCTCACCATTTTTCAGTGTTCAGTGTGGACATTCTGGCTTTTTCCTCTACAGCCAGCTGCCATTGTATCTCTCTCTGTGTTTCCTAGGAACACGCTGCTTGTCATCGTCTGAAAGCTCTAGACACATTCCATACCATGGTCTAGTTATTTTACATGTCTTTCATCCCTTTCCAAACTGAAGGCTCCTCATAGGCAAAGACCCTGTCTTACATCCACATAACCGTTCAGTTTACAAAGTACTTTGATATGTAATATCTTCTTTAACTCTTTAAACAATCTTTAGAGGGCAATATTTCAGTATAATGGCTTCCCAGGTGGGGCAGTGGTAAAGAATACACCTGCCAATGCAGGAACTTACATTGGATCCCTTGGTTGGGAAGATCCCCTGGAGAAAGAAATGTTGAACCACTCCAGTATTTCTTGCCTGGAAAATGCCATGGACAGATGAGCCTGGCGGGTTATAGTCCATGGGCTTGCAAAGAGTCAGACACAACTGAGCGACTGAGCATGCATGCATTTCAATACAATAACAATTTTTATTACCTTTACAAAATAATATATGTTTATTGCACAAAATAGATACAGAAGCCAGATTTTTTTTTTTTTTGGTGGTGTGTCACAGCTTATGGGATCTAGTTACCCAGCCAGGGATTGTACCTGGCGTCTGGCAGTGAAAGGACAAACTCCTAACCTCTGGACCGCCAGGGAAATTCCAGAAATTTTAAAGTGAGTTGTGATCCTATCATATAAAAATAATCACAGTTAATATGAAGGGTAAAACTCTTCTTTCTTCAAAACAGCATCATACTATACATATTGTTTGTTCTGGAAGCAGTTGTTTATATTTAGCTGCTGCTAAGTCACTTCAGTCATGTCCGACTTTGTGCGGCCCCACAGATGGCAGCCCACCAGACTCTGCCATCCCTGGGATTCTCCAGGCAAGAAGACTGGGGTGGGTTGCCATTTCCTTCTCCACTGCATGACAGTGCAAAGTGAAAGTGAAGTTGCTCAGTCGTGTCCGACTCTTAACGACCCCATGGACTGCAGCCTACCAGGCTCCTCCATGCATGGGAGTTTTCAGGCAAGAGTACTGGAGCTGGGTGCCAGCATACCATAAATACCTTTGCATATGATCTTAGCGACTACTCTTGCCTGGAAATTGCCATGGAAGGAGGAGCCTGGTAGGCTTCAGTTCATGGGGTCGCCAAGAATCGGACACGACTGAACGACTTCACTTTCACTTTTCACTTTCATGCATTGGAGAAGGAAATGGCAACCCACTCCAGTGTTCTTGCCTGGAGAATCCCACGGGATGGGGTCGCACAGAGTTGGACACGACTGAAGCGACTTAGGAGCAGCAGCAGCAGCATACATATATCCGGGAGAAGGCAATGGCAACCCACTCCAGTACTCTTGCCAGGAAAATCCCATGGGCGGGGGAGCCTGGTAGGCTGCAGTCCATGGGGTTGCGAAGAGTCGGAAACAACTAGGAGACTTCACTTTCACTTTAGTGACTATATGGTGTTCCATTTACAGATGTACTACAATTATCCAACCGTCTATTCTTTCTAGTTTTTGCTACTATAAACAAATAATGCCCATTCCTTTATTATTTTTTTTTAATAATGTAGACCATTTTTTAAAGCCTCCACTGAATTTTACAATATTGTTCCTGGTTTTTTTTTTTTTTTTTTTTTTTGGCCAGGAAGCATGTGGGATCTCAGCTCTGCGACCCAGGGATTGAACTCACAACCCCTACATTGGAAGGCAATGTCTTAACTGCTGAACTGCCAGGGAAGTCCCATAAAGCCCATTCTTAATAGCTGAGTTTTGCTCGAGACTTGATTATTGTCTTAGGAGAAGTTTATAGATGTGGAGTTGTCAGATCTAAAAGCATATTCATTTGAAAGAATATCAACTAATGACTTGCAGAAGGTCATATGTATTTACATCACATCTGCAATTTATGCAAAATACCTTTTTGCCTGTTGGGTAGTTGATCTCATCGTATCAAGGTAGATGTCAAGGCTGAGGAAAGTCGAACATGGGACTTGCCTAAGAAGACAAGCCGGCAAACAGCATGTCTTCTGGCTCCGGATATTTCACTCTTCCAACCTCCCCACCTCTCTTTGTTCTTGTATTTCTTACCAGCACAGAGGGAAAGCCTGCAGTGTAAATGTTACGTAAACACTGGGCTTCCTGAAGGACGAGGCAAGGTGATGCGTCCTGAGTAGTGGGGTGGGCCATCCCTGGGGGCTCAGCTCATGTCAGCCTCCCCTGCCTCGTGTCCCAGGGGTCTGAGACCTATTTTGGCAGAGGACAGCTCTGGTCTTAGATAGACTTTTAACTATTGCTTCCTCCCTTCTTCTGGCCAGATGCAAACTGCTTCAGTGTAGACTCTATGTATTGAGAACCTACCATGTGTTAGGGCCTGAGCATGCAAAGATGAAGCGCACACACCCCGAAGCTCTCCATGTCTCAGAGGGCATAACTTGTCGAGCGTGGATGCTGCTGCTGCTGGCTGCTGGTCCCACTGCCCCTCCTCTGCCAAAGCCCTCATTGCCAGGAGCAGAGGACAGGGCCCGAGTCAGGCTTGCAGAAGGAGGCTGACCTGCCCGCCCAGTGTGTCCGGCAGCCCCTCCTTCTAATTGCAATCCTTTCTGGCCCTGAGGGGCCAGAGCTCCCTCTCTGCATCTCGCGGCAGTGCTTGCTTCTCTGTCTGTCTGCTCCAGCTGTACCTCCGTCCCTGCCCTCACCCCTAACACAGCACAAAGGGGAATCACACCAGTTTAGGGCAAAGACGCCAACGCTGCCCACTCTGGACTAATATGTACACAGCCGAGAGGGGAAGGATGGTCCCCGGTGATGCCCATGTGTTCTACGCAGCGCACCACTTCAGGGCTACAATACACACAGATTTCCCCTTTCCCAGAACTGAACTGACAACTGCCTGGTTCCCACCAGCCTGGAGAAAGCTTCAAGGCAGAAAGAGAGCCTGTCATCTTTTTCTGTCACTACCTTCTCTTCCTCTGAGTATAACAGGGCAATTCACAGGGCAAAAGGACCCCGGAGAGTGAAAGACAGCCTGGGCCAGGGGCAAGGCCATCCTCTCCCATGCTCATGCCCACCTTGCCCCGAGGAGGGTCCCGTGTGTGACTTCTTAGATCTTTCCAGAGAAACCTCAGTCCCCTTTGTCACCATACAAAGTCTTTCTGCTCTAGAGGCTTGTAGGCAGTCTGTAATACCGCTGCCCTGATCCCAGGGCTGGGCTGGGGTCCAATTAACAGGCAGCTGGATAGGCACGGAGGTGGACCGAGAGACAGAGAGACAGATGGGGAGACATGGGCCCATGTGACCCAATGGCCCAGATGCTTAAGAGACAGGAGGAACCAGGACCTTCAGCTTGAGGAAAAAGCCCCTTTTGTCCCCACAAGATCCCCAAGGAAAGCAGTGGCCCTGCCCCCTGATTTTTAGCTCTGGTCAGGCCCCTCCCTGCCTCCCTGAGGCATTTAACCAGGGCGCCCTCTGACCTCTGATGGGTGGCAGGCTTGCCTGGAGAACACCTTTGCCTGTTCAGCGGGTCTGATTTACACTTTTCAGAAGAACAGGGCAGTGCTGAGGACTGAGCCTCTGGAATTCTGGCCAGACACCCAAACCAGAGGCATGCCCCCTGTCCCCTTTAGGGAGCTGCCCCACTCTGGTGTCTGTCCCACGAGCAGAAACACTGGAGTCTTTGTCCTCACTGGCCCAAGAGCCTCAAGAGAATCCATTCCATCCAGAAACCCTCCAGGGCCTGTTTTTGTATAGTGCAGCCATAAGATTTGCCTACTAGGACCCTTGGGCATTTCCCCAAAGATACAGGTTCCTCTCACCTCCCTGCTGGGGTGGCTGGTTCCAGCTCTGCCAGGAGCTTGCCCTGTGAGGCAGCACAGAACCCTCCACCTCTGAATTCCAGTCCCTTCTTCATCATTGCTGTCTGCATATAAGAAGTGGGACCTGAGACCGTGTCCCGTTCTCACAGGACCCCATTCTCTGACTGCCCTTGAGCAGCTATCAAACTCAAACATCCCAGCAAAAGACTCAGAGTTCACCAGAGCTGTGAGGACCATCTCAAAGAGACTGGATTCCAATCCTCTAGGAAGAGAGGGCTTCCTTGAAGGCTAAAATAGTTTGCAGGCTTGTTGATACTGCTTCTCCCCCACTCAGAAAGTCTGCAATGACTTGCCAAGGTCTATGAAGACAAAATTCAAATTTCATAGCCTATTTTCTTGTCTTTCATCATCAACCCCAACCTACTTATCTTACTTAATCCCTTGGTTTTTCAAGCCTGAGCCTTTGCTCCAGCCATACCAGCCTGCCCTATCTCACAACTGAGCACACTCCATGTCTGGGCCCTCTTCCCCTCTTTCTCAGCCCATCAGGGCCGCCTGGAGGGCCTGGTGGCCCTCCTTCCTCTGCGATACCCAGGTCCTAGCCAACCCTGAAGTCTTACCTTTCTCTGAATTTCTGCAGCTGAGTGAAGTCAAATTCTTGCTCCTCTACCCTATGATTGGCCCTGAATCTTACTTTATTTCGGCCCTTATTTTGCGAACTTCTGCTTTCCACGTTGATCTAAATCTCAATGGCAGGCATCACAGATGTTTGAGGACAAGACTGGTGTCTTTGGGACTTACCTGGTGGTTATGACTCTGAGCTCCAGGGGACCCAGGTTCAGTCCCTGGTCAGGGAACTAGATCTCACATGCTGCAACAAAGATCGAAGATCCTGAGTGCCACAGCTAAGACCCAGTGCAGTTAAAGAAATAAATATTTTTTAAAAGAGAGAGAGAGAGAGAGGCTAGAGTCTTCCATTTATCCTTTGTCTCCCATGTATAACTAGGTTAGTGGTGCGCCTACGCAGATCATCAGCAGGATCATTCTTATCATGGGAAGGGCAATCACTACTAGAAAATGCTAAATCAGATCAGCGCTTAACCAGTTCAGCTAGACTTTGCCTGTTTAGTCATTATTACTCATTGTCAAAGGCATCACGATTCTCTATGCCTCAGTGTGTCTCTGAATCGAAAGATCTGAAGAAAACAGTGGTCTGTTTCACATGCTCCTTACACATGCCTCTGAATAAGTCGGTGTGGGAGACATGGTACAGTGGGGAAACTGGACTCACATCCTAGATCCCTCTTTCCTGGTTGTATGTGGTATGCTCAGTCACTTCAGTTGTGTCCCAACTCTTTGCAAACCTTTGGACCACAGCTTGCCAGACTCCTCTGTCCATGGCATCTTCCCAGTAAGAATATCGGAGTGGGTTGCTGTTTCTTCTNAAGAACTGATGCTGAAGCTGAAACTCCAATACTTTGGCCACCTGATGTGAAGAATTGACTCACTGGAAAAGGCCCTGATGTTGGGAAAGATTGAAGGAGGAGAAGGGGAGAACAGAGGATGAGATGGTTGAATGGCATTACTGACTGGAAGGACATGCATTTGAGCAAGCTCGGAGAGTTGGTGATGGACAGGGAGGCCTGGCGTGCTGCAGTCCATGGGATCACAAAGAATCAGACAGGACTGAGTGACTGAACTGAAATGAATACAGCATGTAACCTTTTTTTGCCATTGTACTAAGAAGGGTGAACAGACATACTGAACTTTTTGTTCTGGAAGATTTTAGAAAATCAATTGGTCAAGTATTTATGCAGTTAATACTAAAAATTACCATTCAAGATTCCCAATAATATGTTGGAGCTTCTCAAAGCCAACTATGAAATCTTATTCTCCAGATCTTCCTTTTATACTTTAGGCCAGCTTCTTGTTTGTCCCAATTGTTATCACTGCCTCAGGCAGTTGTGATGTTAAGCAATTGTTTTCAACAAATGTGCTAGGATTAAGGTTTATCCCACTGAATACACTCTGAATCAGGTCAAACAGTGAGAAGCCCTGCTAATGGAGCTTTTGCAGGAATCTACCAAATAGATCAAATATGTGAGAACGGGCTTTCTAAAGAGTTTCCAACAGTTTATCACCTCTAGAGCCTGCTGAGCAGCTAGCTGGTTTTCATTACAAGACTGCTGNATTTTTTTTTAATAATGTAGACCATTTTTTAAAGCCTCCACTGAATTTTACAATATTGTTCCTGGTTTTTTTTTTTTTTTTTTTTTTTGGCCAGGAAGCATGTGGGATCTCAGCTCTGCGACCCAGGGATTGAACTCACAACCCCTACATTGGAAGGCAATGTCTTAACTGCTGAACTGCCAGGGAAGTCCCATAAAGCCCATTCTTAATAGCTGAGTTTTGCTCGAGACTTGATTATTGTCTTAGGAGAAGTTTATAGATGTGGAGTTGTCAGATCTAAAAGCATATTCATTTGAAAGAATATCAACTAATGACTTGCAGAAGGTCATATGTATTTACATCACATCTGCAATTTATGCAAAATACCTTTTTGCCTGTTGGGTAGTTGATCTCATCGTATCAAGGTAGATGTCAAGGCTGAGGAAAGTCGAACATGGGACTTGCCTAAGAAGACAAGCCGGCAAACAGCATGTCTTCTGGCTCCGGATATTTCACTCTTCCAACCTCCCCACCTCTCTTTGTTCTTGTATTTCTTACCAGCACAGAGGGAAAGCCTGCAGTGTAAATGTTACGTAAACACTGGGCTTCCTGAAGGACGAGGCAAGGTGATGCGTCCTGAGTAGTGGGGTGGGCCATCCCTGGAGGCTCAGCTCATGTCAGCCTCCCCTGCCTCGTGTCCCAGGGGTCTGAGACCTATTTTGGCAGAGGACAGCTCTGGTCTTAGATAGACTTTTAACTATTGCTTCCTCCCTTCTTCTGGCCAGATGCAAACTGCTTCAGTGTAGACTCTATGTATTGAGAACCTACCATGTGTTAGGGCCTGAGCATGCAAAGATGAAGCGCACACACCCCGAAGCTCTCCATGTCTCAGAGGGCATAACTTGTCGAGCGTGGATGCTGCTGCTGCTGGCTGCTGGTCCCACTGCCCCTCCTCTGCCAAAGCCCTCATTGCCAGGAGCAGAGGACAGGGCCCGAGTCAGGCTTGCAGAAGGAGGCTGACCTGCCCGCCCAGTGTGTCCGGCAGCCCCTCCTTCTAATTGCAATCCTTTCTGGCCCTAAGGGGCCAGAGCTCCCTCTCTGCATCTCGCGGCAGTGCTTGCTTCTCTGTCTGTCTGCTCCAGCTGTACCTCCGTCCCTGCCCTCACCCCTAACACAGCACAGAGGGGAATCACACCAGTTTAGGGCAAAGACGCCAACGCTGCCCACTCTGGACTAATATGTACACAGCCGAGAGGGGAAGGATGGTCCCCGGTGATGCCCATGTGTTCTACGCAGCGCACCACTTCAGGGCTACAATACACACAGATTTCCCCTTTCCCAGAACTGAACTGACAACTGCCTGGTTCCCACCAGCCTGGAGAAAGCTTCAAGGCAGAAAGAGAGCCTGTCATCTTTTTCTGTCACTACCTTCTCTTCCTCTGAGTATAACAGGGCAATTCACAGGGCAAAAGGACCCCGGAGAGTGAAAGACAGCCTGGGCCAGGGGCAAGGCCATCCTCTCCCATGCTCATGCCCACCTTGCCCCGAGGAGGGTCCCGTGTGTGACTTCTTAGATCTTTCCAGAGAAACCTCAGTTCCCTTTGTCACCATACAAAGTCTTTCTGCTCTAGAGGCTTGTAGGCAGTCTGTAATACCACTGCCCTGATCCCAGGGCTGGGCTGGGGTCCAATTAACAGGCAGCTGGATAGGCACGGAGGTGGACCGAGAGACAGAGAGACAGATGGGGAGACATGGGCCCATGTGACCCAATGGCCCAGATGCTTAAGAGACAGGAGGAACCAGGACCTTCAGCTTGAGGAAAAAGCCCCTTTTGTCCCCACAAGATCCCCAAGGAAAGCAGTGGCCCTGCCCCCTGATTTTTAGCTCTGGTCAGGCCCCTCCCTGCCTCCCTGAGGCATTTAACCAGGGCGCCCTCTGACCTCTGATGGGTGGCAGGCTTGCCTGGAGAACACCTTTGCCTGTTCAGCGGGTCTGATTTACACTTTTCAGAAGAACAGGGCAGTGCTGAGGACTGAGCCTCTGGAATTCTGGCCAGTCACCCAAACCAGAGGCATGCCCCCTGTCCCCTTTAGGGAGCTGCCCCACTCTGGTGTCTGTCCCACGAGCAGAAACACTGGAGTCTTTGTCCTCACTGGCCCAAGAGCCTCAAGAGAATCCATTCCATCCAGAAACCCTCCAGGGCCTGTTTTTGTATAGTGCAGCCATAAGATTTGCCTACTAGGACCCTTGGGCATTTCCCCAAAGATACAGGTTCCTCTCACCTCCCTGCTGGGGTGGCTGGTTCCAGCTCTGCCAGGAGCTTGCCCTGTGAGGCAGCACAGAACCCTCCACCTCTGAATTCCAGTCCCTTCTTCATCATTGCTGTCTGCATATAAGAAGTGGGACCTGAGACCGTGTCCCGTTCTCACAGGACCCCATTCTCTGACTGCCCTTGAGCAGCTATCAAACTCAAACATCCCAGCAAAAGACTCAGAGTTCACCAGAGCTGTGAGGACCATCTCAAAGAGACTGGATTCCAATCCTCTAGGAAGAGAGGGCTTCCTTGAAGGCTAAAATAGTTTGCAGGCTTGTTGATACTGCTTCTCCCCCACTCAGAAAGTCTGCAATGACTTGCCAAGGTCTATGAAGACAAAATTCAAATTTCATAGCCTATTTTCTTGTCTTTCATCATCAACCCCAACCTACTTATCTTACTTAATCCCTTGGTTTTTCAAGCCTGAGCCTTTGCTCCAGCCATACCAGCCTGCCCTATCTCACAACTGAGCACACTCCATGTCTGGGCCCTCTTCCCCTCTTTCTCAGCCCATCAGGGCCGCCTGGAGGGCCTGGTGGCCCTCCTTCCTCTGCGATACCCAGGTCCTAGCCAACCCTCAAGTCTTACCTTTCTCTGAATTTCTGCAGCTGAGTGAAGTCAAATTCTTGCTCCTCTACCCTATGATTGGCCCTGAATCTTACTTTATTTCGGCCCTTATTTTGCGAACTTCTGCTTTCCACGTTGATCTAAATCTCAATGGCAGGCATCACAGATGTTTGAGGACAAGACTGGTGTCTTTGGGACTTACCTGGTGGTTATGACTCTGAGCTCCAGGGGACCCAGGTTCAGTCCCTGGTCAGGGAACTAGATCTCACATGCTGCAACAAAGATCGAAGATCCTGAGTGCCACAGCTAAGACCCAGTGCAGTTAAAGAAATAAATATTTTTTAAAAGAGAGAGAGAGAGAGAGGCTAGAGTCTTCCATTTATCCTTTGTCTCCCATGTATAACTAGGTTAGTGGTGCGCCTACGCAGATCATCAGCAGGATCATTCTTATCATGGGAAGGGCAATCACTACTAGAAAATGCTAAATCAGATCAGCGCTTAACCAGTTCAGCTAGACTTTGCCTGTTTAGTCATTATTACTCATTGTCAAAGGCATCACGATTCTCTATGCCTCAGTGTGTCTCTGAATCGAAAGATCTGAAGAAAACAGTGGGCTGTTTCACATGCTCCTTACACATGCCTCTGAATAAGTCGGTGTGGGAGACATGGTACAGTGGGGAAACTGGACTCACATCCTAGATCCCTCTTTCCTGGTTGTATGTGGTATGCTCAGTCACTTCAGTTGTGTCCCAACTCTTTGCAAACCTTTGGACCACAGCTTGCCAGACTCCTCTGTCCATGGCATCTTCCCAGTAAGAATATCGGAGTGGGTTGCTGTTTCTTCTTCCAGGTGATCTTCCTGACCCAGGGATCGAATTCATGTCTCCTGCATTGCAGGCGGCTTCTTTACTCCTGAGCCACTGGGGAAGCCCCATTCCTAGCTCTGTGATCACCAAACTCAACAAGGTGTTTACTGGGACTGAACTGAGTGGTTTTACATCAGACATAAGATGTGCTCGGTGGATAATAAAGGACTCAGCGGTGACATAGACAAAGCCCGTAATAAATGGTGACTATCATTGTTAAGACAATGACAGTACAGTGGTTTGTTTAGATCTTGTTTGGCAAAATCATACTCATCCTTCAAGATTCAGCTCTGTGAAGTTATCTCTACCCTCCACAAGGCAAGTCACTCCCTCCTTCCCACTCCCCTGATAACTGGGACTGTTTCTCCTGTAAGATAAAGCCCAAAGTTCATAGCTATGAACTCCAGGCTGAATCTCACCAAATTATTATTATGTGTCACTGAATGTCCCTCTCATTCAGCTCTGAGCTGAACAAGGACATCCTCACCTTTTATGTTTCCAGCTCTGGCCTACCATCAGGCTCAATGTGTGTTTGTTAAATGAGGGGATGAACAGATGAGCAGGAGGGCCAAGAACAGTCAAGAGACCCGGGCAGAATTTGCCCAGACACAAAGGTGAGCCTGGTGATAGGAAATCCAGTGTGGAAAGCAAGTGTCCGTTTATTTTATTTTTTTAAGATTTTTTTGTTTGGGGGATATGGATCATTTTTAATTTTTATTTTTAAATTTTAATTGGAGGGTAATTGCTTTACAATATTGTGTTGGTTTCTGCAATAGAAACCATAATTGAAGGAGGCTTTCCTGGTGGCTCAGCACGTAATAATCGAAAGAGACACACATGCCCCAGTGTCCACTGCAGCACTATTTACAATAGCGAGGACATGGAAGCAACCTAGATGTCCATCGACAGATGAATAGATACAGAAACTGTGGTGCATATGTACAATGGAATATTACTCAGCTATAAAAAAGAAGGCATTTGAGTCAGGAGGTGGATGAACCTAGAGCCTATGGTAGAGAGTGAAATAAGTCAGAAATAGAAAGACAAATATTGCATATTAATGCATGTGTAAGGAATCTGGAAAGAGGTGCTGATGCAGACCATTTTTAGTCTTCATTGAACTTGTTACAACATTGCTTCTGTTTCATGTCTTGGTTTTTTGGCCATGAGGCATGTGGGATCTTGGTTTCCTGACCAAGGATTGACCCCATACCCACTGCATTGGAAGGCAAAGTCTTAACCACTAGGCCACCAGGGAAGTCCCTAGCAATTGGCCCTTTAAACTCACTTAAGATCAGCCTCAAATTTAAAGAAATTGCTCAACTTTTCCAGCAGGATTAACCTTCTTGAGGAAGCCAGCAGCTCCATCACAAGCCCTTTGACCTTCTCTGCAAACCCTTCCTGTCTGTAGCCTCCTTTCCCTCAGCTGGGCTCTATCCTTCTCCTGCTGTTCTCCACCATTCCTCTCCCCAATGGTCAGATCTCCAGCCTTGAAGCCCCTGCTCCTTCACCTCCCTCCCCCAGCTGTGGAATGATCCTGGGTTCTAGGACTGTCTTCCCAATCCAGAAATGGAAGGTCAGTGTGTCCTGATACACGCTAATCATTGTCTTTTGCCCCCAGGCAAAGCAAGCTGCATTTTCCTCCTCTCCATCAACTCCGCCATGTGGGGTTCAGCAACAGCTTCCTAATCAGTTTCCTTGAGGCCTACCCCCTTTTCCCCATTTGAATGCAGATTTCCAAGAATAGCAAGGAGAGATAAGAAAGACTTCCTTAGTGATAGATGCAAAGAAATAGAGGGAAACAATAGACTGGGAAAGACTAGAGATCTCTTCAAGAAAATTAGATGTACAAAGGGAATATTTCATTCAAAGATGGGCACAATAAAGGACAGAAATGTTATGGATCTAACAGAAGCAGAAGATATTAAGACAAGGTGGCAAGAATACACAGAAGAGCTATGCAAAAAAAGATCTTCATGACCCAGATAACCACGATGGTGTGATCACTCACCTAGAGCCAGACATCCTGGAATGTGAAGTCAAGTGGGCCTTAGGAAGCATCACTATGAGCAAAGCTAGTGGAGGTGATGGAATTCCAGTTGAGCTATTTCAAATCCTAAATGATAATGCTGTGAAAGTGCTGCACTCAATATGCCAGCAAATTTGGAAAACTCAGCAGTGGCCACAGGACTGGAAAAGATCCATTTTCATTCCAGTCCTAAAGATGGGCAATCCCAAAGAATGTTCAAACTACTGCACAATTGCACTCATCACACATGCTAGCAAAGTAATGCTCAAAATTCTCCAAACCAGGTTTCAACAGTATGTGAACCATGAACTTCCAGATGCTCAAGCTGGATTTAGAAAAGGCAGAGGAACCAGAGATCAAATTGCCAACATCCGCTGGATCATGGAAAAAGCAAGAGAGTTCCAGAAAAACATCAACTTCTGCTTTATTGATTATGCCAAAGCCTTTGACTGTGAAGATCACAACAAACTGGAAAATTCTTAAGAGATGGGAATATCAGACCACCTTACCTGTCTCCTGAGAAATCTGTATGCAGGTGAAGAAGCAATAGTTGGAACTGAACATGGAACAATGGACTGGTTCCAAATAGGAAAAGGAGTACGTCAAGGCTGTATATTGTCACCCTGCTTATTTAACTTATATGCAGAGTACATCACGAGAAACGTTGGGCTGGAAGAAACACAAGCTGGAATCAAGATGGCCAGGAGAAATATCAGTAACCTCAGATATGCAGATGATACCACCTTTATGGCAGAAAACGAAGAGGAACTAAAGCGCCTCTTGATAAGTGAAAGAGAAGAGTGAAAAAGCTGGCTTAAAACTCAACATTCAAAAAATGAAGATCATGGCATCACTTCATGGCAAATAGGGAAACAATGGAAATATTAGGGGAAGCACACTGATTGAAATCCCCCACCTTGGCCAGGCACCGTAGTAACCATTTGCATGAGTTGCCTTATGACAGGAGATCCTGATAAGGAATACAGAACTAATAAGCTACCACCAATCGGAAGAGTTCGGGAAAGGTCGAAAGGAGACACCACGTGTCCATCCACTTCCCAGAATCCCTCTCGCTAGCATCCATCTTGGCTGAACAATGCGTGCGCCACCAGGAAAGACTCTGAATTAGAATGATTGGCCAAAGACCACCCGGACTAATTCCATCACCATAAAACCAGAGACTGCGAGCCACGTGGCAGAGCAGTCCTCCTGGGTTCCCTCACCCTATTGCTGTCCACCCGGGTGCCCTTTCCCAATAAAATCTCTTGCTTTGTCCACATGTGTCTCTTCGGACAATTCATTTCCAAGTGTTAGACAAGAGCCCAGTTTCAGGCCCTGGAAGAGGTCCATCTTCCTGCAACAGAAACAGTGACAGACTTTGTTTTCTTGGGCTCCCAAATCACGGCAGATAGCAACNCTTTGTCCACATGTGTCTCTTCGGACAATTCATTTCCAAGTGTTAGACAAGAGCCCAGTTTCAGGCCCTGGAAGAGGTCCATCTTCCTGCAACAGAAACAGTGACAGACTTTGTTTTCTTGGGCTCCCAAATCATGGCAGATAGCAACTGCAGCCATAAAATTAAAAGACGCTTGCTCCTTGGAAGAAAAGCTATGACCAACCTAGACAACATATTAAAAAACAGAGACATTACTTTGCCAACAAAGGTCCATCCAATCAAAGCTATGGTTTTTCCAGTAGTCATGTATGAATGTGAAAGTTGGACTGTAAAGAAAGCTGAGCACCAAAGAATTGATGTTTTTTGAACTGTGGTGTTGGAAAAGACTCTTGAGAGTCTCTTGGATTGCAAGGAGATCCAACCAGTCAATCCTAAAGGAAATTAGTCCTGAATATTCATTGGAAGGTGAAATATTCACTGAAGCTGAAATGCCAATACTTTGGCCACCTGATGTGAAGAATTGACTCATTGGAAAAGACCCTGATGCTGGGAAAGATTGAAGGCAGGAGGAGAAGGGGTAAACAGAGGATGAGATGATTGGATGGCATCACAAACTCGATGGACATGAGTTTGAGCAATCTCCAGGAGTTGGTGATGGACAGGGAAGAAAGAATGCTGCAGTCCACGGGATCGCAAAGAATTGGACACGACTAAGTGAGGAGAAGAGGACGACAGAGGATGAGATGGCTGGATGGCATCACTGACTCGGTGGACATGAGACTGAGTGAATTCTGGGAGTTGGTGATGGACACGGAGGCCTGGCGTGCTGCAATTCATGGGGTCGCAAAGAGTTGGACACAACTGAGCGACTGAACTGAACTGATCTGAACTGAACTGACCTCCTCTTCCACTTGGCCACCACAGGATATTTCTAGCAGCTAGAGCACCCTGTGCACAATTCTCTTAGCACTTATCCTGCAAAATTGTGGTTCTCTCTTTGCCTACTCCACTAGATCATATCATCCTAAAGTGAATGTGTTTAGTACCTGATGTGTGTTTTGTTTATATTAAGTGTTCAATAAATTTTGGTGAAATAAAGAAGTAAATAAATATATCTATTCAGCAGAGGGGCTTTCCCAAGTATTGCAGTGGTAAAGAACCCACCTGACAATGCAGGAGATGCAAAACCCTCGGGTTCAATTCCTGGGTCAAGAAGATCCCCTGGAGTAGGAAATGGCAACCCACTCCAGTATTCTTGCCCAGGAAATGCCATGGACAGAGGAGCTGGGTGGGCCACAGGAGTCCATGTGGTCACAGAGTCGGACAAGTCTGAGCATACACACATGCATATTCAGCAGAGGATATGTAGAATGTATGGCACACAATATGCTATGCCCCTTACAAAGAACCACATCGCCCAGTTTATCACTCAATCCTTGCAACAGCCCTGTAAAGGAGGTATTATTAGTCCCTATTTTTGAAAGAGGGAACTGAGGTTAGAACAGTGACTTGCATAGTCACAAAGCTGGTTCAGGGGCGAAGAGAAAGGGCAGAGTCCATGGCTGGCCTCCTCTGTCCCCTGCCCCTTGTCCCCTGTCCCCGTCCCTGCCCAGCCAGGGAGAGGATGCACAGAGGCTGAGCTGCTGCTGCTCTGCCTCACTTGGGAAATAAACAAGAAGAATTCTTCTTCTCATCATTTGGTGAGTCGGTGACATTTCGTTTGACAAAGAATCTAGGAAAAGCCTCTCCTGGGACCAGTTTTGGGACTAGGCTGTGATAATATTGCTTTATTGAAAAAGGATGCTAGGAACCGAGCTCCGGATGGCCTTTTACTTGGAATAATTTATGCAGGAAATGAGAAATAATTTTTTTAAAAAAGAAACACACATTGATCTACACATGGTCACAAAGATAGAAGTGATGGCAATACACACACACACATGAATAATCTCAGAGACACAGACATGCAAAGGCATAAATTCCAGTTCTCTGTCAAGACCGTGGCCACACACCCTGTAAAACACCAAAAGATTGCAAGTGTGGTCAATTCAGAGCCCTGTGGACACACCCACTTGCAAAACAGTCTGATGGCTGTGACTTCCCCTCCATGCCTTCCAGGGGAAATTGCGATTTTCCCCACACATGTAAATTTCAGTCATTAAGGGACGCACAGGAAGCTTGACATTGAAGAAATTAATCTCTCCCTGCCTCCGTGCCCTTCGCAGGGCCCTGTTCCCTCCTGTGATGATCACACGGCATCTGGAGAGGCTGCCTATCAGGTGACCTGTGCCCCAGGCACCAAGTCCCCACTCTGGATTCACACGGCCTGCGTCTCCGAGGCTTCGGTCATAACCAGTGCCTGGAGGACCACAAAGGAACCAGGAAAAGGCTGAGAAATGAAAAGTCTGTAAAATTCTCATTTGGATACCTCTCAGAAATGAATCTCAGATCATGGAAGGAATGGGAAAGGAGTTTTATTTAAAATATCTCCCTCCCTAGACTGCTTGGGAAGGGCTGGGATTTGAAAGGAAAGCTGAAAGTCAAGAATTCCCCTCCAGCCATGGTGATTTTGACCCGGGCTGCAAGCAGCACCCAGGATCCCCGTTCTTCTGGAATCAGCAGTTGAGGAACTCAGAGAGGCCAGGAATTGCCCCAGAAGTCAGGGCACTTGGGTTCTATCCATCCCCCTCCCAGTTGAGCTCGGGATGTGACCCTGGGTACATCACCGTCTGGTCTCAGTTTCTTCATCTATAAAATAGGAAGTTTAGGACTGCGACTTCCCTGGTAATCCAGTGGCTAAGAATCTGCCTGCCAAGGCAGGGGACATGGGTTAGATCCCTGGTGCTGCGAAGATTCCATATGCTATGGGGCAACTGAGCCTGTGTGCCACCACTACTGGAACCTGCGTGCCCTAGAGCCCACGGTCTGCAACAGTGAGGAGCCCAAGCACCACAGCTAGAGAGCAGCCCCTGCTCGCCGCAGCTGGAGAAAGCCCGAGCGCAGCAGTGAAGAGCCAGCATGGCCAAGCGTAAAGACAGAAGGATGGGACTGGATGGTCACTTCTGCTGCCGTCTCAGCAGGTGAACCGTGGCTCTGCCTTCTGCACGCGTGCTCTGTCGTGTCCAACTCTCTTCAATATCATGGACTACCGCCTGCCAGGCTCCTCTGTCCATGGGGTTTCCGAGAATACTGGCATGGGTTGCCATTTGCTACTCCAGTTCCTCTTCCCCACCCAGGGATTGAACCCAAGTGTCTTGCATCTCTTGCACTGCCAGGTGGACTCTGCCCCTGTGCCACCTGGGAAGCTTGGCCAGCTGCTAATGAGACCTCGAACACCTCTATGTACCCACGATGATTATATATCCCAAAGCATGTCCAGCTAGCTTTTAACATTTTGCTTGAGCTAGACAGTGACTTTGTGAAGTTGGTAGTACTGGAATCAATACACCCATTCGACAGATGGAGTAATCAAAACTGAGGCTTAGAGTATCTTGGCCAAGGTCACGAAAAGAATCAGTATTCATTCAACTTACAAGAAGTTTAAATCTTCCCTTGGACATCACTCTCTATTAAAAAGGGGAAAAAATGTACAACATACCTTGGAAACCCTGAAATTTACTCTGGAAAATATTTGTTTCTTTTGGCCAGCTTAGACTTGTTAAGTAAAAACTGTGATTTCAAAGCTTCTGCTGCCTTTTTGCACAGCTTAGGGTGGAGGCCCAGGGCAGATGTTCTTTCATTTAGGAAAAAGGTTTAAGGTCTTCTGGCTGTTAAAGGGGAAGCCAGGCCTACTCCAGGAGGGGAAAGAGGAAAACAAAAGGGAACTCAACTGTTATTCACTCATTCAACAAATGTTTATTGAGTGTCTGCTATGTGCCAGGAACTGTTCACAATTATTAACAAAACAGATAAAAAATCTCAGTGTTTATGGAGTTTACTTTCTGGTCTGGTTGAGATGGGAGTGGTGGATACGTGATAACAAGGCAGTAAATAAAATACACAGGGTCAGATAACAAGGGCAAAGGAGAAAAGGTAAAAGAAAGGAAGTGTGGAGAATTGAAAGTTCCCCACTCACTTTCCGCGAATCTAGGCCAGAGCCTTATAAAGATAGAGGGGCATAAAACTCAGAGCAGAGGGAGGAGCAGGAAGGTGCTGGTTGGGAGAACAGGCAAAAAGGTGGCAAGTCATGCTGTGAAGGAGAAAAATGGACAGTGAGGAGGAACTTCTTCTGTGAGGATTAGGAGAGGGATTTAAAGACCTTGTTATCTCCTATATCAACTTTAACTTGTTCTGCCCTCTGCCCTAGAGCCATACCCTCTCCTCTGGCATCTCCTGGGGCTGGGACCACTGGTACCTGCCTTGGCCACAGAGTTTAAGGGTGCTCCACAAAGTTTAATGGGGATGAAATCAGGACCCATAAGTGTGCTTAGACACATTTGAATTTAACTCAAAAGGAAGAATCAGTAATACTGATTCTGCCAGTGTTGAAAATGTTGATGCTTTGTTTATCATGCATTTTTGCCATTAATTTGGAGGTCTAAAAATATTGCATTAAAATATGTTTTCTCTTGATTGCTGAGTTTGGGGGCACCCCCTTAAAGTTATGGGTTTCCCAGGTGGCTCAGTGGTAAAGAATCTGCTTGCCAGTGCAAGAGACTTGGGTTTGATCCCTGGGTTGGGAAAATCCCCTGGAGAAGGAAATGGTGACCCACTCCAGTATTCTTGCCTGGAGAACCTCATGGGCAGAGGAGCCTGGCGGGTCACAAAGGTCCATGGGGTCATAAAAGAGTTGGACATGATTTAACAACTAAACAACAACAATTTAAAGTTATGCCTGGGGTTAGACCCTGGCTGCAGAGCTGAAAGGGGGTACAGTTAGCCATCTGCCACCTGGGGTGAGTGAGCCTGGCACCAGTAAAAATGTACCCAGGCAGCAGCTTTGTTACAAGAAAGAAAGTGGAGAGATCTGTGCCGGGGGCGCCGAGGAGGCCGCATGCCCAGGACCCCAGGACCACAGGAAGAAGCAGAGCAGGGCTTTCGGCATGAAAAGACCCTGAAGCAAAACAAGACCAGGAGAACGTAACATCCTTCTCTCTGGGACTCCACAGAAGCTAGGCTTTCCGCACGGTGGGAGGACATCTCCAGTTGTTCTGTGGGGATGTTCACAGGAGCAGTGGTTTTGGGGGACACCGGGTGGCTTGTTCTGTGGGGATGTTCACCGGAATGGTGGGGCTTGGGGGACACATGGCTGACTGCGCCCCCTTTCAGCTCTGCAGCCAGGAGTCCGCCATAATAATTAAACCATGAAGGCACCAGAGTCCACCCCGCGGGAGTGCTGGGGATGGAGCGCGGGCAGTCCCGGGACACCCCCGTGGTCACGAGACCCTGACCAGCCATCCTGCATAGCCGGAAGGCGAGGGGAGGGTGGTCTCCAATTGCCTTGCCCTCGAGGGAAAGGAGGGGGTAGCACCTGGTCACAGTGTCTGCCCACAAGAGTGTGAGCCCCCTGAGGACAGGGAGTGGGCAGGGTGTGTCAGAGCAAAAGGGAAGGTTCCACAGAGGACGATCAGCGTCCAGGGGCACATCCACAGACCTGCCTCCAGGGGGCTGTTGGGTGGGCCCAGCCAATCTGCTTTCCTCCCTCCTCCCTGCTTCTCTCCAGTGCGCTCCAAACCCTAAGGCCTTTGATGAGTCACTTTTGTGTTCGCAAACACTTTTATTATTGACATAAATAAGCCAGCTATTTGAGACCTCTCAAGTCCTGAAGAACTTTCCAGGCGTATGTCTCATAACTCTCCTTCACAACCTCTAGATCGGGGCTGGCAAACTACACCCAGGCCAAATCCTGAGGCTGCCTGTTTTTTGTAAATAAAGTTTTATTGGCACACGGCCCTGCTGTTCCTTTACTCTGGCCTAGGTCTACTTTCCACACCAGTGGCAGTTGAACAGCTGCGACACAACATAAAACCTGAAATATTTACTGTCTGAAACGTTCCATGAAAGGTTTGCTGAGCTGGTCTAGGCTGTAGGTAAGCTGGGCTCATCTCCCCACAGCCTCTGCGAGGCCTGCTGCTTTCCAGGATGAAGATGCTACATTTCCCTGCTCTAGTCGCTGGAATACGGCTCATTCTTCAAGGGCTCAGGTGAAACATTATTCATCATGTGATGGCTCCTGGATTCCTGCAAAGAGTGGCTCACTCTTCTGTACAGCCGTGACCCACTGTTAAGGTGACCATGTCCAAGGTACCACCAAAGATGAATAATTTTGACAGGGGAGGAGGGAACGATTACGCTACAGGCTTCAAGGCTTCCCTGGTGGCTCAGATGGTAAGGAATCTGCCTGCAATGCAGGAAACCCAGGTTCGATCCCTGGGTTGGGAAGATCCCTTGAAGAAGGGAACAGCAACCCACTCCAGTATTCTTGCCTGGAGAATTCCAAGGACAGAGGAGTCTGCCAGGCTACAGTTCATGGGGTTGCGGAGAGTTGGCTACGACTGAATGACTGACACTGCAAGGCTTCAGCCGAAACAGTCCCAGGCAAACTGGGTTGTCCAGTGGTCCTACGCCTGGTGCTTGATTCATTCTGCCTCCTATGGGTCAATCGTTTATATACCTCGTTCCTCCAGTAGGTAGGCTGCTCCAGGGCAAGGAAACTGTGGGGGTTTTGGCCCTTAGAGCATCCTTATCTATAGGCTAAGATCAATGGATGTCCATTGAAATGAAAGAGAAAGAGCTTCATCCTAAACAAGAGCAGTTTCTGTAGGAGCAGCGGCTGGAAAAACAGAGGCAGAGGAGCCGTTAGCCAGAACGGGGAAGAGGCACTTGCAGTCCATGGAGGTGGCACGCTTGTGTCTGTGTCATTGTCCCTGCCTGTACCCAGCACAAGACTTCCCTGGTGGTCTAGTGGCTAAGACTCCACACTCCCAGGCAAGGGAGCCTGGGTTCAATCCCTGGTGAGGGAACTAGATCTCATGTGCCACAGCCAAAATAAATAAATAAATTTATATATTTGTTTTTTTTAAGAGCCAAGATAGTGCATGATCCTCCAGAAGTCCTGCCTCTGCTTTCCTGCTCCTCCGCAGCCCTCACCCTCTTCCTCCCTGCTCTCCTCACCCATCCACTCAGCTGCTGCCCCTCCTGGCACCTCCCTGGGAGGTGGTCACAACTACATGAGTCTCTGCAGAGTTAGAAAAGGGGGCATGCCACTTCAAGGGTGAGCGTTAATTTTTGCAAGTTCTGAGCTGGGCGATCAGAATTTAGGTATATATACACCTCCCTTCATAAAGTTCCAGCACAGGGGACTTTCCTGGTGGTCCAATGGCCAAGATTCCGAGATTCCAATGCAGGGGACCCAGGTTCAATCTCTGGTCAGGGGATCCCACAGGCCACAACTAAGAGTTCACATGCTGCAGCTGAAGATCCCACATGCTGCAATGCAGACTGAAGATCCCAAATGCCACAACCAAGAACTGGTGCAGCCAAATAATTAAATATTAAAAAAAAAAAAAAAAAAAGCTCCAGCACATTCCACAGACTTCAGCTCACCAAAGTGGGAGCTAGAAAACAAACGGCTAGGGACTAAGATGACCCCCTGAATACATAGATGCTCGCCATCTGCTCTCTGCTGAACAGCTGGGAGACCTCTCTGAAGTGAAAATTCCTTTCTAAGCCCTCGCCTTCTTCTCGCTGGTTTCAGTTATTGGATTTCCACTCTTCTTGAGATCAAGACCAAAATCCTTACCTTAGCTCAGAAGGCCAAGTGTGGTCTGGCCCTGCCCACCTCTCCTCCTTCGTCTAGTTGGCTCTTGGCCTTCCAGCCATTCAGGCCTCTGGTCCTCAAACAGGACATGCTTTTTCCCATCACGGGGCCTTTGCACAGCCACCCCATCTTCCTGAAAGATGCTCTTCTCTCATCCACCTGGCGCTAGCAAGTCAGCTTCACCTTCACATCTTAGCTGGATCCACTTCCTCCAGGGGAGCAACACCTACGTCTCAGACCAGGGAGGCCTTCTTTGTATATTGCATTTCAGGCTTCAGTACCACTTACTGCTGTTTATAATTACATACTCAACTGCGATGATGTGGGCGATGCCTGTTTTCTCCACTAGGCTCCCTGTGGGCATGGATTCAGGTTTGCTCAGCTCACCTTGCCTCCTAGCACACAGTGGCACACACAGACATTGGTTGAATGATCATCCACGCCAGTTCAGTTCAGTCGCTCAGTCGTGTCTGACTCTTTGCGACCCCATGAATTGCAGCACGCCACGCCTCCCTGTTCATCACCATCTCTCAGAGTTCACTCAGACTCATGTCCATCGAGTCCGTGATGCCATCCAGCCATCTCATCCTCAGTCATCCCCTTCTCCTCCTGCCCCCAATCCCTCCCAGCATCAGAGTCTTTTCCAATGAGTCAACTCTTCCCATGAGGTGCCCAAAGTACTGGAGTTTCAGCTTCAGCATCATTCCTTCCAAAGAAATCCCAGGGCTGATCTCCTTCAGAATGGACTGTTTGGATCTCCTTGCAGACCAAGGGACTCTCAAGAGTCTTCTCCAACATCACAGTTCAAACGCATCAGTTCTTCGGTGCTCAGCCGTCTTCACAGTCCAACTCTCACATCCATACATGACCACAGGAAAAACCATAGCCTTGACTAGACAGACCTTAATCAGCAAAGTAATGTCTCTGCTTTTGAATATACTATCTAGGTTGGTCATAACTTTTCTTCCAAGGACTAAGCGTCTTTTAATTTCATGGCTGCAGTCACCATCTGCAGTGATTTTGGAGCCCCAAAAAATAAAGTCTGACACTGTTTCCACTGTTTCCCCATCTATTTCCCATGAAGTGATGGGACTGGATGCCATGATCTTTGTGGGGTAGATGCTGACTGTGAGTTCACAGGTCAAGACTGGCAAGGGGTGTGGCCAGACCCTAGTAGAGAGGACAGCCAGCCAGTAGGAGGAGGGCTGAGCCAGCACCAAGCAGACGGAATGAGGTCTTGTCTCCTCCACAGCATCTTGGGCTCAGAGAAGCCAGAGGAGCCCTTTGTACCGCTCAGGCTTCCTCTTTCCTTCCTCCCGCCCTTCCCCAGGATCTTTGGTGCCCGGGGGGTGGGAGGCTGAGGGTATATGTTGACCCCACTTCAGGGCAGTCTCTCTGAGGGCAGGAACTGGACCCTGAAAGGCTTTGGCTCCCCATAGCTCCCAGTTCAAGGTGCAGCACAGGACTCTCATTTGTAGATTCTTGTTCCGATGTGCAGGGCATGCGGGCTGCCTGCCTAGATGCAGAGCCAGAGGATGGCATTCAGGCTTGGTGTAGGTGGTGCCAGGGAGCCCATGGGGCACAGTGGGCCGAGATGTGCAGAAAGGTCCAGACCAACCCTCAGGCCTTCACAGCTGTGCTAGACTAAGAGGCTGCCTGCTCCCTGGGCTGGCTCATCTGAAATATAGAGCGGCTCACCACACCCTCTCGGGTCAGAGAAAGACATGTCCATACCTTCGTTCACCCCAGCAACCTGGCAGCTGCACCCTGGGGTGGGGCCCAGCCCACCAGGGGGAATACAATGCAGCTGCCTCCAAGCTGGCACCAAGCCCGCTGCTGTGAAGAGAGGCCTCTCTGCGCAGCCGATAAATAATAGAAAGTGCAAGTGGCCCGAGGTAGCGACCAAGCTGCTGGGCCTCTCAGGCAGGATGGGGCGAGCCGGCCCCCAGGTCAGGAGCACAGGGATTAATAACATATCAATTTTAATGTAGGGAGAGGGTTTTTTTTTCTGCTTCACAAACAGCAAAGTGAATGTTTGAGCATCCCGGCAGGGGGTTAATGAGGACTCTGATTAGTTATTCGGATTTCTCCACACTGCCTCAATCCATCCTGCTAGGAAGCAGAGAAGGGAGGCGGTGGGGTGGAGAGCTGCACAGGGCCCCTCGGCTGAGAAGACAATCTCTGTCTGTGAGCAGGTCTCAGCCCAAGGAAAACCACAGCCCACTCCCACCCGCTCCTTGCCACCTCCACACGCCGCGGTAGAACAGGGAGCTAGACGGACTTCCAGATGACCTGTCTAGCCCCTGGATTGGAAGGGCTTCACTCCGCAGCCACACGGAGGGTCAGTGAGAGAGCATGTCCGGGCTGGAGTCCAGCGGCCTGGGGCTTTCCCACTGCACCAGACTGCCCTCCCCCACTCCTCCTGCCCAGCCAAGGCGAAGATTCTGCTTTTGCCTTCAGGGAAGTGTCAGATCAGGGATAAACCTGTGTCCATCTATCAGAGGCCCTCAGCTAGGGCTGTCTGCTGGGCTGGGGAAACTTGGGACCTCCTTGTTGGGAAATCTCTGCCTTCTGGTCCGGGCTGGTGCCCAGCTCAGGCACAGAAGATGAGGCTTGCTGTGATGGGCCCTGAGAACGGGAGCCTCCCAGCATCACTGCCTCCTTCTCTGTCCCAGCTGCCTGGGGGGCCTCCGGCCACAACCCCTCCACCCTCCCTGCAGACTCCCAGGTCAGTGACAGATCCTGCTCATTTGGCCCCAGACACGCAGGGCACAAAAGAGGGGCAGGAACCTGCAGAGACACAGCATGCACTCAGGAAGAGACATCGCCAGGCCATCTGGATGCGTGCTCCATGCCTTTCCCGCTGTTACGCTGCAGATGGACTTCGGAGCCAGGGGCCCCACTCCCTTCCCACCCCCAGGTTCCAGCCCATCTGCTATAGTCCGGGACCCAGCGCCGACCCACACCCAGATCCACAAGGAAATGACGTCACCGTAGGCACCACCCCACAGTTTTCCCGAGATCATCTGAGGTCCCCCAAGTGCCTCTTTCCGGAGGTTCCTGAGGAAGCACCTCTCGCATCACCCCCAAAATTCTCATAGTGCATGCTGAGGTCCTGTCAGCTCTCCCTGACGTGAATATTGGCACTCACAGGCACCTGTGGCTTTTTCATCTTGGACTGTCTCCCCATTCACTGTGAATATTACAGCCGAAGTTTATTGAAGGTTCCCGTGAGCCAGCTGTCTTGCCCAGTTTTCCACCCGAACTTGTTAACATTTGGCGACCCTGTGAGGGGATGCTCATGTGCACCACCCCACAGAACTCTCTGCAGGGAGATTTCCTCTCTTCATAGTATCAACACCACATGGCTAGTAAGCACTTGCATTGTGGTTGTTGCAACTGAGTAACTGAATTTGTAATTTAATTTCCTTTTAATTTTAATAGACACATGTGTCTGGTGGCTACCAAACGAGACAGCGCAGACTCCAGGGTGGAACAGCACACTCCACACCCCAAGCCTGGGAGGGGCACAGCCTGGGGTCACTGGGTTTGTCTGCTTTTCCATACTGCCTTTTGAGGCATTCTCGAGTGCGTGAAGAAACTCAGGCAGAGAAGGTAAAGAGCGTGTAACCATGGAGGGCTCATGCTACATGCCAGCACTGGGTACAGAGGTGAGTGGGATCCAGTCTCTGCCCTCACGGGCTCTAGTGCAGCTGATTCTACTCAGGACAGCAGGACTTAGGTGCATGACTGAAGAAGGTAGGATGTGGTCCAGATACTCCATGCCACCCGCTACCCCAAACCCAACCACGCCCAGCTATGAGCCCCACCGTCTCCACTCTGCCCACGCTCCCCACGTTTGTTCCTCATTCTGGATGAATGGCATCATTGTCGCTGCAGACACTCAAGAAGGAAACTCCATGCTCCCAATGCAGGGGGTCCGGCTTCCATCCCTGGTCAGAGAACAATGATCCCACACTAACAGTCTGTGTGCCATGACTAAGACCCGGTGCGGCCAAACAAACAAACAAAAAAGGTTTTTTTGAAAAGAAGAAAACCTGGAGACACGCTCACCTCCTCTTGGTCCTTCCTCCCCCTTCCCTCACCTCCTTTCCATCACATCTGATATTTCACTGGTAAGGTACTTTACTCTCTCCTTCCCACCCGCGCTGTCTACGCTCCCAGCTCTGCCGTCTCTTCCCTGTCTCACATCATCTCAACCACACGGTGTAAACAGGCATTTCAGGCACTCAGCACACTTCCCTGTGCCCCGTCCTTCTGAGTCTGCTGTCCGCTCTTCCTGGAGCACCCATGCTGGCCTCATTTACTTGGACACACACGCTACGTCTCTGGACTCCCGCTGGAGGCTTTACTGAGTATCCTTTCTCTCTGGCCGCCGGTGGCTCCTGAGACCCTGAGCACTCCTCTGTTACGCACTTGACCACCTTGGGTTAAGAGTTCTGGCATCTCCCCTGGCCTTCTCTGAGGTCAGAGACGGTGGCTTTGTCATCCCGGTGTCCAGAGGGCCCACAGGGTGCAGCGTGTGGCGGGAGGTGGACAGGCAGGGCACGTGTCTGCACCAGCAGTTATCTGAGGCCTGAAGCACCTTCAGGCCCTGCCTGCACGCCTCCCACACCCTGCCTTTCTGCATTAGGAGTCTTGCAGCAAGACGCCGAGAACATTCCTGATTCACCTCACAGCTGCTTCCTGGAGGCGTGACAGGGTGACGTCCCACAGAGCCCGGCACTCAGCGTGGGCTCCCCCAGCTCTGAAGAGTCTCAAAAACAGCCCCAACCGAAATGGGCTTGGGTCTGCGACCTCCTAGTGGCCTTGCCCACGTCTCTGCCTTTGTCTCTGGCCTCCCCACCCGGCCCCACTCACCTTCCCAGCTCCCTTCACGAGTCTCTGCACTGACAGGAGCATTGGGCACTACCCACAGGAAACCACAGATTCATTCCGGACAACTTACCACTCTGGGCTCCCGCCCAGGAGGGACCAGCAGCATCGGAGTGGCGGTGCCCTTGCTTGGCCACAGCACTACCATTCACAAAGCAGTTCCTTCCATGATTTCTCGTCGCATCCTCATGACCCTCTTATGTGAGGAGGGAAGTTAGGCCCTGTTCCCTCACTTTGCAGATGAAGAAATAGAGGCTCAGGGACTTCCCTGGTGGTCCGTGGATAAGACTCTGTGCTCCCAAAGCAGGGGGCCCAGGTTCGATCCCTGGCCGGGAAACTAAGATCCCGCAACTGAGTCTGAGTGCCCCAACTAGAGACCACATGCACCACAAGTGCTGAGCCTGCGAGCTCTAGAGCCTGCACGCCACAGCGCAGAAGCTGACACATCCAAGACACTTCCTGCATGCTGCAAGGAAGACCCAGCAGAGCCACAACGCACTTCCTGCATGCTGCAAGGAAGAGCCAGCAGAGCCACAATGCACTTCCTGCATGCTACAAGGAAGACCCAGCACAGCCACAATGCACTTCCTGCATGCTGCAAGGAAGACCCAGCACAGCCAAAATGGACAGAAAAAGAAAGGGAAGAAATAAAGGTTCAGAGAAATGAAAAGCTAGACCCAAGGTTCATGTGGAGATCTTTCGATTCTAAGTTCAGTGTTCAACTTACTGGGAGGATGGTGATGTCACCAAGAAAGGTGGATGAGGGAAGTGATACCAGGGGAATAATAGGTTTAGAGGAGGTGTTGATGAGTTTATTTGAGAGTGTGTTGTGCTCAGTGTTTTGTTTTTTTTTTTAACTTTTTGTTTTGTATTGAGGTATAGCCGATTAACAAACAATATTGTGATAGTTTCAGATGAACAGCGAAGGGATTCAGCCATACATGTACGTGTATTCACTCTCCCCCAAACTCCCCTCCCAGTGTCTGGAAGGGGCACCGTAGTAGAGGACAAAGCTTGGGATGCACGTCTGGGTCCCAGTCCCCACTGTGGTCCACCCCAGTCCCCACTGTGGTCCACCCCAGTCCCCACTGTGGTCCAGCTGCATAAAGTCATCTGCTGTTATCCAAACACCACTTTGTTTCTTTGCCTTTGTGCCTCCCTAAGGAATTTACAGCCTTCTCTGCATCTCGGATTTCTGATACATTCCCCAGCCTTCCATGACCACTTCAGATGCTACCGCCTGCATGAGTCTTTCCCTGATCTTCTCAGGTAGAAACGGTCCCTCTTCCTTGGGGACTCCCGCAACACTCTGTATAAGCCAGCACCGTCATCTCCGTCTCATCCTGTCTAGGGCTATGGTAATTTGCGTGTCGGCCTCGTCCATCGTGGGGACATTCTTGCTCACCTCTGTATCACCCACCATATTTAGAACTATGCCTTGGGCGAAAGAGGAAATATTGGTTGGGCTGAATTTCATTGCTAATTATGTTTTTAAGAGAGGAGGGTTTGACCTATGTCTTTCTAATGGGGAATAGGAAATGTAATGGACATCACATCTTTTGCCTGCATTTTCAAATCTGAGCTCCATGATGGCTTAGAAGCACATATGCAGAAGATGAAAGGAGGGGCTTATCAACAAAAAACAAGACACAAGAGTAGCTTGAACCCATTCGAAGTGCGCTGGGAAGGCCAAAGACTAGAATGAAGTGGAGCCTGAAAACACTCTCCTCCCTACACCTCCTCCCTCACACGCTCCCTCTCTTCTCTCTCTTAAAAAAAAAGCAATACTTGAAGCAAACAGAGAGAGACAAAAATAAGGGATGAAGGCGGCTACAGCCTGGGGCAGACGGAGGAGGTTACAGATGACAGAAGGAAAGCAAATGATTTAACTCCCACTTTGCTTTGTTTTCTTCAAGGACAGTGATCATCAAACCAGAAAAATGATTTATAAAGGTTTCAAGTTTGAGATAGGTGAGGAGATGGTAAATGAGCATCTTATAGCTTTAAATAAAATCAAGGCTCCAGACACAAGCAAATCACATCTTAGAGTAAGGAAAGAACTTCAAATTGTAGAACCACTGCTATCTATTTGTGAACTGACGGAAAGAGATCATTTTTAGAGATGGAACGATGCAGAAGTTGTGTTGTCTTTAAAAAAAAAAAAAGATATTTTTGGTGTGGATCATTTTTTAAAGTCTTTATTGAATTTGTTACAATATTACTTCTGTTTTATGTTTGTTTGTTTGTTTGTTTGTTTTTTCCAAAAGGATGTGAGATCTTAGTTTCAGGGATTGAACCAGCAGCCCCTGCATTGCAAGGTGAAATCTTATTTAGACTGCCAGGGAAGTCCCAGAAGCTGTATTTTCTTAAAGTGGTAAACATTAGATTCTGGAAGCTACATGAGAGTAAGTCTGATATTCATTGCTAACAAAAATTCCAAATTGGAATATTTATGAAAGAAATAAGTGATGACCCCAAACCAGAATAGTTTCACTGAAAAACAATCACATCAAGCTAACTTTATTGCCCTTAAAAAAACACTTAGAATCCCTAGGCTAGTAGATAAGGAAGATTCCAAGACCTATCTTGATTTTAGCAAGCTTTGTGACATCTTCCACAATATTTGTCTGGATAGGATAAGATGGGATAAGATGGAGGTGTAAGCTGGATGAATGCGGACAAATAAATAGTTACTAGACCTACCATAGGAATCATTTTGTAATACATGCAAATATCAAATCTCTAGGTAGTACACCTGAAACTAACATAATATTGCATGTCTACTGTGTTTCANTATTGAATTTGTTACAATATTACTTCTGTTTTATGTTTGTTTGTTTGTTTGTTTGTTTTTTCCAAAAGGATGTGAGATCTTAGTTTCAGGGATTGAACCAGCAGCCCCTGCATTGCAAGGTGAAATCTTATTTAGACTGCCAGGGAAGTCCCAGAAGCTGTATTTTCTTAAAGTGGTAAACATTAGATTCTGGAAGCTACATGAGAGTAAGTCTGATATTCATTGCTAACAAAAATTCCAAATTGGAATATTTATGAAAGAAATAAGTGATGACCCCAAACCAGAATAGTTTCACTGAAAAACAATCACATCAAGCTAACTTTATTGCCCTTAAAAAAACACTTAGAATCCCTAGGCTAGTAGATAAGGAAGATTCCAAGACCTATCTTGATTTTAGCAAGCTTTGTGACATCTTCCACAATATTTGTCTGGATAGGATAAGATGGGATAAGATGGAGGTGTAAGCTGGATGAATGCGGACAAATAAATAGTTACTAGACCTACCATAGGAATCATTTTGTAATACATGCAAATATCAAATCTCTAGGTAGTACACCTGAAACTAACATAATATTGCATGTCTACTGTGTTTCACTAAAAAGGAGTAAGTTGGTTGGGAAAAGTGGTAGGTGAACTTTTAGCTAGATTGTGATTGTCCCCAATAAGTATTGATTAGTAGATTTCAGCATGAAGGGAGATCTTTCATGTTGAAATAACTAGCTTGGGTTGTTGAGCATCGTTACTAACAATTTGCATACCACTGTAGAAAGTGTGTCTACCATCCACACACTGAAGGGATACTTAATGTGTTTAAAGATAGAATTAAGATTGAAAGCTTGTGAGGCAGGAAACACAGGCTGAAAGCAAGGCGATGGTGTCAAACAGACAGAAATATAAAGTTATACTGGGAGAGTAAAATGCAGACAGCGTAAGTGAGGGAGATGGAGCTTAAAAGCATCACATATGAAAAAAAAAATTCAATAGGTACCAGTGTTATGATGTGGCTGCCAAAAACAATAAAAAGGTAATTGCAATCTGAGGCTGCACTCCTACGAGTCCAGGTGAAGGGGGTAATGGCTGAGACCACTTTGGAGGGTTGTGTTTACGTCCGCAGGGGAGACCTGATCATCAGCAGTGCATCTGGGGAGGGAGGCTAGGATGCCAGAGAAAGGTAAACACCTGAAGAACAGAAGACATGGGGAGAGGAGTGTGCATTATCTTCAATATTTAAAGAACCATTATGCAGAGGAGGGACTTCCCAGGTGGTAAGGGGCCCGGTGGCAAAGAATCCGCCTACAAGGCAAGAGTGCAGGAGTTCCATCCCTGGGTCTAGAAGATCCCCTGGAGGAGGAAATGGCACCCACTCCAGTATTCTTGCCTGGAGAACCCCACAGACAGAGTAGCCTGTTGGGCTACAGTCCAAGGGGCTACAAAGAGTCAGACACGACTGAGCTCACACACACACACACACAGTAGCATATGCCAAGGACACGTTGGTTTCACACGGGGCTGCCTGGAGGACAGAACCGAGACAGAGAGGTGGAGGTGCAAATTTCCCCATCACGTGAGGGCGTTCCACCAGCGAGAGCTGCCCCAGCAGGAGGAGCCGTCCCCGGGAGTTATTAGGAAGGGGACAAAAGTCTGCTGCTGGAGGTGTCTTCACGTTATGGCAGGTTAAACCCATTGACCTCCGAGGTCCTCGCCGGCTCGAGGACATGACGAGATCCCTGAGCGAGGAAAGTGTTTCTAATTGGGGCCAGGCCTCTCCAGGGTCCCTTGAATGCATTGCAGAGGTTGCCATCTCCTTCGCCGGCACAATAAATCTGGTCCTGCATTCTGGGCACTGCTCTTGGGAAAGATTATAGTCGTCAGGACGTGTGGCATTTGGAAGAGAGCCCTCATGCTCCTCTGTGCTCCTCACAGAGATCCCCCGCTGCCAGCACTTCAGGACGGAGGGTGCGCTCCTGTTGCCCCTTCCCCAGGGCCTGAGTGGGACTGGCAGAGGTAGCAGGGAAGCTGCCATCCGGGGAGCTGGGAGGGCCCAGCCAGAGCGCCAGCCACGTGGCTGAGAGCGTGACCACAAGCGGATAACTGGTCAGGAGGGAGCAGCAAGGAGCAGAAAAGGGGCAGGTTCTAAGGAAGGCCGACCTAAGAGCCAAATGGTCTCCCGGATCGTGCACTCAACATACAGATTAAGCATCTGCAAGGGATCCTTATTTCCAGCCATCTCTGTGCCTTCGCCCACACGGCTCCCTCTTCTCGAATGTTCTCCCTGGGCTCCAAGTTTGCCTTTTCTGGTTTTGTTCATCCTCCAAGACCCGGAGCTTTAGTCTCCTATTTGAGGACGTTTCCCACTGCGGCACTTGCTGTGAGCTTGACCCCTGGATGAGGGGAGGGGTCCCCGGCACAACCACTCTGCAGGCTCACTCGCTAAGTCGATCCTGTGCCTCACATTCCTCTGCACTAGGAAGCAAGCTCCTTGAGAATAGAGAAAGGTGCTCTCGCATACGACTAGCCTGTGTGTCCGGGGCAAGATGACAGGTGGCAGAGTGCTGAACCTGCGGTCCAGAGTTCTAGTCCTGGGCTGGAGCCCAACCCTCCAGGTATCCTGTTCAGGAAGAGTAAATGGAGCACAGGGGCAAGCCCTGAAGGCCCACCTGAGCCCACATGCTTATGATTCTGCTGCACAAATGTTGTTTTAGGTATTTCCTCCTTTATCACATACGTCAAAGCCTGTTCATCTTACGGCCTGCTTTCATTTCTGGATCTTTTTCTGTTGCTCTCCCTCATCCAACTATCCATCCGTCTACCTATCCACCACCCATCCATGCTTCCCCACTTTTAACCAACACATAATGAGCATCTGCTTTAGGCCAGGTCACCAAAAAGACTAAAATGTGTTTGCTGCTTATATGGAGGGCCACGGTTATAGCAGGGGACACAGACACGTAAACAGATAATGAAAACCCAAGGTGGTGAGTGCTGTACCAGAGGTGAGGGTGGTGTGTTGGGGCCGCAGGGGGAGTGATGAAGGATGCTGCTGGTCAAGGTACCGAACCCGCCCATCACCCTCTCAGCCCTGCATGTGAGCTGGGTGCCTCGCATCCTTTTCCCTGGCCAACCCTCCTAATATAGCTCTCAGAAGAAGGATGGGGACTGTGGAGAACAGGGACAGAATGTAAAGGGCTTGGCCTCATGGTCCATGGAGAGTCCGTGGTCAGACTTAGAATGAGCCCCAGACCCCTCTGCAGCCATGCCGGAGTCTTTAAGGTCCAGAGTCTGCATTTTCTAGCCGCTCACCTCCCCCCACCCCCAATGCAGCAGCACACTCGGCAAGTCATTTATTCCTCCATAACATTTGCTCGAAGGAACGCTGCCGCTGAATTATGGCTGGGACCATTATCTCACAATAACTGTCTGGGAAATGTTAATGTTAATGCATGGATCATGCAGAATGCCACATTAGGGGTTTTATGGTGGACATAACATTTTTATGAACTTTTTCTCTGGTAGCATCAGCCTTTGATGGAAAGAAAAGAAAAAAGAAAAGGAAGAAAGACAGTGTGGGAAGGAAGAAAGAAAGCCGGCATGGGGAGCAGAAGTGCCATCTGAGAGTACCCCGGACTGAGCCAGTGAGCTGCTCACCCCCAGGAAGGTCCACCTGGCTGCGCTCCAGGGGCTGAATATCTTCAGCATTATGTATTTGTGAGCAGGAAGCAACCGGCCAAATTGGCGACTGGTGGGAGACAGGGTCTACTGGGGCAGACTCATAAAACTTTTCAGTCTTTTCAGCCACCTGCTGCCAGGCGGGCACTTGGTGCCAGCCAGGGAGGGCTGGGGAAAGGTGTGTGAGGCTTAGGGGGGCGGCCAGCTTGTCCCCTGGGTGAGGGGAGGGGGTCCCTGGCACAACTGCTTTGCGGGCTCACCTTGAGGAGTGACGGCTAATGGCTTAAGGAGATTTTAATTTCTGCCATTAAAAGACAAAAAAAGGAAAAACACGATCTTGGGAATGACAGTATTTTACACCTGACTTTTAGAAAGGACTAATAAAGGCAGTGTTTAGCATTTTATATCCTTACTCAAAAATAACGATCTTTGGTTCTCATCTCAGACATATTTTAAGTGAACTCGTGTCTCCTATCTCCAGAAACTTCCTTCAGGAGGCTGGATTTATAGCTCTGTTCTTTACCTGCCCTGGGCTTCAATTTAAGTCTCATAACTGCTGTGCAACGGTCAGTTTGCCTCTCCTCTCCCCCGCCTGCCCGCACCACTGTCTTCACCTCTGCAGTTGCCCCGATGCTGTTCCTGCGATTTTTCTTCCAGACAGAGTACTGTTTAGCTCCTGACCCTGCAAGACACCTGACACCTGTTTACAGTCATTCCTTCAAGCACAAACTCGGGCTGGGCATGGCGCAGCCACACTGCTCAGCGGCCCCCTCTCTGGAGTCTCCAGATCCCGGCCCAGGGGAGTCAGTCCCTGTCCAGCCCGTAGGTCCCTCTGACCCGGGACAGGCAGGGCAGGGGGACCTGGATAGAGGGGTCCCTGGCCTCTGGAGCTGGCAGGGGGCTGGATCTTAATGAGAACACAGCTGCGGGCATGCTAAGAAGAACTGACAAGCTAGCATGGTTCCCTAGAAAAAACTGCCAGGCTCCTCTGGGACGACAGTGTGACCAGAGGTGACCTTAGGCGGGTCACTAAATCTCCAGGAGCCATTTTTCCTCCGGGAAAGTGAAGCCAGAGCATCTGCACACCTCCCTGCGCCGGAGTCGGTGACCCTGCGGCCGCGCAGACCACCCGGAGGCCGGCCGTGCGGGCTGGGGCGTCCTGTCTGCCCCTGCGGCCAGGTGAGCACCGCGGGCATGGGGCCAGTGGGTTTAGATCCAGACCTCACCACTTCCTAGCTCGGGGAACTTGATCAGGTTTTTACAAACTCCGCGTTTCCATTTGCTTGCATGTAAAAAGGCAATCACAGTGCCGACCTTGTCAGTCGGGAAGGCAAACCTGCAGCTGACCGCTGTGCCACGTCTAAGGTTCCCCGCTAGAGTGCAAACACCACGAGGGCAGGGGTCTTGGCTTCTCACCTCCACAATGTCTCTCTAACACCTGGGACGGCTCTTGGCACAGAGTAGCTCCTGCCATCAGTATTTTCAGTATTTAGGGAGTGAACGAACATCCAGGGGTGTCTGCATAAACAGGAGTCCCTCAGGATCCCCACCTTTATCCAAGAGAGACCCTGGGCATCTACCCTGAAGCTGCCTCGAGGAGGACATCCCCCAGGCTCATGGGGCTGTTCCAGTCTCCTGACAAAGTGCCGGCTTAAGGGACATCGGATGCAGTCACGACCTGGGATGCAGAAGGTGTTTGTGCAAGTCCACACTTCTGCTCCCTCCAACACAGAGAGCAGGGGTAGAGCACCCCCTTTCCAAACACCCCTCAGCTCCTAGCCAGGCCACTCCTCTTCTTCTTAGGCAGCCACATTCTCATTCGTAGGGACCCCCCGCCATATGTTCCATCCGAGCTCTAAACTGCATGCTAATTGTCCTGAATGAACAACTCCAGCTGGAAAAGCAGGCAGGCCGTTTACAGACCTTAAGATAACACCCAGTTTCCCGTAAGCGAGGGGGTTTCCTGGGAAGGGGAATGGAAAGTCTTTCTTTCAGGGCCAGAGCTGGGTGAGACGGGTCCCTGGGGCTGGGGCCACAGTCCAGGGCACCGGCTCTTCTGGCCTCTACCCAAGCAAACCCGTTTCTGAGCGGCCCTCCCTGTGGAGATTCAGAGCCATTCTCTGGCTCCATCAGGCTGCCAAGCTCCCATACGTACACTCACTCTCCATGGGTGATAAGGGTCCCCTCCAACCATTTCCCTTGCCATTCCCAGAGTCCAGCAACCTCCCTGCATTCTTCAGGAAGCCTGTTGGGATTGGCTTGCATTAAGCTCCTAAAGAAGGCTGAGAACTGAAGAATTCATGCTTTTGAACTGTGGTGTTGGAGGAGACTCTTGAGAGTCCCTTGGACTGCAAGGAGATCACACCAGTCAATCCTAAAGGAAATCAATCCTGAAAATTCATTGAAAAGATTTATGCTGAAGCTGACGCTCCAATACTTTGGCCATCTGATGCAAAGAGCTGACTCATTGCAAAAGACCCTGACACTGGGAAAGATTGAAGGCAGGGGGAGAAGGGGCTGACAGAGGATGAGATGGTTGGATGGCATCACCAACTCAATGGACATGAGTTTGAGCAAGCTCCAGGAGATGGTGAAAGACAGGG
Organism: Neotragus pygmaeus; assembly: GCA_006410875.1. Classification (NCBI taxonomy): domain Eukaryota; kingdom Metazoa; phylum Chordata; class Mammalia; order Artiodactyla; family Bovidae; genus Neotragus; species Neotragus pygmaeus. The sequence goes on along the minus strand of SJYV01005184.1, from coordinate 759,484 downwards.
AAGCCTGGTGTGTTGCAGTCCATGGGGTTTCAAAGAGTCAGACACGACTGAGCAACTGAACAACAACAACAGCAGGGCTGCTAATTCAGACAGGCTGCACGTGTCCGTCTTGAGGCAGCAGGGAGGGAGTGCGGAGGGAGGGCGGNAAGACAGGGAAGCCTGGTGTGTTGCAGTCCATGGGGTTTCAAAGAGTCAGACACGACTGAGCAACTGAACAACAACAACAGCAGGGCTGCTAATTCAGACAGGCTGCACGTGTCCATCTTGAGGCAGCAGGGAGGGAGTGCGGAGGGAGGGCGGGTAGAGAGTCAGGCAGTTACCGTCATGCAGGTGAGGACCCCTGCACCTGCTCTCACCCACCGGCCTCTGCGTCCTCTGGTGGTAAGGGGCAGAGATGGGGTTTTTCTCTGTGTTACCTTCCTAATGCCTGTTCCTCCATGGAGGCCCCATTCCTCCCACGGTTCTGCGATGCTGATTTAGCCCTGTCCTCCATTTCTGTCAACGTTTCCCCAAAGCAGAAGGAGAAATGTTTAAGCAGCAGTTTTCTGATAAAGCAGGAGCCTTGAGGATGGGAGGCATCTCAGAGGCCTGGGGGCTGGACTTCCTGAATCAGGGCAGGGGAGGCCGAGGCCAGGTGCAGAGTCTACGACTGGCGCTGGCTCTGGGTGGGGAAGGACCCACCGCTGCCCCTGCCCCTTTCCCAGGGCCTGGGGCCTCCCTGGGGATGCAAAGCAGAGAGGCTGGGGCCCAGTGCCAGCTCTCCACAAATGAGTTCTATGTGCTCAGACACGGCACCCGGGCTGGATCCCCATGTGCTCATCTATAAAAGTGACGGTGAGGCAATGCTTGTTCTCCTTACCCCTCAGGGGAGTCTGAGGCTCACAAGAGAAAAAACTGCAAACAGGAGGTGAAAACTGAGAAGCAGGCTCCAAAGGTAAGGGACTGAGGCTATGCTGATTTCCAGGGCTGGGGTCCTCACACCTCCGTGGGGATGAAGGTTTCGGAAGATGGGGGACAGAGCTGTCCGGGGGAGAGGAGTCTTCTGCCTGGCTCTCTGCACCCAGCACAGCGGCAACAAATTAGTTGCTATGGAAACCAGGCAAACACTTGGGCCCCCTCGGCCTGTCCCTTCTAGAGCCTGGAGCTGACAAGGCCTGACCTCTGGACAACTGGCCGCTCACAAACCTCCCTGTTCAGGAGGAAGCCACAGGTGGAAGTCTTCAGGTGGACGAAAGGAAGAGCCCACCAGCCCTGAAAAGGGCGCCTTGTGGGCTGAGGAGCGGGGTTAGAGCTGGGGGTTCAGGTTGAAGCTGGACAACCACACTGTACCAAAGGCTTCTGCGGCCCCCCAAGGTCTCTCAAAACTCAGACATCCCCTGACTTCGGTGACCTCCTGGGGAAAGAGAGGTGGGGAGAGCCAGGAGGAGGGGATAATGAAGCTCCTGTTGAGGAGGTGTCCAGTCAAAGAGGAAAAGCTGGGTGTGGGAGCTCCTGGCCCACCTGCCTGCCCTGCTTCTTTGTCAGGCATTGTGTGTACACCAGACTGATGGCTCCTGGCAGTGGGAGCCTTGAGGGCCTTGACCCTGGAGGGTTGACCCGACCTCCTCTGCCCTGTGGCTCCCCTGTACATGGGGTGGCCAAGAATTCCCCACTAGTGGGCCTCTCTTCAGCCTGAGGAGGGCTGCTGGGGAGTGAGTGAGAGGCCAGCTTCCTCCTGGAGGGCTCTGAGCCCAGCCGCAAGGCCAACCTGCTGAAGGCAGTGGGGCCAGGTGGTCAGTGGGAGCACCACAGGTGGAGAACCATACCCATATCAGCATCAGAGGCCAGACAGTGTCTAGTCTCTGGAAAGCAGAGACATCACTTTGCCGACAAAGGTCCATAAGGTCAAAGCCATGGTTTTTCCAGTAGTCATTTACAGATGTGAGAGATGGATCGTAAGAAAAAGGTTGAGTACTGAAGAATTGATGCTTTCAAGCTGTGGTGCTGGAGAAGACTCTTCAAAGTCCCTTGGACAGCAAGGAGATCAAACCAATCCATCCTAAAGGAGATCAATCCTGAATATGCATTGGAAGGACTGATGCTGAAGCTAAAGCTCCAATACTTTGGCCACTGGATGAGAAGAGCTGACTCATTAGAGAAGACCCTGGTGCTGAGAAAGATTGAAGGCAAGAGAAGGGCGTGACAGAGGATGAGATGGTTGGATGGCATCACTGATTCAACGAACATGAGTTTGCGCAAACTCTTGGAGATGGTGAAGGACAGGGAAGCCTGGAGTGCTGCAGTCCATGGGGTTGCAAAGAGTCAGACATGACAGACTGAACAACAGCAGCATCAGGGAGAGAACAAAACAGATCTCCTATCAGACAAGGCCTCAGTTACTCAATGGGTGGCCAAGGGCTGGGGCAGCTCTGGGCTCAGGTACCCTCTGCCCTCGAGGTCCAGCTTCTAGGTCTGATGCTGAGTGTGACCTTTCAGCTCCTGCCATCCTGCTGTCTTCTCTGTGCCTGCGATGCTGGCACTCCCCTCCTGGGCCAGCAGAAACCTTACTCCTCCTTAAAGGTCCAGCTCGGATGTCACCTTCTCTGGGAAGCCTTCCTGGATCTCCTCCAGGCATCACAGCCAGCCCCTCTCTGGATTCTCCAGGCAGACAGAGCTAGCTGTGTCCAAGATGCCACGACCACATGGTGGACCGTCAGCACTGGGCCCAGAGCCCCTAGCACCAGCCCTGGGATCTCCAGTAGCACCACACTCAGAGCCTTTCACACAGTAGGCACTCACACATTTACAAGCATGCACATGTGTGATCTCGTGCTTGCTCTGGCCTAAATATCAACCAATCCATCTGTGAAACTCACACCCAGAAAGGAAAGAATGAGAAAGCTGGCCCTGGGAAAACATGTGTATCTTCTTCTCCTAGTGCCTGTCTCATGCTTCAGCCCAGAGCCCCCCAAACCCAAAGCCCGCAATGAAACAATAGATGATCTTTTGACATTTCCAGGGCTGTTTGGAAGGAGGAAAGATAATATGTAATAAATTCATATACTTCTATGTGTTTCTTGGCTCCGGCGGTTCTATTTCCATCTCTTTATGCAGGAGTCCTGGGGAGCTGAAATCCTTGATAATGCCAAACAATTCAACACTTTATTCTCTCTTTACTCTGTCTGCAACCACAAAAAAAATATCGACTTTATGCTAGCAGCTGTGGGAAGTGAAATCAGATGCCACGTTCCTTTCTGCACGCAGGAGTCAGTCCCGCTCTGGAGGCACTGTCGCTATGCCAGGGTCCTGGGCAATGAGTGTTTAGGACCTTTTGTCTGATGGACCCATGGGGAAGGATGGCCTGGCCGCCCCCATTTCCCCAGGGGATATGGGCTGGAGGGTCTTGCATCCCTGAGATATCCAGTATGAGCTGAGACATTTTTCTCTCTACCCTCCGTCCTCACTGTCTGTGGTCTTTTTCCAGTCCTCCCACCCCCCTCAGTGGACTGGCAGCATCTGATCTGACTCCAAACAAAAGCTTCATGGGCCAGAGCCAGGCCAGGGCCCCGGAGGAAGCCTGAGCAGGCTGCTATCTTTGAGCTCAGGCTCGCAACTTGTGCAGCTAAGTTGCAGCCCGGGGCTGAAATAAGCATCTATTACCATCACCTTCATTTCTGGGAGGAGGGAGCTGGGGACTAGAGTGAGGACAAGACTCGCCCAGGGCCACGCGCCGCAATCTGCTAGAGCTCAGAATTTCATCTTCCCACCCCCAGGTCAGAAATGTGTCTATCTTTGTGAGATGCCCACCTTGTGCCAGGCATGTGTCCAGGTCCCAGGAAGCTTTCCCTGGGTCTGGAGCCTTTGTTTTCAGGTTTCCCTGCAGAGGTGAAATTTGGGGCTCTGCCTGTTTGGATCAGGGTATGTCCTGTCTGGACAAATAATACCTGACATCAGCAGTCACTAAAACCCCTCTCTCTGCACCCACCTCTCTCTTTCTTTCAACCATGCACACAAATACACACACTGACACACTCTCACCCCCCGACCCCCGCACTCCAGGCACCCTCAAGCACACTGAGCACCCCGAGGTGACTCACTTACATTAATGGACTATCCCTTCCTTTCTGGGCTTCCCAGGCAGCACTAGTGGTGAAGAACCCACCTACCAAAGCAGGAGATGAGGGTTAGATCCCTGGGTCGGGAAGATCCCCTGGAGGAGGAAATGGCAACCGACTCCAGTATTCTTGCCTGGAAAATTCCATGCGCAGAAGAGCCTGGCAGGCTACAGTCCATGGGGCTGTGACAGTTGGACCCGACTGAAGCAAGTGAGCACAAACCACCCCCCCTCCTTTCCAAGTAATTCTCAATGCCAGGGTTTAAATCTTGGCTCTGCTTCTTGCCAGCTGGGGGACCCCCTGTACCTCACTGATTGTATCTGTAAAATAGGGATAATACTAATAAACTGCCCCCTGCTCCAGAGGGGACTGAATAGGATACACTTGCAAAGTGTTTAGCACAGTGCCTAGTGCAGAGTGTTCAAAAACCGCTTGCTGCTATTATTATTATTTTATTTTTGTTGCTATCAAGCCGGTAGGGAGTGCTTCATTCCAGGTTTAGGAAGAGCCCTCCAACCGGGTGGCCAGGCTGGGCGATCGGCAGGTCAGGCGTGCAGTGAGCAGGCAGTGATGTTCCTGCAGCCCTGTGGCCAATTCCCACTCCAAGGCGCCCCACGTGGGTCTCCGGCCAGGACCCTCATTCGCACAGACGGCCCCCAGGGCTTATGTCTCTCAGCAGGCTCAGCTTTTCCCCACAGCCCACTGTAAGGGTGCCCTGTGCAGGGCCCTTGGTGTGCCCCATCCACACTCCACAGTCCAGGAGCTCCTGTTTCCTTGACGCCAGCTCCTGAGGGACCTGACCTCAGTCTGCAGCTCATTCCACCAGGCCTGCTCAGCTGCTGTTCCCAGCCACTCTCATGCTGGTGGGTCTTCCCAAGCCACAGAAGCCCTCTTCTCTCCTCCAGCCCAGGCTCAGCTCAGTCCAGCGGAAGTATGTTGTGGGACTTCCTTCCAGCAGTTAGGACTCTGCGCTTCCCCTGCAGGAGGCATGGGTTCAATCTCTAGTCGGGGAACTAAGATCTCAAAAATTGTGCAGTTTGAGCAAAAACCAAAAAACAAAAAAACATTGAATGTCCACCCTGTGAGAGGTCCCTTGATGCCACATAGCAGCAAGAATGACGGGATTAAGACTGTTTGTCCTCAGAGGGGTCCTGGCTCGGAGGGGGTTACACAACCGTGAGAGTGAGCTAGTCTGTCAGGAGGGTAATATGGGGCTCAGAAGAGGGCACAGGGCCATCCTGGGGTGGAGGGGGCACTGAGGGGTGGGGAGGAGGGCGGTCCAGACAGAGGAAGTGGCATTCGCAATAGCAGCGTGATCCAGGAACCAGTGAGAAGTTTATGGAGGAGACGAGGCCGTGACTCCAGTGCAGACTCGTCTGTGGCCCCACGTGCCGGGCTCGAGTTTGGCCCAGGAAAATCCCTGATGGTCCAGTGGTAAAGACTTCGCCTTCCAGTGCAGGGAATGAGGGTTTGATCCCTGGGCAGGGAGCTAAGATCCCACATGCCTCGGGGCTAAAACCCTCTAAAAACATAAAACAGAAGTAATGTTGTAACAAATTCAATAAAGACTTTAAAAATAGTCCACATTAAGAAAAAAGAAAAAAATCTTAAAAAAAAAAAAAAGATCTTGACCTGTATCCTTCCAGGAAGAGCCTATTTTCTTGAACACATAACACTCATTCAGAGAGTCACTTCCAACATCAGCTCCTCCAGGGAGCCCTCTCTGACTTCTCTAGATGAAACACTTTCTTGCCCATGCTTTCTGAATGATGAGTTTCTATCTCTTTTAGCACCTACCATGTTGCTCTAAGTTTTGTTTAAACAGCTGTTTCCACCACCAGGCTGGACACTGAGAATAGTTTTCTATTCAATATCAGATCCACAGAAACTAGCAGAGGACGTGACATACTCAAGTGCTTCCTGAATATTTTATGGGTGAATGAATGAGAGCAAATGGAATGATCTCCTCATCCCCTCTACCCTGGTCTCTGCCTCTAATCTGAATCCTCAGCTTGAATACTAAATATTGATTTGTATCTGTATTTATCTGTTTCCTCATCTATACAATGGGAATAATAATACTTTACAGATCGCTTTGAGGAATATGTAGAGCAATATTTGATATACTTTAGAGTAATAACTTAATATTAGTCAAAGTGTTCAAGACACAGCTCAGTACATCTTAAGTACCCTGCGAATGTTCGTTTTCCTTCATTCAACTCCTGTTTATTATCCACCCACTATGTGCCAGGCACTGTTCTAGGCACTGAGTTCACAGCAATAAAGAAAACAAACTCTCCATCTTCATAGAATGCACTTTTAGGGACTCCCCTGGTCGTCCAGTGGTTAAGACTTTGCCTTTCAACACGGAGGGTATGGGTTCATTCCCTGGTCCAGGAGCTGAGATCCCACATGCCTTGAGGCCAAGAAACCAAAATATAAAAAAAGAGAAAAATTTTGTAACAATACAATAAAGACTTTAAAAATGGTCCAAATTTTTAAAAAAAATCTTAAAAAATTGGGTTAGATAATAAATAAACAAGTTAGCAAATGCACAGTACTCAAGACAGACAAAAATAGGCCAGAACAAAAGGGATGGGGTATCAGGAGTCAGGCGGGGGTTGCTCTTTCCTATGAGGTGGTCATATTGGTGACAACCTATAGGTGTCTCGCTGGTTAGATGAGAGCAGAGCAGAGACTGGACAGTGTTCCAGGCGGGAGGGGATGTTGGAGGAACAGAGAGGAGGCCAGTGTGGCCAGTCTGGGAGATATGACTGAAATAGCAAGCACCCGGTCAGGCAGGGCTGGGCTAGGCTTGCATCTTCATTCTGGACAAAATGGGAAGCCACTGGCAGCTTTCGGGCAGTGGAGTGGTGGGATCTGCTTATCATGTTGGCGTTTCTGGATGCGGGCTTGACAACAGACCGAAGAGGGAAGGGGGGATGCAGGACAATGGGTCGGGGGCTTTCACAGCAGCCCAGGTGCGAGGCAACGGAGACGCGGACCAAGGTGGGAACACCAGTGGTGAAGGGTTTGGTCTGACCAGGTTTCTGAATTCATGGGTGTCAACTGTGAGAGAAAGAGAGGGGCTGCGATGACCCCGAGGTATTTTTCCTGAGCACCTGGGAGCTCAGCTTCACTGGATGGAGAAGCTGCCCCCCAAGGGCGAGGTGTGTGGAGGTGGAGAGAGCAAAATGGCATTCTCAAAATGCTTGTGCCCACTGTGGGCAAGGGGAGACTCGCACGCAGTACAGATGAGGGAAGAGGGGGACCCGGCAATCTAGGAAAGAATGAACAACTGAAGCCGAACACAAACACAGTCCAGACAAGAAAGGTTACGGCTGGGCAGGAAGGAGGCAGTTGTGTCTGCTCAGGCTCTGAAACCGCCCTCTCTTTGAAAGCCACCTTCTCACGAAATCCAGTGGCCTTGTCCTGATCTCATTTCCCTTTAACTCGGTGTCCCGTGTGACCCCAGGATCCACCCTATTCCATGGCCCCACCCCCACTGATCGCTGTGGACACAGACGTCCACCAAAGGCCACCTCGAGCCCTCACGATGCTCTCTGGCTCTGCGAGTGGCGCACACATGCAGATCACACACACACGTGCACAACTGTGCACATCCGCAGGTTCGATCCATCGGAGGGCTCGACTCTCACAAATTCCTCTAGAGCTGACCACCCTCCTGAGGACTTTCCTCTCGGCCTGACGTTTCCTCTGGATGTCCGGCTGTCACCTCAGGTCAGGCTGTGCTCAGTACCGACCCCCATCAGTTTCTCAGGGCGCCTGGCTCCTTTTCGTCCATCACTTCATGGCAGTCTCCACACTCAGGCTCCAAGGTCTGGGTTCATCATTGGCTTGTTTCTCTGCCCATCTTCTTATCCACAGAGTCTTTAAGCCCGATCCCTATGTTCCAGGAGATGCTGCTTATATCCCATGCAATACTGTGGCCCTGCCTCTAGTTCCCCTGCCTGGCCAGTCCTCCCAGACAGAGGCCACCATGAGATGGATCCAACTAAAGCATGACCCTTACTACTCCGCTTCCCTGGGTCTTTGTGCCTGGCAAGACAGAGCTCCAGTTCCTCAGCCTGGTGTTTACCTCTCCCTGTAACCACACCTCTCTCCTACCTCTTGCATGTGAGGAAGAGAGCTCAGTCGCTTCAGCCGTGTCTGACTCTTTGCGACCCTATAGATTGTAGACTGCCAGGATCCTCTGTCCATGGGATTCTCCAGGCAAGAATACTTGCCTGGAGTGGGTTGCCACGCCCACCTCCAGAGGATCTTCTCCACCCAGGGACTGAACCCAGGTCTCCTGCATCTTCTGCATCACAGGTGGACTCTTTACTGCTGAGCCATTGGGGAAGCCCCTTCCTACCTCTTACTGAACCCCAATACTCCACAAGTGGCAGGTGATGAGAGGGCTAGCGATTGTCAGGTATCTAGTAGCACCACACATGTGCTTATGGAATCTCAAGACAGCCTTGTATGACATACCAGCACCGTGCATGCAGATGAAGAAAAGGATTCTTGGTAGGGTGATATCCTGGATGCCACGGAGCTAATGAATAGCAGATGCAGGATCGATCCGCAGGTATTTTTACTTTAAAGCTCACACCCTTCCCATCAGAATCACACAGGGTCCTAGAAACCCACACATCTTTTTGCAGGAGAGCTGGATCTCATTTCCCAGCTCACTCAAGTGCCGGCTACCGCCTCTTCACCCACCCTTTTCTCTCCCCTCTATCTTTCATGTTCCATGGCCAATTCCCAAGGCTCTTTCTCCATCCAATTCCATTTCTCCTAGACTCTCTACTCAGTTCGATTTTCTCCTTCTTTTTCATGCGCAGTTCTGTTCTTTTCTGACTTCTCTGTGGGCCACCTAGGCAGAGAATGTCTCCAAGAGGACTGGCAGCTCCTAAGTTTGGGGAAGGGGGCTTATCTCAGGCTCTTGAATATCCCACAGTTCTTCCAGGGCCCATAAATACTTGTGGAAATGAAAATAATGAAAATACAATAACAACTAGTTCCTTCAGCGGGACATGCAAAACAACTTAAAGCAAGAATCATTTGTGTTTCAGCTTAATGTCTTAATTTCCTCCAGTTAACATGGAAATAACTGTCTGAAATTACAAGTTAAGTGGGATAGTCATGTTAGGGAGCTTTGTTATTTAAGAAAAATATTATGACAACATTAATGGCAGTGAACTACAGAGTTCAGCTCAGGAGACAACTTCCTTCCTTAGCACACAATTTTCCATTGCTCAGAATATTCTGTAACACTCTGAGTGTTTTTCTCCCTCCATCAATGTCTGGGGAAATGAGATTAACGGTAATATCCTCAGCCATTTTGAAGACATTTGAGTAAGAGGGTTATAGTGAGAAGGGAGATGTTGTATTTCCCCAGGGATGTGTGTGTGTGTTATACTATTCAACAAAAACTTCAACGTGAGGCTGCTCATTGATAAGGCCTAATTCACCCCAAAATTTAAAAAGAAAAGATTTGCAAAAGAACCCCAAGAGGGAGAGCAGGAGTCTTTCAGACACAAGGGCAGAGGTGTTCCTCCAGGAGGTTGGACAAAGAACAAGCAGATGAATTCTGAAGAAGAAATTTCTCTTCCTAAAAAAGAGATGCCAGGAACACCCAACAGCTGGGTGAGTTTCCTGGGGAACAAGGGCGCCCCTCTGCCCACATGTCCACCATCCCTGGAAGAGCACTGGCCGCAAGGACACAGACGGGTGGGTGGATAGCGACTCTCCATCACTTGCCCATTAGCCACCTGCCTACTTACAACACGTAGTTTGGCTAAAAAAAAATTAAAATTTGTTTTTGTAATTAGGCGATTAAAAGCATATGGCAGGACTTCCCTGGTGGTTCAGTGGATAAGGATCCACCTGCCAATGCAGGGAACATGGGTTCCATCCCTGGACTGGGAAGATCCCACATGCTGCAGAGCAACTAAGCCCGTGGGCCACAGCTACTGAAGCCTAAGCGCCTAAGCCTGTACTCCGCAACAAGAGAAGCCACTTCAGCGAGACGCCCTCGCGCTGCAACCGGAGAGTAGCCCCTGTTCGGCGCAACCAGAGAAAAGTCCGAGAGGCAAGGAAAACCCAGTGCAACCAAAAATTAATTAAATTTTGGTTAATTAAAATTTAAAAGCATACAGCATAGAAGGTAAAGAATTTAAGGAACACAAAACATTAAGTATGGAAACCTAAGCATTTCTCCTGCCTCCGACCTGGAATCCCCATTCTTCCACCTCACAGCCAGAGGCGATTAGTGTCACAGTTTCTAGACCCCCTCCCAGGGATGTTCTGTGCACACCCAAACAGGTCTGTTTTGACACAAAGAGCAGGATGCTCTAGGACTCTGCTTCGCACTTTGCTCAGTCCCTTTGGTGGTGGCCTGTAAATAGCTTCGTGGGTCCATGGTGACTGCCCCCCTTTCCCCAAAGCAAGCCTGTAACATCCTCAGTCTGCCCCACCCTCTGGGTTCTTGTTCACCGCGCACCTCCTCCCTGGCTTCCACATTTCACACGCACATCAAAAGTGGATAACTGTCTCCAGTCTTGACCTGTTGTACTTCCTCTCTCTCAGAGCAAACACTTCTAGGTATAAAGTAGCCTGGACTCAGGTCTGAAAGGAGCCCCTGCCTGCCTTCTAGGGCTGCAAAGTCACTGATAGATAGAAAGGAAGGGGGGAAAGGAAGGGGTGACCACAGCCAGCCTCATGGATGGAAGCCACCTTCCGCAAAAGACTGGACCCGGTAAGTCCCAACAATCCTAAACTGAGGATTCATTACGTGTCTAGCCTTGTAGTAGGATCTGGGGAGTCAAACATGAAGCCTGCCTTGCGAGGCCACCACGGCAGTGCCCTAAGTATCCAAAATCAACGTTACCACCGACAAGGGTTCCTTGAACCTGAACCAGCTGGTCTCAGCTCCTCGCCCCCTACCCAGTTCCTGAACATGACGCACCAAAGGGGACCTGGGGTGGGGGCTGGCGCTCACTCTAATCCTGCAACTATCACTGCTTCCACCAGAGACTGTCATTAAAGCTTTGTCCCGGGCGCTCTGATTTACATGTACAAATAATCGCTGTCAGGGGCACGAGCCCCGGAGAGCAGTAATAGATTCTGGCGGTAGCAGATGCAGATGCAGGAAATAAAAACAAAAATGAAACACACCAGCCTGGCAGAACTCAATGCTGAGAGAAATCCTAGGGGGGAGAAAAGCCTGCCGGGGAGGCGGGCCAGAGAGGGTCCATGAGATCAAGTATTGATTGGTCCGTTCATCTTCTGCAAAAGCCAGCCTAGGACTCTTTTTAGAAAAAAAAAAAAGTGGTGGTCACATATATAACATAAATATGCCTTTCTAACTATTTTGAAGTGCACAATTCAGTGTCATTAATTATATTAATGCTATGCAACCATGATCACTACCCATTTCCAAAACTTCTCCATCATCCCAAACAGGATTGCTATATTTTCAAGCTATAACTCCCCAGCTCTGTGATGCCCCTAGCCCCTGATAACCTCTAATCTACTTTATGTCTTTATGAATTTGCTTGCTGTAGACAGTTCATAGAAGTGGGTACAGGGATTTCCCAGGTGACCCAGTGGTAAAGAATCCTCCTGCCAATGCAGGAGACGCAGGTTCGATCCCTCATCCGGGAAGATCCCACATGCCGTGGAGCAACTCAGCCCGTGTGCCGCAACTGTGGAGCCTGTGCTCCAGAGCCTGGGAGCTGAAACTCCTGAAGCCCGCAGGCCCTGGAGCTGGTGCTCTGCAACAAGAGAAACCACGGCAGTGAGAAGCCCATGCACCGCAACCAGAGAAAGCCCGCAGAGCAAGGAGGACCCAGCACAGCCAAAAATTAATAAATTTTTTTTTTTTAAGTGGGTTCACATGACATTTGTCCTTTTGTGTCTGGTCTGTTCGTTTTTTTTTTTTTTTTTCCCCCTTAGCCTAATGATGCCAAGGCTCATACAAGTTGCAGCAGAATCAGTTCGCATTTATGGTTGGACACTCATCCCCTGTACCATATGTATATACTACATCTTACCCATTCATCTGCTGATGGCCACTTTTCCACCTTGGGCCATTGTGAATAACACTGCTGTGAATGTGGGTGAACAAATGTCTGTTAGAGTCTCAGCGGTCAGTTCTCTAGAGTATAGCCACAGGACTGGGATTGCTGGGCTGTGTGTGTAGCGACGCTATGTCAAGCTTTTTGAGGAACTGCCACACTGTTTTTCTCAATGCCTAGCCAAAGACGTGAGGGGATGACTCGCTCCAGCTCTGGAAGGTATGTTCTGGGCACCCCGGCCTTGGAGACCGCACATTCCTCTCTCTTGGCCAGCGTGGCCCAGGGTGAGAAGAGGAGAAGAGTCCCGAGCTTAGAGGCTTCAGAGTAGGGCCTGATGGGCCTGGCTCAAGCCCCTCCCCAGGCACCCACCCGGCTCCAGGGAGAGAGCTACTGTAAACTCCCAGGGTGGGGGACAGCGAGTCAGTGTCCCACCGCCTCCTGCTCCACATGTGAGACAGTGGCCCGCCCCCCACTCCACCGGCACTTGTCCTGGGCCCCCTTGCTCTCCCCGCTCTGCCATCTGCCAGCTCTGGGCTGGGGCATCGCCATGACGCCCGTGTGCGGTCGTGGTCCTGAGCCCAGCTCCGCTCCCTCTCAGAGACCCCTTCTCCCAGCAGTGCTGGCTGGCTAGCTCCTGTGCGCCCTTCCAGACTCAGCTCAGGTATTACCGCCCCCAGGGAAGCCCCCATCTCCTCAGTGGAGCCGGCACCCCTCTCTGGGCTCCTCAGCACCTCAGGAATCCACTCTCAAGGCTGTCATCAAGCCCTCACGGATGCTTTCAGCTTACTGATGTGTCTCCCCAGCAGAGAGTGAGCATTTTATCTGTGCAGTCCAAGGACAAACGAGGCCTGGGGCCTAGGGTTTACTGAATGAACGAATGAATGAAAGTAAATGAATGAGTGAGTGAACGGCACAGTTTGTAACCATGATGAATGTTTGTTGACTGACCCAAAGAGTGAGTGAATGAATGAATGGCATCCCCAGGACTGAATGAACCTGTGGAGCAGACCCTCAGTCCTCATTCATGCATTCATTTGTTTATCCCATCACGGCTAAGTGTCAGTCTCCATTAGGTACTGGGGTTCAGCTGCAAGTAACACTCAGCTTCAGCCATCAGGAAGCACACTGAAGAGAAGGACGGAGATAAACAATCAGTGAGCTTCAGGCAGCTCCGTCTCCCCCTAAAGCACACAGGGACTTCCATCACATCACAACCCCGGCCAGGCCTCCTTGACTCCACCAGTTGCTGGCACAGTTGGCTGTGGGCAGAGGGGCGATTAGCATGCTATATACACCTGTCCGCGCTGCTCCGCAGATCCAGGGGCCAGAGAATTAACAACCAGGAGGATTTTTTTTTTTGGCGTTCCCGGAACCCAGCCTCACTCACATCAGAGACCTCATTCCCCTTTAGGGATTCATTTGCTCTACACAGCTGGTTAATTTTTCATCAAGGGTGGGGGTGGGGATTGGGAGAACGCTCTGATCCTTCACTCTTTCATGGTGGGGGTAGGGGAGAAACACAACATCCGATCCATTTTATTTTTAGATGAAATAGGAACAGATTGTGGTTGCCAGGCAAGACCCAGCCCTCGCAGGGCTGGTGCTGCTGCTGCGGGCTGATTAACGGTTATTGGGCAAAGGATGAAGCATCCAGACGGCACAGGCCTCCGGTGAAGGTGCTTACACATTTAATGAGCACCGGGTGGCATGCTGGTGGTAAGCAGCAATTTTTTAAAGTGATTTAAGGTCCTAGTCTTCCGACCCACACCTTCATCTCCTCTGCCATTAGGACCTGGTCGGGTGAACTCCGTGCTCTGGCCAGGGTGACCCTTGTTTCATTCCTCTGTGAGCACCCCCTCCTCCCACGGAGCCTCTGACTGCTGCACCAGGGGCAGATGCTTCTGCTCGGATCTGACCCAGAACCCAAAGCATGGAGCTGAGAACTGGGCCTCAGTTTGCTCATCCAGAAAATGGGAAAGAGAATAAGAAAATGGCCTTAGAACTTCCTTGGTTCAGTGCTAAAGAATCTGCCCGCTATGCAGGAGACACGGGTTCCATCCCTGATCCAGGAAGATCCCACACGCCTCAGGGCAACTAAGTCCGAGGGCCACACAACTACTGAGCCTGTGCTCTAGAGCCTGGGAGTGCAATGGAAAGCCCAAGGACCAAGAGAGTAGATCCCACTCGTTGCAACTAGAGAAAGCCCATGAGCCGTAGCAAAGATTCAGCACAACCAAAAAGAAAGAAATTAAAAATAAATAAATAATTTGAAAAAGAGAAAGTGAAAGTGGAAGTAGCTCAGTCGTGTCCAACTCTTTGCAGCCCCATGGACTGAAAGGGAAAATGTCCTTATAAATAAATCAGGCTGAAGGAGGCAAAGGGCTTTCATGCTGATTATCTCACTGAATTCTCATTCAAAGCATTTACTGGCTGCCTACCAGGTACCCCCTGGTTTCCCAGGTGGCTCAGATAGTAAAGAATCTGCCTGCAATGCAGAAGACCTGGGTTTGATCCCTGGTTTGGGAAGATACACTGAGAAGGGAATAGCTACCCACTCCAGTATTCTCACCTGGAGAATCCCACGGACAGAGGTGCCTGGTGGGCTACAATCCATGGGGTCACAGAGTCAGACATGAGTGAACGACTAATACTTTCACAGTTTCACCAGGTGCCCCAAAGTCGAGATGACCTCAGCAGGTCTGTAGAACAGATACTAGCCCCTCTATTTCAGAGAAAAGGAACCTGAAGTACCAACCTGCAGTACCCGCCCAGCTCACACAGTGGCCAGTGGCCGAGGTGGGTGAGGAGGAGATGCTCCATCCTCCCCTGCTGGCCTGGCTGGGAAGTGGGCTTGCTCCACTGGTTGGGGGGTGCTCCCGGCCGGCAGCTGAGAGGTCTTCCCTGGGTGACAGGGCCCTTGGCTGCTATGGACTCCGGACTCTGTGTCCATTCTCCTGAGATGTCCACACACGATTGCTCCACGTCAGGAAAAAAGCACCTGCTGTGCGCCTAGGACTGTGCTCTGAGTTCCGTGCTCTGTGTGAGACCCAACAGCCACGGTCCCCTTTCTCAAGAAGAAGGCAACTCTACCATTGAGACACAAAATCTTGACACGCATGACTGACAGACGGTGGGCGTGAAAGAACAAACGCCAATGCTTCTCCGCCTTCCTGGCACTTATGAATCACCTGGGGGTCTTGCTCAAATGCAGGTTCAGTGGGTCTGGCTTGGAAGCTGAGACCGGCAGAGGCATTCCTAACAACCTCCCAGATGGCCCTGGCGCTGCTTGTCCTCAGGCCACACTTTGAGCAAGGCTTTGTATGGTCCCTTAGGACAAGTCAGAGGAGCTTGGGTGGACACGTCCTGCAGGAGGTGTGCTGATGCCCAGTTCTGAGGAGGGGAGGGACATAGGCACCTTCGGTACAGGCTCTTGGAGCGAGGAGTTGCCTGCCTTGCTTAGTCGCTCAGTCGTGTCCAACTCTTTGCAACCCCAGGGACTGTAGTTGGCCACGCTCCTCTATCCATGGGGTTTCCCAGGCAAGAATACTAGAGTGGGTTGCCATTTCCTCCTCCAGGGGATCTTCTCAACCCAGGGATCGAATCTGTCTCCTGCATTGCAGGAGAGATTCTTCATCTGCAGAGCCATCAGGGAAGGAGCAAGAGGTTATGGGGCCACAGAAGAGGGCCACTTGTGGCCTGGTAGAACACATTTTCAGCTGGGACCGGAGGCAGAGTAACTGGTCCTGATCGTGGGACTAGGAGCTGATCGCCTCCTCACCCTGGGCCTCATTTTCCTCCTCTATAAAGGGAGAGTTCACGGGTTCCCAACCTGGGCAGCTCGTTGAAACATCTGGGGCGCTTTTAAAATAAAACACCTGGAATCCTTCCCCGGAGGGTTTTACGCAGTGATCTGGCGTAGGGCTCAAGCCCAGGTCATTTTTAAAAGCTCCCCAGTGATTCTAAGGGGAGACCTGGGTGGAGATCATGACACTGGGCGATCTCAAAAGTCCTTCCTCACGCACCTCATCTTGACATTTGGACAAAAAGATCCAGAAGTCCCAGCTTCCGTTCCTGGGCATCTGGACTGAAGCAAAAACAAAAAAACAAACCAAAAAAACCCCACCCCAAAGCAGTATTATAGAAATCCTCAGAAAAGCTTCACCACAATGCCAGAAATCTGAGCATTCTCCGGTGGAGGCCAGGTGGAGGGGCCGCCCAGCCCATCTGGTTCCCATTAATCCCAGGGTATGTTTCACATCCCTGGCAGGTACCTGGGAGCAGCCCCCTGGGTGGCCCTCGGCAGGGGCCTTTCAAGCCAAGCCCTGCTGACAGGCTGCAGGGCTCTGGGGGGCCCTCCTGGCTTCCAAGTCACTTGCCCCCTCTCGGGGGTAGAATCCCAGGCAAATTGGAAACCAAAGAAAGCAGAAGCCCTGGCCGCCCTCATTAGCAGTCTGTCATAGCGCGTGAAGGCCTTCGATAAATTCTGCAGCTCAGCGGCAGCTGCTGAGGAGACGCGAGAGGAGGAAGAATCGTTTGTTCCTCCGAAGACTAAGTCTTCAGGAATTTCCAGCCCCATTCCTCCTCCCCGCCGCCCCACCCCCTTAGCTGGGAACTAGCCCAAAGCCACGTGTTGCTCTCTGCCTGTAGATTCCAGAGCAGAGAGGGAGTGTCGACCATGTCTGGTGAGACCCTGAGGACCTCTTCCTCCCTGCCAGCACGGGTGGGGGATCTGGGTTCTGTTTCTAGAAGGGCCCCCAGAGTATTTGGCTGCTAACATATCCTCTCCCCAGGCTGCAGCCCCAGTGGCTCTGTGCAGGGTTGGGGAGTAGTCTTTGCCAAGTCACCCCACAAGAGATGCTCAGTCAGCTTGGTGGAGCTGGGAGTGGGTGAGTCGCCTGCATGCAGGGTGCCTCGGCTGAGGCTCCACTTGAATCCTCCCTCAAAGAGATGCTGCTTCTCCTTTTCCCACCAGTCACTCCCTAAATGCTACAGTGTCCACACTGGCCTGGACCCTGGGGTCAGACAGATCTGAACAGAGTCCCAATGCCTCTGCATAGTAGCTGCATGATCTCCTTGTGCCTCTGTTTTCTCATCTATAAGATGGGATAATAAAATCTGCACTTCATACGGTGATGATGAGGATTAATGCAGTAAGATGGTCAATAGTGAAGGGCCAAGGGAGAGAAAGGCCCAAGTCAAAGGGTCTCTGCATCCCCGGCTGGCAAGCAGCTGGGCAGCAGGAGGATGAAAGCATTGGTGATACCGCCCCTTTCATGAAGGAACAAGAAGAACCTCCAGCTGTACTCTGCCTGACACGACACGCACCATCCTTCCCCACGCATTCTGGCCAAGCCAGCCCTAGGATCTCTGGCCAAACAGCCACACCAGCCCCCTGAGCGGGAAAGGGCCAAGGCCTCCAGCAGCAGATGTCCCTCCCAGAGGGAGCCTGAGGCCCGGCTCACACGGAACTTGGAGGGGAAAGAGGAAGGAATGTTTAGTCGCTCAGTCGTGTCTGACTCTTTGCAACCCCGCGGACTGTAGCCCTCCAGGCTCCTCTCTCCATGGGATTTTCCAGGCATATTTCCAGGCATATTCCTCTGTCTAGGGATATTTCCAAGAATACAGGAGTGGGTTGCCATGCCCTCCTCCAGGGTATCTTCCCAACCCACAGACTGAACCCAGGTCTCCTGCATTGCAGGCGGATTCTTTGCTGTCTGAGCCACCAGGGGCAGAAAACACCCTGCAAAGCACTGGCCTGGCCCTGTGCGGCCAGCTGAGTAGTCACCCAGGTGGGAGGCTCAGCAGCACCCTCAGCCCAGGGCGCCCCCAGCCCCGGGGGCCGGCAGGAAGCCGTGGGCCCAGAACCTCAGCCGGCAGCAAAAGATGGCACAGTCGGTCAGCACACACCAGGACCTTGGACTCAATCCTTTTATGAAGTCTGATGAACTTTACTTTGAAGGAATTGAGTCCAAATCCATTTTTACACAAAATTTTGGTTTGAGGGGAAGAAATTTTTATTTCAGAAGGATTCTTTCCTCTACAAAATTGTTTACCAGGAGACGTTTCAGTGACAGCTTCCTAATAACTTTAGGATATTACTTGATTTTTTAAAAACCCAGTTGACACACAAAGTGTTCAGGGATTCAAGTTGGTGAAACGCTCAAGTCCCTTTCAGGTGCTGACTCTGCATGTTAACCCACCTGTCAGCATCGGTGTCCCGTCCCAAGCTCTGCTCTTTCTCCTTTCTTTCTTCCTTCCACGTCTTTGCAGTTCCACCCATCGTTTACTGAGTGTGCAGGTTTTCCCTGGTGGTCGAGTGGATAAGAACCTGCCTGCCAGTGCAGGGGACACAGGTTTGATCCCTGCTCCAGGAACGTTCCACATGCTGCGGGGCAACTAAGCCTGAGAGCTACGGCTACCAAGCTTGAGACTGTGCTCTGTATTAAGAGAAGCCCATGCACCACACCTAGAAAATCGTAGAGAAAGCCAGCGTGCCTCAGTGAAGATCCAGCTGTGTCGAAATAAAGAAATTAGCTAATTAATTAAAAACAATTGAGTGTCCTCTGTGTGCCCAGACCCTCACAACGCCTCACTGGCCACTCGTGACCCACCCAGGACCTGTGGACTACTATTCAATAACAAACTGCTCTCTGGAATAATATTCCCACGTGGCCCATTTAAACATACCAGTAAGGGCAGAGATGCAGAGTAAGGAGTATGACCTCATATATAATAGTAATTCCACCGTTCAGACACAATAGGCATCAACAACCTCAAGGGTATAGATAACAGTAAAATGTAGAAGAATGCCCAGGAACCCATGAGTTTTGAGTATTTATTACCTTTGTGTTCAATATAATTTAACTGAAGCCTGAAAGTGAAGTCGCTCAGTCGTGTCCAACTCTTTGCGACCCCAGGGACGGTAGCCTACCAGGCTCCGCCGTCCATGGGGTTTTCCAGCAAGAATACTGGAGTGGGCTGCCATTTCCTTCTCCAGGGAACCTTCCCAACCCAGGGATCGAACCTGGGTCTCCTGCATTGCAGACAGACGCTTTACCATCTGAGCCACCAGGGAAACCTATAATTGAAGCCTACGTAATTTTAATAATGGCTATGCTTTTGGCTTGCCAAATTCCTGAAAATTTAACAGTCAGCTCTCACAAGCTGGCCCTGGCACCCCACTGCCTAGGACCGAACTACTGCTATGATGGGGCTGCTGCCTCCCCTGCTACTGCCACCACTGCATTAACAACCCCCAGGAAGAAGGATGAGGTCAAGCACAGCATGTTAAATGCAGCCTTTCATCGGCATCTCATTGCAAACCTATGGGCTAAGTCATTGACTATCCCCATTTTATAGGTGAGGATCTGAGTGAGGCTACCCTGAACCTTCAGAGAAGTTCAGTGATTGATAGCCCCTCTGACAAACCTAGACAGCATATTAAAAAGCAGAGACTTCACTTTGCCAACAAAGGTCCATATAGTCAAAGCTATGGTTTTTCCAGTAGTCATGTACGGATGTGAGAGTTGGACCATAAAGAAAGCTGTTCAGTTCAGTTCAGTTCAGTCACTCAGTCATGTCTGACTCTTTGCGACCCCATGAACCGCAGCACGCCAGGCCTCCCTGTCCATCACCAAAGAAAGCTGAGCACTGGAGAACTGATGCCTTCCACTTGTGGTGCTGGAGAAGACTCTTGAAAAGTCCCTCGGACTGCACAGAGATCAAACCGGCCTATCCTAAAGGAAATCAACTTTAAACATTCATTGGAAGGACTGTTGCTAAAGCTGAGGCTCCAGTTTTACATTGCAAAAGACTCTGATGGGCAAGATTGAAGACAGAGGAGAAGGGGGTGACAGAGAGATGGTCAGATAGCATCACCAACTCAATGGACATGAGTTTGAGCAAACCCCAGGAGATAGTGGAGGACCAAGGAGCCTGGTGTGCTGCAGTCCATGGGGTCATAAAGAGTTGGACATAACTTAGCAACCAAACATTAGATCAAATCCAAGCCCTGCAGTCTAACTGTCAAGGCTACGTACCAGACAATTGGGTCTTCATTTTTTTCAGTTTCATTTCTCAACACCTTATCTCAAGTGGATTTCGGGAGAGAACTGGGTATCTGGGGAAGGTTTTCTCTGGCTAGTGTGAGAGCCTTTTTCAAGGTAGAAGAGATGTGTAGGAGCACTATCCTCGGTTCTAACTTTGACTCTGTCTCTGATTTATTGGACCTATTACCCACCCGAGGCCTTGGGGTCCCCAACTGAAGAAGAGGGGGAACAATGGTCTCCATGATCTTGATCCCCCTCCAGACTGTAGGCTCATGGGACAGAGTGTCTGCCTAAGAGCCTACAGAAAGCACAGGGACAAGCCTGGATTCCATTCTCCGCTGTGTGGCTGACTCACTCCCAGGTGGGGCTTCTACTTCTCTCAAACTAGAGCAGATCCCCACGTGGTCAGTCTTCAAGAAGAAGAGTACTGGTTTGCTAAAAAGCTGGACCAGTGCGTGCCCTCACAGAAGATAGGGGACCTCTGCAGTGAAACCGCCATGAATGAGGGATGGTCTGGGGGAGGGTGCTCAGATCTGGGGATGGGGATGTGCACGCAGAGGCTCAGATCTGGGGATGGGGATGCACAGAGGCTCAAATGACCTTCAGGAGTCTCTGGTGCCCTCTCCCCAAGGAGGCTGGTCTTGTGGGTTTCCTGAGATAGATGGATTACAGGCCTGGAATCCATCATTCCCTTCATAACACAAATAATCACCAAATGCGCTCAAGCACTCGGTAGCCTGGATATTCACTCTAGCAATTCTCTGTGTGGACGGTGATTAGACCATCATTATCTTAATGCTTCTTAATTTATCTTTCTGATTAGCAACTTACCATTTTATTTGCAAAAAATAGCCTTCTGCTGGGTGGAAGCCAGCCGAGCACAGCAGCTGTCATTTTCTCTGTACTAAATCAGGCCAGGCTTAAGTTGGTTCTCTGGTGATGCTATTTCTTGTGTCTTGGCGCTCACATGCACCACTATCCATCATGGTTGTTGTAAAGGCTCACTCCCGGGGAGGAGGGCTACAGGCTTAGGGGTCACCTCTATCCAAGGAAGGGACACCCCTCCCCGATCCACTCACCCAGGGAAGGACTCCCAGAGTCTGACCCTCATGCTGCCCTTATGGGACAGCCCATGGGGCCACTGGCTGCCGAAACTACGACTGAGGTCAGTGGTATAAGGAACAAAATAATAGTTCCCATCTCAAAAGTACATCATGTAAGGCACACGAACCCCATGATTTCATTTAATTCTCAAAACAACCCTGTACTTGTGAATCACGATTATTCCCATCTACAGATGGAGAGACCCAGGCTTAGAGAGGTTACGTAATTCGTGTAGGACCCTATGACTCAGAAGTGGCAGAGCTAGTTTTGAACAAGAACCTTTTCCCTTCCAACCTGACCCTTTCATTATCCCAACTTAACCCCAAACAAATCATACTGCCTTCTGGCTCCTATTTCCTTCTAGAAAATGTCTTTATTGTTTTCTCTCCCCATAACACATGGGTCACGACCCTGGTGTATTGTTCCTGACATTGTCCCTAAGAGATCCATCATATTCATTCTACTTGGATGTCCAAACCTTACCCTTCGTATATTCCAACTATCCCTGTCTCCCCCAGAGAGCAATATACCTAGATATTCATGTACATAAAGGAAGGCAGAGGTTTCATTACTTGACTCCAGAGAAGGTCCTTAGGTAGAGGGAACTCACTGAAGGAGGAGGTGGCTGTAATATTGTGTCTTAACCTAGTCCTGGTTCTTGAGGTACCATCCACCTATGTATTTTCCCTGGTAACAGGAAGTTTGCCCTCACTAAGCTCTATCTGGCTTCCCTGATGGCTCAGCGACTCAAGAATCCACCTGCAGTGCAGAAGAGATAGGAGACACAGGTTCTATCCCTGAGTCAGGAAGCTCTCCTGGAGAAGGGAATGGCAACCCACTCCAGTATTCTTGCCTGGAGAATCCCATGGACAGAGGAGCCNTGGCTCAGCGACTCAAGAATCCACCTGCAGTGCAGAAGAGATAGGAGACACAGGTTCTATCCCTGAGTCAGGAAGCTCTCCTGGAGAAGGGAATGGCAACCCACTCCAGTATTCTTGCCTGGAGAATCCCATGGACAGAGGAGCCTGGTGGGCTACAGCCCATGGGTTCATAAAGAATTGGACACAACTGAGTGACTAAGGGCACAGCACACAGCACGCAGCCCAAGCTCTATGGGACCAGTCTGCTCAGTCCAATGTGGCGGTCATTGGCCACACATGGTTATTCAAATGTAAATATAAAATTCAGTTCCTCGGTTCTACCAGCCGCATTTCAAGTTTTCAGTCACTGGATGTGGCTGGTGGCTACCAAATTGGCCAGCACAGATACAGAACATAACTATCACTGCAGAAAATTCTACAGGACAGCATGTGTCTAGATAATTCAGACCTCTAAACCCACTTGGAAGCTTTGGTAAACTAGGTTGGATATCTATAAGGTGCAAATTTAATGGATTATGGTTAACTATTTTCCTTACTTTGGATAGCATTTGTTCTTGCTTAGTCGATAACTAGTATCCGGCTCCTCTTTGACCCTATGGACTGTAGCCCAAAGCAGGGTTCATCTGTCTATGTCATTTCCCAGGCAAGAATACTGGAGTGGATTGCCATTCCCTTCTCCAGGGGATCTTCCTGATGCAGGGACTGAACCCACATCTCCTACATTAGCAAGCGGGTTCTTTACCACCAAGCCAACAAGGAAGCCCTTGGATGGTAAAGCCTGTACTTTTCAAAATGTGATCCTGTCATTTGGGAATTGATGAGAAATGGGAATCCTCAGGCCCCATCTCAGACCTGAGTCAGGGACTCTGCAGCTCGGGCAATCTGCACTTTAACGCTCCAGGGATTCTGCATGCTCACCAAGCACTAGTACATCCCTCAGTATCCCCTGGTGATTGAATCCAGGGCCTCCAAGGACACCCAAATCCGTGGTTGCTCAAGTCTTTTATATATCATGGAATAATAGTTGTATATAGCCTATGCACATACCTTAAATCATCTCTAGATGATTTACAATATCTAATACAATGTAAATGCCATCTAAATAGTTGCTGGAGTGCAGCAAATTCAGGTTTGCTCTTTATAAGCTTCCCCCCGTATTTGGGGGAGGGAATATTTTTGATCAGAGGTTGGTTGAATCCAAATATGAGGAACCCACGCTTTCCGAGGTCTGACTGTGTAGATAAATAATGATGCCACGTGTTCAGAGATTGTTGTGTGCCGGCCATGGCAGCGAGCTCCTACAAGTATTATTCCCCCTTAACCTGGCAATGATGCTGTGGGATAAACATCATAGTCCCATTTCACAGATGAGGAACTGAGGTGCTGAATAGGAAGCATCTAGCCCAAGATCACTCCCCAGTGGCAGGGTGGTAAAGAACCCGCCTGGAATACAGGAGACATGGTTCCATCCCTAGGTCTGGAAGATCCCCTGGAGGAGAGCATGGCAACCCACTCCACTATTCTTGCCTGGAGAATCCCATGGACAGAGAAGCCTGGAGGGCTACAGTCCATGGGGTTGCAAAGAGTTAGACATGACATAGCACCCGAGTATGCAGGCATACAGCCCAAGGTCACACAGCTTAACAGCTGGCAGAGGCAGTTTTCAAACCCAGTTTGGTACGACTCCCAAAGCCTGTGCCATAACAGCCCCTTGTTTGAAGCTAGCAGAAAGCTCCACCTGCCAACTGGAGGTACTTGGAGATTCTCTCATTTGACAAGCTGAACAGTGGGACCCGAGATGGGAAAAGGGATGAGGCCAAACTTCCCACGGAGCAACCTTGACAACAGCAGTTTCCCGGCAACAACAGCTCCAAATGGGGAAATGTCCCGAGTGGGGAGATGAGCTGGATTTGGGCAATTCATAGACCAAGCCTCCACCATTCAGGACAGTGGTCTTTTTCTGGATCTGTCTAGTTTGGGCAGCCCCAAACTCAGGCATCTTGTTTTAAGGGTACATGTGAGTTCAGAGAAATGAATTGCTCTAAAAATAAAATTCTTCCCTGGAAAACTGTGGATTTGTTTTTCTTAAGAGTTCAAGAAAACCTCCCGTGATTGTTATAGGGGATTAGAGCTCGAAAGTGCTGTTTCCTTCTTTAATGTCCGCAGTGGTCCCTAGGCTGGCAAGTTGGATTTCACAGTAAAGGAAACACATGATTTGTTTTGTACAAAAGTTATGTGCCCACAACATTCAACAAACATCCATTGAGCACCTATGTTATCCAGATACATTCCCTCAGGTCATCTCATTTAATCTTCAGAACTACTCTCTCAGGACCTGTTATTTAAGACAGTGGCTATTATTATTACCTCAATTTAATAGATGAGGAAAGAAGGCCATTCACTGGGTAAGTGGCCAGTCAGAATTCAAACCCAGTCGACCCATTTTATAATTTCTCACTGTTTACAACACATACAAGCTTACTCTGTCTGGCACTGGGGTAAATTAAGAAGGGACTGGACTATGGGGATCTGGGGACAAATACAAGAAAATCTCAGGCACACTAGCCTGATAAACACAGAAAAGGAAAGACGTTTGTTCAATGTGACAGCAGGCCAACCTCTGGGAAGACTTCGAAGGAATATTTCTAAACAGATTTGTATAAATTGGGCCTGTTCAACATATTCCTAGAATCACACTTGACCGAATCCCATGTCTATATCCCAGGCTCTCAACTCCTTTCCTCCCGAGGCAGGTCTGGGCTGATTCTGGCCATCAACTCCTATAGCCCCAGGGGGAGGCTTGGCCCAAGCAAGTGACCTGGGCTCCAGAGGATACTGACCTCTGGGCAACCCTGATGTGACAGCTGGGCTTGTCAGCCCCGACCAGCAAGTTCTGAATAATCTTTAAAGTGTGAGCAACTCCGGGTTCCAGGAAATCTGTCTAGCCAATGTCCAGGAAGCCAGTGGGATCACTCATATCCCTCTTGCTCCCCATCTGTCTTAACTCTCTCTTTGGAGACCCTGTGCCTCCTGGCCTCACACAGACACCCCCAAACCCCCTGCTTCCTGGAAAGCAAGCAGGACTGGAGGAGGGAAGGGGCCAGGAATAATCCTTGCACAACTCCACCATGGACGTCCAATCACCTTGGCACCGCAGACAGTGAGACTTTGCCATGCCTGTGCTATCACTGGCCAGGCTGGGTGGCGCGTGGGGAGCCCAGGAGGACATGTAAGGGGTGAGCCTCATCTGTAGGAGGACTCCAGCCAGGTCTTTTACATGGAGCACCAATTAGAAACATGTGTCACCCCCTCCTCCCCAATACTGCCTGTGACCCTCACAAAGGAGCCTATACTAGGGCATCCCATTAGAACTCAGATCCAATAAGGATTTCCTCCAGCTCATCCAGGTATTCTCTAAATTATGGGGGGAAAGCTAGAGAGGACCCATCCCCTTCTCTCCCTGACTCAGACTGACCTGGGCTGGTCCTTTCCCAAAATTTTTGATGCTAAGAGAACTCCTGGATGCCAGAGAAGAACTTTTTTAGGGGAGACACAGCCTCCATTTATTTGCCTCTGTGCAGATGGCCTGGCCCCCTCCTCCCCCGGCCCTAATTTCCCATTCAAGATCCCCAGTGTCATTCCCCAGATGCCAGCAGGTTAAGAGGGGTGGTTATAAGCTGAGCTTCAAGCAGCCCCAGGAGTCTGGGTGCAGGTTCAGACTGTCACGAGGTGCATATCAAAGCCGGAGTTTAAAAACTGTACTGGGAATAGTGCAATTATCTCGCTTCACCACATTTCTCAGCCCCGACTGAGGTTTAATTAAAGCCAAGTAAAAACACAGAGTCGCCATTTCAGTTATCACCCCCATTGCATGCTGGTTAAAAAAAAAAAAAAGAGGAAAGAAAAAAAAACCCTTTATCAGGGACTTAAATTTTTTTTCCGTGGGTATCTTCCAGCTCAGTTGGATATTATTCCTTCATAACAGCCACTTTAAAGAAAAAAATATATATTTAATATATATGTATAAAATGAGTTAATCCCCCATAATCTCCTTGAGTTGTACCTAAAACACAGTTTCTTGCAGGTGACCTTTTCAGAAGAGGCTGTTCCTATGGCAACCGCATTGTTTGATTCAGTCAAGAGAAAAATGCTTCATGGAAATGTATTTAATTTTGCTTAATTTGATGCTGTATTTAACACTTGCACAGGCTAAAAGGAGAGAGGGGCTGAAAGGCAGGAGTTGGCTCTTCGGGCCACATTCATGGGCATCCTATCTGAGGTCCCGAGGGCCCCCCAGGCCCCATAATGCTCTCAGTACAGGCTCCTGGCTCAGGGCTGAGGGAGAGAACTCCGAGTTCTGCAGGGAAGAAGAGGGACAGGGCCCATGGGGCAGCCGCTCCAACGGTGGGCCACCCAGCCGCCGCTGCAATTTGAATAAAAATGTAGGACACACGGGTGGCAAAGCTTTGGACCAAGAGTCAAGGGGCCTGGGCGAGCTCTTTGTTCTATTGTTCCCCGTGCATGTCCTTACCTGAAATATGACGCCACTGAATCTGACCACCTCCCAGGTATCTTAGCGCTAAGCCTCAGTCCTGTGTGCAAGACTGGTCTCCGCAAGCCAACTCTGAGCTTCACGGAGGGAGCACTGGGCTTCGGGTAGACATACAGTAAACGACTTGTTCATGTCATCAAATAGGGGCCCACTCAGGGGCACACCACAGCCTGGTCCTGAGAGGGCTGGGTGCAGCCTCACCCATTGCAGGTCACGGGCGCTGCGCCTACTGCTTACCACCCAGGTGAGCCCACCGTCACAGACAGGGTCCCAAAGCGGACACGCGTGGGCACTCGACTAAGGCGCCCCCGAAGCTGACAGAGCTGGAGGCCCTAGTCCAAGCATTCTGGGTTCCAATGGCACCTTTGCTGTTTGGAGCAAACCACGAGGTGAGACCAAGTGTCCTCCCACCCACAGCCGCTATGCGTCGGCTCCTTCTGCCTCAGCCTCAGATGAGCAGCACCTGTAAACTATACATGTACCTCTGTTTTTTAAAATTTTTATTTACTCATCTATTTATTTATGGCTGCTCCGGGTCTTTGTTGCTGTGCACGGGCTTTCTCTAGTTGTGGCGAGCAGGGGCTATTCTGTAGTTGCGATTAGACGGCTCCTCATTGTGGTGGCTTCTCTTGTGGAGCTCAAGGTCTAGAGAGCCCTGGCTTCAGTAGTTGCTCCGTGGCACGTGAGATCTCCCAAGACCAGGGATGGAACCCATGTCCTCTGCATTGGCGGGCAGATTCTTAACCATCGGACCACCAGGGAAGTCCCATACCTCTGGCTGAGTAAATTCTAACTCCACTTTTTAGCTTGATGACCATGGACAAATCATTTCACGTTATTGGGCCTAAATTTTCTCACCTGAAAAATAAAGGCATTGACTGGGGATATCTAAAATTACATTCTCTGTGATACAAATCTAATCTTCCATTCCCATATGCCAACAGCTGACACGTGTCCAGTGGTGGACGGGATTATCCCCCCAGATCTTCAGTCGCCACATGGTGCTAACTCCAGCCAGTCAGCCCTTCCGCTGAGGTCTCCCGCTGAGGCCACCACTTCCCCATCACAAGCCAAGCATGGCACTGCCACCGTCCTCAGCCACAGACTGTGATGACTTTCAGGACAAATCCCATCGTGCCTCAGCTTCTCACTCCCCAGAGTCTCCACCAGTATCCCAGACCTCCCAGATTAGGCATCGCCGTGTGGACACTGAAGCCCATGCTGTGCATGTCCCCCTAACCCCCTAACCTCCCCTCCCCGTTCTCTCCCTATCCTTTTACTGTGCCCGCTAGGAATCCGGGTCCACTCTGACTATCTCCTTCACTTTCTTTCCATAAATGAATCCTAGTGTCCCCCCTTCTGCCCCAGGATATATTTTCTTGGAAGCCCTTCTTCCTGGTGGAAGAAGGTTTGTCTCCCACATCTGACGTTACTTCAGAATGGGAAGGTGAGTACGTACCTTCCTTGCTCCTCTAAGCCATCAGACTTTACCATCAGACTTCGTGATCCTCCCCCTACATACATAATGCCATCATTCCACCAAGTTTCTGGTCATTCCCCCTCATCCTGGATGATGAATGAGCATCGTGCTGAATAAGCATCACGTGTATCACTGAGGCTTTGTCTCTACTGTTCCTGCCACCATCGTTGGGGACTCCAACATCCATTCCACGTCCTGACCTCTTGGTTCCTGGACTTTCCTTGCTCCAATGAGCTTTTGCTCCACTCACAGAGCTTTTTCCTAGGCTTGGTCAAATCAATCACTGAATCACCCTCTAAGTGAAGATTTCCAACTCCCACTTTCTGACCATCACCACCCTTCTTGGGGCTAACTTACTCCAACACTCCCACTCCAGTGATTCTCCAACCTTATCAAGATCTCATTTCATCAAAAAGAGAAAACAACACTTTTTATTTTCGTCATCTATTGCTGCCACTACTCCCCACACATGCCTACTTTCTTCCTTGCCCAGCTCTTGATTCCAAAATCCACACTCCAGCCTCCCCTGGCCAATAGCCCGAAACTTCTGGCTTCTCTCCTTCTGCTGTGCTGATCCATTAGGACTCCAGCCTAGTGTCCTAGCCACTTATGTGGAGCCTGCACCAGAGCAGCTGAAGATTGCTGGAGAAAAATGACCCAAATTTGCTGACTAGACTTGCTACAAACATGACCACAAATCTCACTCAACACTGTCAGAAAAACCTACTACACTTCTCTAGAAAATTCAATTTCCCAGTCTCTGAGGAAACCATCACACTTCCTTCTCTCCGCTCGACTCGCCAACACACCCTTCCCTGTCCCGCTCTCCAGCTGATGACCTTGTCATATATTTCACAAAGAAAATAGATTTCTATAAGATGAGAACTACCTCATCTTCCCACGGAAAAGTCCTTCATCGTATCTGCACCCGAACCCAAATACTCTGTCGGCCCTTTCCCCAAGTTTAGTTGAAAAAGAATCCTGGCTCCTTACNACACAGTCAAAGGCTTTGGCATAGTCAATAAAGCAGAAATAGATGTTTTTCTGGAACTCTCTTGCTTTGTAATGTAGCCTCTTACAACCCTACAATTATTTGAATTTGTGGACTCTTATCAGTTTGTTCCTGCTTGTAAATTTGGCCAATGTTTATCTGGATTCACCTTTCTTCAGTTTCCTTGTCAAGTAAACATCAATGCACAAACTGCTAACATTCTATTTTCTATCTTCTGGAGATAAAAATTTGGAAAGTACATTGTTCTGTCACTCATTTGTGTCCAACCCTTTGCAACCCCATAGACTATAGTTCATGTGTCCATGGGATTATCATGGCAAGAATATTGAAGTGTGTTCCCATGTCCTATTCCAGGGGTTATGAACATTAACTCCCTTCTCAGTTATCGCAGGAGACAGCTCACCATTTGTCTCATCTTTAATAACAGTTTTCTGCCAGTCAGCACCCAACCAATAAGCCAATACAACGTGTGTTGTCTGGAGAAGGAAATGGAAACTCATTCCAATTTTATTGCCTGGGATATCCCCTGGACAGAGGAGCCTGGTGGCCTACCATAGGGTCTAATGAATCAGATACAACTTAGTGGCTCAGCACAAGCACACATATCTGTCAGTGTGGGCTATGTTACACTGCAGTAACAAGCAGCCTTAAGAACCTTTTAAACTATTAAAAGCCTTTTAAACTATTTTACATTCACACTACATATTCAGTGTGTGTCTGAGGGATCAGTTTTGTTCCTCATCATCACTCAGGGACTCAAGCAATCTGAAGTTTCATCTTAACAGATGGTTCCAAGATCACTATGGCAGGAGTAAGGACAGAGTAAATAAACTGACTTTTAAAGTTTCAAATTATATTTAATTAACCAAACCAAGTCACAAACCTTTGAGACTGGGAAATACAGTCCCACCATATTCCTGTAACAAGAAGAACCAGTACATTTACTGTTGTTGTTGTTTAATCACAGAGTCATGTCAGACTCTTTTGCAACCCCTTGCACACAAGCTCATCTGTCCATGGGATTTTCAAGGCAAGATTATTGGGGTGAAGTGGCATTTCCTTTTCCAGGGGATCTTCCTGATCCAGGGATGCAATTCATGTCTCTGTGTCTTCTGCATTGCCAGTGTATTCTTTTACCGCTGAGCCACCAGGGAAGCCCAGTGTATTTATGAACAATCCTTATTTAATGCCTGCTAGAGTCACAGAGTTACAGAGACAGTAGTTTAGTTACTACTAAAAATCACAGCCCTGACTCCTGGTTTTTCATAACTTCAATTATCTTTTTAAAACTGTAATGATCTTAGAGGAAATGTCTTCAGCTTTTCCCACTGAATATGATATTTGCTGTGAGTTTGTCATATAGGGCCTTTAGTATGTTGAGGTTGGTTCTCTCTATGTTCACTTTCTGGAGAGGTTTTTTTTTTTTTTTCATAAATGGATGCTGAATTTTGTCAAAAACATTTTCAGCATCTATTGAGATGATCATATGGCTTTTTGTTCAGTTTGTTAATGTTTATCACACTGATTAATTTGCAAATATTGAAAAATCCTTGCATCCCTGGGATAAATCCCACTTGATCATGGTGTATAATACTTTTAATGTATTGTTGAATTTGATTTGTTAGTACATTGTTGAGGATTTCGGCATCTATGTTCATCAGTAATATTGGCTTGTAATTTTCTTTATTTCTTTTTCTTTTTTTGTAGCATCTTTGTCTAGTTTTAGTATCAGGGTNGGGTGCAGCCTCACCCATTGCAGGTCACGGGCGCTGCGCCTACTGCTTACCACCCAGGTGAGCCCACCGTCACAGACAGGGTCCCAAAGCGGACACGCGTGGGCACTCGACTAAGGCGCCCCCGAAGCTGACAGAGCTGGAGGCCCTAGTCCAAGCATTCTGGGTTCCAATGGCACCTTTGCTGTTTGGAGCAAACCACGAGGTGAGACCAAGTGTCCTCCCACCCACAGCCGCTATGCGTCGGCTCCTTCTGCCTCAGCCTCAGATGAGCAGCACCTGTAAACTATACATGTACCTCTGTTTTTTAAAATTTTTATTTACTCATCTATTTATTTATGGCTGCTCCGGGTCTTTGTTGCTGTGCACGGGCTTTCTCTAGTTGTGGCGAGCAGGGGCTATTCTGTAGTTGCGATTAGACGGCTCCTCATTGTGGTGGCTTCTCTTGTGGAGCTCAAGGTCTAGAGAGCCCTGGCTTCAGTAGTTGCTCCGTGGCACGTGAGATCTCCCAAGACCAGGGATGGAACCCATGTCCTCTGCATTGGCGGGCAGATTCTTAACCATCGGACCACCAGGGAAGTCCCATACCTCTGGCTGAGTAAATTCTAACTCCACTTTTTAGCTTGATGACCATGGACAAATCATTTCACGTTATTGGGCCTAAATTTTCTCACCTGAAAAATAAAGGCATTGACTGGGGATATCTAAAATTACATTCTCTGTGATACAAATCTAATCTTCCATTCCCATATGCCAACAGCTGACACGTGTCCAGTGGTGGACGGGATTATCCCCCCAGATCTTCAGTCGCCACATGGTGCTAACTCCAGCCAGTCAGCCCTTCCGCTGAGGTCTCCCGCTGAGGCCACCACTTCCCCATCACAAGCCAAGCATGGCACTGCCACCGTCCTCAGCCACAGACTGTGATGACTTTCAGGACAAATCCCATCGTGCCTCAGCTTCTCACTCCCCAGAGTCTCCACCAGTATCCCAGACCTCCCAGATTAGGCATCGCCGTGTGGACACTGAAGCCCATGCTGTGCATGTCCCCCTAACCCCCTAACCTCCCCTCCCCGTTCTCTCCCTATCCTTTTACTGTGCCCGCTAGGAATCCGGGTCCACTCTGACTATCTCCTTCACTTTCTTTCCATAAATGAATCCTAGTGTCCCCCCTTCTGCCCCAGGATATATTTTCTTGGAAGCCCTTCTTCCTGGTGGAAGAAGGTTTGTCTCCCACATCTGACGTTACTTCAGAATGGGAAGGTGAGTACGTACCTTCCTTGCTCCTCTAAGCCATCAGACTTTACCATCAGACTTCGTGATCCTCCCCCTACATACATAATGCCATCATTCCACCAAGTTTCTGGTCATTCCCCCTCATCCTGGATGATGAATGAGCATCGTGCTGAATAAGCATCACGTGTATCACTGAGGCTTTGTCTCTACTGTTCCTGCCACCATCGTTGGGGACTCCAACATCCATTCCACGTCCTGACCTCTTGGTTCCTGGACTTTCCTTGCTCCAATGAGCTTTTGCTCCACTCACAGAGCTTTTTCCTAGGCTTGGTCAAATCAATCACTGAATCACCCTCTAAGTGAAGATTTCCAACTCCCACTTTCTGACCATCACCACCCTTCTTGGGGCTAACTTACTCCAACACTCCCACTCCAGTGATTCTCCAACCTTATCAAGATCTCATTTCATCAAAAAGAGAAAACAACACTTTTTATTTTCGTCATCTATTGCTGCCACTACTCCCCACACATGCCTACTTTCTTCCTTGCCCAGCTCTTGATTCCAAAATCCACACTCCAGCCTCCCCTGGCCAATAGCCCGAAACTTCTGGCTTCTCTCCTTCTGCTGTGCTGATCCATTAGGACTCCAGCCTAGTGTCCTAGCCACCTATGTGGAGCCTGCACCAGAGCAGCTGAAGATTGCTGGAGAAAAATGACCCAAATTTGCTGACTAGACTTGCTACAAACATGACCACAAATCTCACTCAACACTGTCAGAAAAACCTACTACACTTCTCTAGAAAATTCAATTTCCCAGTCTCTGAGGAAACCATCACACTTCCTTCTCTCCGCTCGACTCGCCAACACACCCTTCCCTGTCCCGCTCTCCAGCTGATGACCTTGTCATATATTTCACAAAGAAAATAGATTTCTATAAGATGAGAACTACCTCATCTTCCCACGGAAAAGTCCTTCATCGTATCTGCACCCGAACCCAAATACTCTGTCGGCCCTTTCCCCAAGTTTAGTTGAAAAAGAATCCTGGCTCCTTACGCAAGGTCAGCACCTTCACTGGGCTTGGAACCCATTCTTCTGTGCCTTTTTGATAACTTTTTTTTTTTTGCAACTTCTCTATTGCATTATCATTTATCCTTCTTTTCTGAGTCATTTCCACCAGCGTGCTAACATACCTCCTTTTAATAAATGCTCCCTGGACCTCACTCCTCCCTAGACCCCACTTTGTCCTCATTTTCTTTCTTTCTTTTTTTTAATATTTATTTTTGGCCATGTGGGGTCTTAATTGCAGCACTTGGGATGCTTCATTGCAGAGCTTGCAGTGGTCTATTGTGGCTCTGAGAGCTCCAGAGCACGCAGGCTCAGTAGTTGCCACACTCGGTCGGGCTTAGTTGCCATGGGATCTGCTATATGGGATCTTCACAAGAGACTCAGGTTCCAGCCCTGGGTCAGGAAGAGCCCCTGGAGAAGAGAATGGCAACCCACTCTAGTATTCTTGTCTGTGCGATCCCACGGACAGAGGAGCCTGGCAGGCTACAGTCCACGGGGTCGCCGTGACTGAGTATGCACCTACCATTTTCTTACTGCCCTGCTTGCCTCTCGTTTGTTGACTCTTCCCTCCCACTTAGAACAGGGACCCCCTCAAGGCAGGGAGCCTGTCCTGTTTAGCATGATCACCTGCACCTTCCACAGGCCTTGCACACAGGAGGAACTTTGCATTTATGACTGCATGCCTGAAGGGAGCAATCTGTGGCTAGGTTGTGGGGGCAGAGGTGGGGAGGGCAGGCTCTGCCATCTCACTCACTCTCTGCCAGGACTGGCCCTTCATGGCGCCTGGTGCACAGCCTGTACATGGGGAGTACATGGGATGCATTGTTACCTCTTGGAGTTGGATGCCCTCTGAGCAGCCCTGGTTAAAAGAAAGTGAAGTCTCTCAGTCGTGTCCGACTCTTTGTGACCCCGTGGACTGTAGTCTGCCAGGCTCCTCTGTCCATGGGATCTTCCAGGCAAGAGTACTGGAGTAGGTTGCTATTTCCTTCTCCAGGGGATCTTCCTGACCCAGGGATCGAACCCAGGTCTCCCACATTATAGGCAGATGCTTTACTGTCTGAGCCACCAGGGAAGCCCTGGTTAACCCTCCACCTAAAGCAGGATTTTCCCTGTATTCAGACATCCCTCTGATGCCAGGCGGTCACTGAGCCTTCCAAGATCCCTGAGGAAGCCCAGCTTCTGAGAGGGTAGCCTGGGGCCACTGCGCACAGAGCCTGGCCTGGGCGGGGCTGTCTCCTGCCCCTGGTCAGTCCTGTATTCTGTGCCCCACCTCCTGGCCCCTGTGCTCCTTGCTGCACATCCTTGCCTGTGTTTTTGTTGTCTACTTGGTTCTGTAGTTTATCAAACGGTGAAAAAATAAAAAAACAGCCACAGCTGGGGGAAGAACCCTCCACTGGATACCGGGCGAGAACCACAGCAGTGACGGAGCCGCATGAAGCACGCTCTCCATTCGAGCTCTCCCGAGGGCCCCTCGCTGGGAGTTGGGATGCCTCACTGACTGCTGAATATCCCTCACCCTTCCAGGGCCAGGTAAGGTCATGAAGACCACATGGTTAGGGATGTGGGTCATTCAGATCTGGGTAAGACTCAGTTCATGAGACCATGGGCAAGTTACCTGGGTCTCTGAATCTCAGCCATGAAGCAGGGATATTAATAACACTGAGCTCAAGGGATCAGTAAGAAAGTAAATGAGGTTGTGGAGTCAAAGCACCGAGCACAGCTATGGATATACTGAAAGCCCTCGAGAAATGAGGGCGGCCATGGGTTTTAGGTCCTCCAGTTTCACCCTCTGGCTCCAGAGCCTGGTAACACCCCCTTCCCCATGATTGGGAGGAAGGAACTTCTCATCCAGGCCTCACCCTGGTCTGACTGGGAAGAGAGAAGATTTTTCTTCTGCTGGTACTGTTCCTGGGAGGGGGCTGACCTAGGGGAGTCTCAGAGAATACATTCCCAGAGGATCTGGGTTAATCACGCCCACACTCTCTTGAATCTCACAGCTTAACAAGGAGTTAGAACTTACCCGTCTTTGTTGATTATGGGGGAAAAAACAAACAAACAAACTGCAATATGTTAGAGCTGAAAGGATCCTCCCTGTGCTCCCAGAAAGCATCTAGTCCTGCCTTCTCATTTTGCTAATTAGGAAACTGGAAAGACTTGGCTGGTGGTCCAGTGGTTAAGACTCCATGCTCCCAACGCAAGGGGCACAGGTTCCATTCCTGGCCGGGGATCTAAGGGCCTGCATGCTACAACCAAAGATCCTGCATGCTGCAACAAGACC
Source organism: Neotragus pygmaeus (assembly GCA_006410875.1). Classification (NCBI taxonomy): domain Eukaryota; kingdom Metazoa; phylum Chordata; class Mammalia; order Artiodactyla; family Bovidae; genus Neotragus; species Neotragus pygmaeus. The sequence goes on along the minus strand of SJYV01005184.1, from coordinate 723,917 downwards.
AGGTGCAGCCAAATAAATATATATATAATTTTTTTTCTTTTTTATAAAAAGGAAACTGGAGCCCACAGGCCTCCACAAGATCACACAGTAAGAGCTGGAGCCTCCTAACTCAGGACAACACCCCGCCCACCTAAGCTGGCTCCCAATTCCCTCCCACTGTAGAAAACCATGTGTAAGGCACCAAACCACAAGGGATTTCACTCCTAAGTGGCTCCATCAAGCCAAAGCCAAGAAACTCTTTGTTTGCTCTGTTTTTCCTCACCCCTTGAGGAAGAAAGTGGTGGAAGGGGATTTTCCAGGAGAGAGGGCAGCACCCTGCCAAGAGGGCTGGCAGTGGAGACCCTGGGCCAGGTTCCTGCTGGCCTCTGCATCCCTGGTCTCTCTTTTTCCATCTGCCCACCCCTCCTTTTTCATTCTCTTCTTTTCTCGTTTCGCCTGGGCTGCCTGCCTTTTCGACTGTTTGCTCAGAGCTGGGCTCTGTTTGCTGAGCCATTATTCATTTTCATATTACCTGGGATATTTTCAGCTGCTCCTCTGGGTTTTTAGGAGAATTTCAAGCGGCAAGAAGCAATGTGGGCTGCAAAGGCAAACACACATCCATGACCTCTGAGCCTCGCCGGGGAATTTGTGCATCTTATCAGCTGCCTTCCTGACTAGCACGGCCACTGTCTCCTGGCCGGACACTCGGCCCATCGCCCTGGGCTTCTGGGGAGCAGGGCACACTTTCAGGGAGACAGGCTGCAAGATCTCATAAATCTGAGACTGAAGCAGCAGGCTGGCTTGGGTCAGGGACATGCAAGGCCTTTGGCCTTTCCTCCTCTTGCAGGACGGCCTCCCTGCACTGTGGCCAGAACCCAGAGAAGAGCATCTCAGAAGTGCTTTCATCACCTCTCAAACGGGAACAGCGAGGCATCCAGAGCAGTCGATCCCCTCCTCCTCCAGCCAACAGCTTCCAGAAGGCGCTGTTCACTGCTGGTCCTCTGTGCATCCCAGCCCAGCAGTGGCGGTCCAGGGAACAGGTGGGAACGACAAAGGAAGGGGCACCAGGGAGAAGAAGGTTGCTCCTCTGGGGCTTGCTGAAGCTTTGCCCCTTGGACTCTATTTACGTGACAAGATCAAAGCCTGAGGAAGAGCTCCTTAATCCTCAGCCTGGTCCCCGGTGGACGAGGACCTGAATTCCCTGGTGGAAGGGGACCAGAATCCCTCACATTAAGGAGGGGGGCCACCAAAGGACACAAGCAGTCAGAGGAACCTGGGGTATAAGATCAGATCTTGACTGAGTCTTGGCTGGCCCATGGATCAGTCACGTGACCTCGGCAAGTCAAACGTTCAGCATCTCAGTCATCTCAGTTAAAAACCTGGGACGAAGACCCATCTCAGGGTTAATGGGAGCATCAGTAAGTGGTGAAGGGCTTCGGAAATGTCATAGATTACTCATCCAGAGTCAGACATTCCATCAGCGCATCAATCATCCAGGATCGAGAATCAGCCCCGTCAAGACGGATGCGGTGCCGTCCTCACGGCCCTGCACTCAGGGACCCAGAGGCACGGCGGCTGCCGGCTCTCATCTCTGCCCCTCCTCCAGGCCTCCGTGCAATTTGTTCCAAATGTTCCAGGAGACTAGGCGAGAGGCCTGGGTTATTGGATGTCAGGTTTAATAAAAGGCCCTGAGCAGCTCCGGGCTTGTCATGCTCTCTGGCTTTGTCACCATAGCACTAGTGGCTCTGGCCCTGAAACTCCAGGTGCTAGACAGCAGGAAAGCAAGAGCGGGTTTCATCAACAGGCCAAGGGATGAGTGGGGCGCATCTGTCCCGGGGGGACGGGCAGTGGCAGCCTCCCCATCAGCACACCGGGCCCCTCCATGGCTCCGGCTGCAGTTACCTCACTTCTGGGCTTCGTGGGCTGAGTGAGTGGAGCCAGGAACAGGCCCACGAGCTGGAGCAGGGCCTGCAGAGGAGATGACTCCTTAAAGAACTGGTGGGTTTTTTTTTTTTTCTCTTGAGGAAGTCAAGTTACTGCTAGCTTTCCCTTAACTCTGCTAGCTTTGTGGATAGCGCAGACATGGATGGACTGAGTAGAACTGAAACCAGAGCCTCGGGGGTCAGGAACCAAGTCTCTTCTGAAAATCAAGCTCCCTACAGAATACCTAAGGCACAGAGTTTGCTCAGTGAGTATTGAGTGAATGCATGAATGAGACAGGGGAGGGGCTGAAAGCTGAGCTAGGCATGCACTCCAGGTACAAATGATGGGAGAGAAAGTCCACTCAGAAAATTCGAACACGAAACACATCTAAGAAATCCAGAAAGAGATTATGAATCTCTTCACCCATAGAACACAGCGGACGAATGGGAATGTGTTCTTATAAAGGCAGAAGCAAGACAAAAGACTGACAAAGAAGGTGCGTATATAGCCCAGAGCCCGGCTAGAGCCCAGTCTGAGGGTAGCATCCTGTGGCCACTGCCGTAGCGGGGAGAAGATGACACGGCCAGGGCAGCAAAGTTATTCACATCTTCCTGTCCCTCCGTCCTGCAGAGGGAGGACCACACTGGGGTCCAGGAGCAAAAATGCGGATGTCACTCACCTGGTTCTCAGGATTCCTCCTCGGGATTTAGCAAGGTTGGGTTACATCGGAGGCATCAAGAAATCCAGAAACACTGAGCTATTCAAATACTAGACCTTGAAGCCTGGGGGTTCGAGGAGCTGCTCTCCTACAGGTTCCTCGAGGGCCAGAAAGATTATTAATGGGGGGAGGGGATGCACAGAGGCAATGGGGGAACAGTCAGGACCCCGGACGTTCTCCTCTCCATCGCCTGTCTTGTTTGCTGTTGCATCTCTAGT
>SJYV01005184.1:701218-715380 GCA_006410875.1 Neotragus pygmaeus | reverse complement strand
AACACACACACACACACACACACACAGGCTCCTCCATCAGAAGGCTAAGCAGGAAACCGCCTGTGGTGGGATCAGAGCTAATCGATCTGATGCTGGAAGACGTTTGGGGTTGTTTGTTGTTCTCACTCCAGACACCCGCTGGAGCAGGGCCAGCCCTTTACATGAGATGAGCAGAGTTAAGATCATCTGGGGGACAGAATCTTCCTTCTTCCTCTTTCTCAGAAAGCCTGCATCTGAAAGGGCAGGGGGAGAGAGGCCTCAGCAGGTGGAGGGCAGGACCAGAGGAGCTGAGGAAGGCTGACTTCAGGGACATTCCTCTCCAAGCACATGCTTCGGTTCACTCCAGGGACAGGAGGGAGATCTGCCTGGGCACAGGAGTGTGCTTGTGAGCACGTGGAGACAAGTCTGGTAGACCAGCTGCTCGAACTTCACCAACGGGTCTACCCACCCTTGCCAACTTCACTGGTTGTGAACTTTTCAGATGATGACGGGGGAATGGAGGAGACAGAAAAGAAGGTACTGGGTTGGCCAAAAAGTTCATCCAGGTTTCTTCATAACTTTTTACGGAAAAACCCCAATGAGCTTTTTGGCCAACACAATTACTTAGCCAAATGAACCTGCTGAGCAGGGTCTGTGCTGCGCGCAGATGTCAGTATCAGACCTGATGGCAGTGATAGCCACCACAGAGCTGACTCCTTGCAGGAAGAGAACCCCTTTCACCTACGGCTCTGAACAGCCTCCCTCTCACCGACATAAAAATCAAAAGCGAGAGACGATGTTTGCAGAAAGCGCGCTCCTGAGATCCTGGCGCAGCGAGGAGCACATTAAGGCATTCTTGTTTTTCTCATTTCTCTCTATTCTGTCCTCATTTCCGTGCACTAACTAAAATGATTTAAAGCCTGAGTCAAGAGTCGGAAGAAAGCACTGAGGCCTCTCCTACTCCCCACCCCCACCCCCAGGTCTTGTGTGTAGATGTGTTTTGCTGCTATAAGAAAAAGGGGCAGAAACTGGGTAAGAAATTCTGCAGGTGACGTGAAGAGCTGCCTACTGCTTTCTCAAGAACAAATGCCTGCTTTCCACCTCCACACCCCCAGCCAAACCCCTCCAAAAGAGCAGGCCTGTCCTGTAGTCTCTCTCTAGTAAGCATTTCACTTGCTCAGGGAGAGTAAAAAGTTCAAAAGTAAAGGAAATCACAATGGCTAAATGCCCTCCAGAAACAGTGAGACATGTACCCACTCAGAGGCATTTTCCTGGAAATGACGTAAAATGGGAAAGCAAAGGATTGGGGTCAGGAGGCTGAAAAAAAACTGTGTGACCTTGGATAAGTCGCTTAACTTGTCTGAGCTTCAATTTTCTTCCCACTAAAAGTAGAGAATGCTTACCTCTCGGGGATTTAATTTTCCTAAGCTGAGGCTTACTGGGTTCTTTCGTGTTGGCCCTGCCATGTTTACCATATCATTTAGTTCTTTGAAGAATCCTGCGAGAATGAAACTATTTCTTCCTTCTGAGAGATGGGACAACTGAACGGAGGGCTGATGGAGGGAGCCCAGGTGCTCTGCTTCACGGTCAGGTCTCCGGTCCATCACGGTTGTCCCCTCGCGGGCAGATGTGGGCATTTCCACCCGAGGTCTTTGGAAAATTTAAAGGCTGGAGAATGTGAGGTGTTATGTCTGAGAGTTTGGACAGTAAAGAGAGGAGAAGGGCACTTTTCCTTTTTCGGTTTAATTTATTTATTTTTGGCCGCACTGGGTCTCTATTGCTGCTCGGGCATTTCTCTAGTTGCGGCAAGCAGGGGCTCTGTCTAGCTGCGGTGTGTGGTCTTCTCACTGTGGTGGCTTCTGCTGCAGTTCCTGGGCTCTAGAGCCACAGGCTCAGTAGTTGAGGCCCATGGGCTTAGTTACTCTGCAGTATGTGGGATCTTCCTGGATCAAGGACTCAACCCATGTCTCCTGCATTGGCAGGCAGATTCTCTATCACTGAGCCACTGGAGAAGGCCCCGTAGTTTTCCCTTTCTAAGCTTCACCACTCACGGTCCTCCTTCTAGGCGGTCCCCCTTCTGGCTTGGGAGCCAGAACTTTCTCCTCCTTTTGTTCTAGAAGCACTGCCTCACTTTTTAAAGCAGTAAAATCACAGAGGGCCCATGAGCCTTGAGGGGTGAGTTGGGGGCTGGGGCGGAGCCATGAGGGCTTCCCTNGCTGAACATTATTTAAAATCAGAGATTAGTTACTCTTGATTTTTTTTTCCTTTTAACAATATACTATTCTTCCAGGAATTCCAGCCAGAAAACAAAGAAATAACTAGGCAGCAAATTGCTAACATAATATAAGAATAATGTATAAATACAAGAAAAACACAAACATGTATAATGGTTGTAAGATGCTAGTAGATTAAATATCTAATTATGGAGGATACCTGAAAAGATAGTTCAGGAGGAGAAAGCACATATTCTATGGTAGAAAAAGTTGCTGTTCTAGATCATTGAGAGACAAGGTTATGTAAAATATAGTAATTAAGAATAAGAGGAAAAGAAGAGCTTCAGAGATAAACAGGGTATTAAATTACACATACCTTAACAGGTCTTTCTTCAATAAAGGGCTCAAGGCTCTAAGTTTTCACATCAAGCATAATATATAATGATTAGAAGGAATTTGATTTATAAAAAGGACATTCATTGGATTTCGGACCACGTTAATCTCTCAAATTAGATGTTATATCTGCATTTAAGTTAATAGAACAAGTTGAACTAAAATTAAAATACACTAGTTTTTGAGATGTCTTTGAGTTATCCTGTGAGAAATTGGATATATCAGGCCCAGGGTCATGAATGCAACTTTTGGATACAAATATAAACATGAATTTGTAGTATAATCCATTTGCTTTTTTCTACTGGTTTTCAGCAACCTAGATACAAATGAGATAANCACTTGCCCCAGGTCACACCGCTGTTTACTGATCAGGAAACAGCTTCCTTCCTCCTCTTTCTCCCCTTGTTGCCCTCCAGCTGTGCTCAGAGCCCTGATTCTGGAGGTTGAGAAGGGAGCTGCTCAAGAGATGGCCCAATTCTCCTGAGTACAGCGTCTCCCGGCACCCCATCACGGCCTGGGAGGAAGGGCGATCAGAGCAAGATTTGAGGAGATGGAAAACTATCGCTGATTTTTGCACTTCAGTATTTAGACCCATTTTATTCTTTGTAACAAAAAGCTGCCTGGCAATTGCCCAGGCACTAAATTTTCGCGCAAGACAGCAGACGCGAGCACCTCTTCACTTTGGTTGTCTAATAGAGCGAGTGGCTCGCTGCTCTCTCCGTGTGCTTGCTTCTCTAGCGTATGCTCCCTTCAGTCCCCGGGAGCCCAAGGAAGCCTGGTGTTACATAAGCACCTCATCGGAATAAACATCCAGTTCCATGCTGCTTCCTTCAGTCCTTGCCCTGGAGGAGCGCTTACCTCAAGCCCCACGTTCTCCCAGAGCACACAGAGAAATCTCTGTCTCTTATNCAGGAGCCCAAGGAAGCCTGGTGTTACATAAGCACCTCATCGGAATAAACATCCAGTTCCACGCTGCTTCCTTCAGTCCTTGCCCTGGAGGAGCGCTTACCTCAAGCCCCACATTCTCCCAGAGCACACAGAGAAATCTGTTGCTGGCGGCCGGCTGCCCCTTATCACCAGGCAGCCGACCCAGGGAGCCGGGCCCAGTCTGGCGCGTATCTGGGCAGCTCGTCTGCTCCTCCTGTAATGGACAGGGGGCAGGAAGTTCCTGTCTGCTGACCTCCCAAGCCCCCGCTGAGCATCCTGGCATCACTAATAGTATATTCATAGAACACCTGTGCACCAAGCCCGGTGCTGGATACCAAGGATATAAAGAGGAGTGAGCCAAGATCCCCTCCCAGGGAAAGCCCAAAGTAGAGATGAGGTGACAGACACGCTAAGAACTCACTACAGATCAGCAGCTATAACAGAGAGAGAGGAATGTATTCTGGGAACCAGGGCGGGGGCGAGTTCCGGCTCTGTTCAGGAATTAGTGACATTTGCACAAGGCCTTGAAGGACACACACGAATGAATGAATGAGTGAGTTAGGATACATAAGCAGAAAAGATAATCCATAAGAAAGGGCATGAAGAGTACAGAAAAACAGCAAGCGGAGGATGGAATAAGCCACTTCTCTTTGCCCTTGGCTGCCCCCAAACCAGCTTTGGCACAGCCCACGCCCTCCTTCCTTGCCCTGAGAAGGAATCCGCAGGCTGGGAGTCCAGGGGGCCTGCTTATGTAACCTATTTGTGATGATAACAATACCAGCACAATGGGATTGTGGAAAAGACTAAATGAGATACTTCAGGCAATGCCTAATAGCGTCTCCTGGACACAGCAGCCTGGATAAACGGGGAAATCATCATGACTCCTTTACCACTATCACCACCACTGTTGTACTCCCAAGCTTCCAGGGATCCAAAAAAAAAGTGCTCGGAGGCATAAAACACGTCTGGATGAACCTGATTCACCACTTGTTGTAAGCTTACATTCTTCGCTCCTAACCCAAACATTATGAGGGAGGTCTTCCTGCTCCTTCTTGATTATGAAATAAAAAACCCTTTAAAAGAGACCACCCTGGGGACTTCCTTGGCCGTCCAGTGGTTAAGACTCCACACTTCCAATGTAGGGGTCAGGGGTTCAATCCCTGGTCGGGGAACTAAAATCCCATATGCCATGTGGCATGGCTGAAAAAAAAGAAGAGACAGCCGTTAACTATGGGAGATGCCTGGGCAATGCTCAAAGGCCTTGGTACAGGTTGTGTTGCCTGGGTCAGAAGTCAGAGCCCAGAGGGGACCTGCTCAGCCTGCAGCACAAAGTTTGACGACGAAGCTGCTTATCGCCCCTTAATGGAGTGAGCTGATGCCCACCTGCAACCCACTGACCCCGCTGGTGAAGAAATTGGGGCTCCACAGCTGTCACTGGGACGCCCCACCTCTGCTGGGATTTGAGCCTGGTAGCCCCACATCCTAGGGAGCTCCCCAGACCTCTCATGGTCCTTGTCCCGAAATGAGGACCCCACCACACACATTCACCTGACTGCTGGAGCCAGAAAACAGCTCTTATCCTTAACACCCCACCTCCCTCACCACCACCACCCCCACTTGGAGCCCATCATTTCTCCGCCTGTAACACCTCACAAATGTACACAGACTTCTCGTTCTCCTCCGCCTCCTCCAGGCAGGACACCACCATCACCTGCAGCAGCTTCCTCAAAGGTCTTTTGCCTTTTTGGGGGGCCTTCCTTCAATCCACTCTATGGGCTTCCCTGGTGGCTCAGTGGTAAAGAATCTGCCTGCAATGCAGGAAATCCGGGTTCGAACCCTGGGTCAGGAAGAGCCCCCAGAGAAGCAAATGGCAACCCACTCCTAGTTGAATTTGTCCTGTCTTGGAGAATCCCATGGACAGAGGAGCTGAGTGGGCTACAGTCCATGAGGTCGCAAGAGTCGGACACGACTTAGCGACTAAGCCACCACACCACAATCCACTCTACACACTCAAGTAGGAGCGATCTTTCCAAGGCAGATCTGGCCAAGTCAATTCTCAGCTTAAAACTCTTCCATGTCACTCAATCTCTCAGTAGCCAAGCCTTCGGGACTCTTCCTGATCTCCAGCCCCTCCTCCCATCACAGCCCCTGCCCCACGCCGGCTTCTGTCTTGCATCTCACTCTTCCAGGCCCTCTCTTGCTACAGAAGTTCCCTCAGCCTCAAAGACTTCCACCCACACCCTTGTCGCCTGGCAAACTGGTCATCCTCCCAGTGTCAACCCAGACCCCACCCCCTGCCCTCTACAAGTCATCCTCGACCCCACAAGATTTTACCAGGTGCCCTCCTGAGAGCTTTCCGGTGGTCCTCCCTTGCCTGATGACAGCATTTAACACATTGTACCAGAAGTGCCTGCTTGCCTGTCACCTACCTTTGTTCTCTCACTGACCTGTGAGCCCCAAAATGTCATATCCCCATCCTGAATCATGCCTGAACACAGCAGGCAATAAACATGCATTGGGACTTCCCTGGTGGTACAGTGAATAGGAATCCACCACGGCTTCGATCCCTGGTTCAGGAAGATCCCACGTGCCGCAGAGCAGCTAAGCCCACGCGCCACATCTACTGGAGCCCGAGGGCCTAGAGCCTGTGCTCTGCCCCGATAGAAGCCACCGCCAAGAGAAGCCTGTACGCCGCAACGAGAGAAGAGACCCCGCTCCCCGCAACGAGAGAGAGCCCACTCGCAGTGACAAAGACTCAGCGCGACGAAAAGCTAATAATCAAATAATTAACAAAGAGTCCATCTCCATTTTTTAAAATATGTGCTCAATGAATAACAAATGAACAAGTAAATGAATGAACAAGTAAACAAATAAACAAATGAATAAATAAATGAGGATATATAAACTGAAAAAAATTATATGCTGCAGGAGGTTGCACATCATCCAGTGGGAGTCAGCACAGGATGGAGGCATCAAGAGGTCAGGGGTCGACAGGAAGGGAGGGGACATGACAGAAAGGCAGGGAGGACATCCAAATAGAATGCCCCTGTCTTCCTGCACCCTGGAACCCTGGACCCCATCTGCATCCACCTCAGCTACCCGGAACAGAGAGTTTCATCAACAGGGAGACTTGCACTATTTCATAAACTTTCTTTAAATTAAAATCAGGCAACACACACACATACACATATACCCCACAGACATCTTCGTCGCTGAAAAGTTGCTCCCTATAAAATAAAAGAAGCTGTTTAAATGTCTTCCTTCCAAGCTAGCCCCACAGAGCTGGAGCTGAGAATACATTAGCCTTTAATGAAGTGAGACTCTCATCTTCCAGGAGACACCTCATTTAGCGCAATTGTTTCAGAGCCATTACAGAAAGACAATTACAAGGAAGCGGGGAGAGTAATTGGAAATGCTGGCAGGAGTTGGGCGAAATGATAATAAATAAAAATATTCAACCTAATAAGCTTCCAGGAGGGGGTGGGATGAAGAAAATCAACATAATTAGAACTGAACCTTAGCAAGGAAAAACAGACAGCAGGGTGGCAAGTGCTCAACTCGTACAGGAAGAAAGAAGAAGTCACACATAGCCTGTGATCATCCCGGGGCCGTGGGCCACTGGCCCCTCCGGAAGCTGCTGGAGGGAGGGGGTTGCGCAGGCAGCCCAGAAGCACTGGGGGGCTTTGAGGATTCTGGTCCTGGCTGAATAACCACTTGGGGTGGAGGAAGCAGGCCCAGCCTGTGCCCCAGGGTCTTCTGTGTGTGCATCCCAGGGAGGAGCCAAGAGCCCTGATTCAGTCACTATCTCCGGTTCTACAACCCTGGCCAAGAGGCCCCGGGCTTCTGGTCCTAAGAGGAGGGAGGCCAGCTGTCAGATCTATCAGTGTCTGTCTTCTCGAAGGCCATCTCCCTCTACTGATGGGTCTTCCCTTCAAACTCACCCCTTATCTGATAGGCCCCTGCTTGGCTTCTGAAATTTCAACACAGAAGACTGGAAGTTGAGCTGAGAGACAGCCTAAGCATCTTCTGGACAAAAATCTTTCCTAGTCCCATTCTATCTCCCCATCCCATCCTCATGGGAGAACTATCACTCCCAGCTTGCACCGGACTCTGACCACACCCATGGGGGGTAGCAGGGCCCTAGAACACAACTGCGTTGGTTGATGGGTTCTGCCCTCCCTAAAATACCAACATACCAACTGTCTAGAGCATCTGCTGAGGAAATGGTAGGATTCCACGGGACCCATGACAGAAAAATAAATAAATAAATAAAATAAACATTTTAAAAAAGGAATATAAATAACTTGAGATCAGAGACCTCAGATTTGTCACCCAGGACCTAACGCACAACCTGGTACCCAGTAGGCATTGCTGTTCAGTCGCTACGTCATGTCAGACTCTTTGCAGCCCCATGCTGCACCGCCAGTCTTCCCTGTCCTCCACTATCTTCTGGAGTTTGCTCAGATTCATGTCCACTGAGTGAGAGATGCTACCTAACTTCTCATCCTCTGCCAGCCTATATACTTACTTTTTGTTGTTATATAATGGACCCCAAGTAAATATATCAAGCATACTCTCTGAGAGCAGACATTTGAGGATTAAATTAAAGTCAAATTTTAAAACTTTAAAAGACTCTCATGTCTCAATTTAAATAAATAGTATTCAAGCCCCATGTAATTTACTGTGTCTGCCATTCTCCAGGCCCTGTGGAGTCACTGCCACACGTCACCGCTGAAGAGGGTCCCCAAATTACTGTCCCCAAGGAGTTTGCCCTCCAGTGAGATTCAGGCTGTAAAGCTTTAGGCATGATATGGGGCCATGCTAGGGGACAGGACATTTGTCTGGAGACATTGGCATGTATGCATTGAACTCATGTCCTGGACAATGGGCCAGAGGCCCAAGTCCAAGGTCTTCAGACATGTTTACAACTCTATGAGTAAAAAACGTTTAATATACCTCAGTACCTATATATATGAACATGCATGTGTGGGAGAGTATATATAAACCCCACTGCTCTGCCAGTACATGAAATGTCTTATGGGGCATATTCAAAAATAGAAATCTGGACAGGATGAGATAAAATATCCACATAAACAAAGGGCTTCCCAGGTGGCGCTAGTGGTAAAGAACCAGTGCAGGAGACATAAGAACCACTAGTTCAATCCCTGGGTCGGGAAGATTCCCCCGGAGGAGGGCATGACAACCCACGCCATATTCTTGCTTGGAGAGTCCCATGGACAGAGGAGCTTGGTGGGCTACAGACCATGGTGTCGCAAAGAGTCCGACACGAGTGAAGCAACTTATCACGCACATAGCACAGAAACAAAGTGGTACTATTGTCTTCTCTTATTCCAATGGCCCATCTTGCTCACTCTGGTTTGGAGACTCTGCGTGCAGAGTATCAGTGTCTGGGACCTGACAGTCCTGCCATAGAGAAGTAGTTCCAGTCTGCTCAGAACGCCAATCAGAAGTTAACACCTGATTTTCTTTTGCGAGCTGTAGCCTGCAGTTTCCAGTACTTGGTGACAAATGAGCCTCCAGCTCCTTTAGAATCGTGGGGCAGAAAAGTCAAAGCAGAGGATGCGGGGAGAACCCAGACACCCCCCCTCTCTGAGACAGACCAGGAGTAATCCTGTTCATTTGGCAAGCATGTGAAATAAATTCAGGATGTGCCAGGCGCCAGGCCACACGGAGTGAGGGCATCAGCAGCGTCAGCTACGTGTCCTGTTCTAACATATCTCCATGGAAAAGGACTGACAGGTATACCCAGGATGCAGGCAGACTCTGGTCAGTGTCACCAGGCTTTCAGGAAGGGAGACACTGCTTGCGTCCCCCTGAGGGCTCTGGAAGAGGTGGTGTGGGACTGGGGAGAAAGGGCAGGCTTTGGCTGAGCAGGGAGGACTTTTCAGGAAGAGGAAATGCCCGTGGCAAAGATACAGGGGCAATAAATCAATGGGCGCATTCTTCTCTGCCATTCTCAGCTCCATCTGGAGATCCCATATCCTGAGGCCGGTGAAAGGGAGAGAATACTTATAGAACTGCATATAAAAGGGACAGGGACATGCTCTCAGACCAAACACCCTGGAAACTAGAGAGCCAGGCGTGCTGCCATGACACCCTCCCTTCAAACATGCCAGTGGTTCATCCAACAAAATAAGCACTTATTGAGAACCAGAGGCTAACGGGAGGGGAAGGCATTCTAATCACAGGCATTCTCCTCTACGAGGGATGAACTGAGCAGGACCTGGCCTGCGGCGAGGTAGAACAAATGAGTCCGAGGGTCTCTGCTAGTTCTTGGATGCTTCATACAGTAGCCTTACTCTTAAAGAGCCCAGCATCCCTAGTAGAAGCATTATGAAAATATGATGTGATTAATAGTCACAGAAGACTTCCCAGGTGGCTCAGTGGTAGAGAATCTTCCTGTAAAGCAGGAGATATAAGTCGGATGCCTGGTTCGGGAAGTTCCCCTGAAGAAGGAAATGGCAATCCACTCCAGCATTCTTGCCTGGAAAATCCCATGAACATAGGAGCCTAGCAGGCTACAGTCCATGGGTTCGAAAAGATTCGTACATGACTGAGTGACTAAACAACAACAGTAGTCTCAGAAAGATGCCCAGCGTGCACCAGGAGCTCAAGGAGGATAAACCCTAGCTGAGATGTGGTCACAGACCTACTGATCATCAAGAACCTGAGCTCTAACCAGGTAAATGAGGGGGATGGAGAGCACTTCAGGGCAGAGATGACCTCGTGTAGAAGCCGAGAGGCAGGTAAGGGTGCCGAAATCCCCAGTCCTGTGGCCGATGGCAGATTGTCTTGGGATCTGGCAAAGCCAAAGAAAGCAATGGTCATCGGGGCCCTTGGGAGGAGACAGGAAGCCCAGGGATCACTCCCAGGCTGACCCTGTCAGGCCTAGAAGTGGGTACCACACACAGTGGTGCTTAATAAATGTGTGTTGATTGTAGATTGTCATTTCTAGGAAGTACTGTAGGCTGGGATAAGCAATTCATTCTTATAAAGCCCCCGGCAGGGCCACATGCTGAGATGCATTTATTAAAGTCTTCTAGTGAGAGAGGGAGGGAGGGAAGAGAAGAGGGAGGGTGAGGAGCTGAGATAGGGGCTGCCCACCCTTGGCTCAGGAGAGCCCCTGGCCCCTTGTATCCAGTTCAGAGTCTAGAGGGGAAAGTAGAGCTGAGCCATGGAGAATGGAAAACAAGAGTGCTCTGCTTTGCAGAAGTAGGGTCAAGCATGCCTACTATTTCCTTTGATTTTCCCAAAGAGCCTGAAGGTTGAGGTTTTCTTTTTCTTTAACAGATGGGGAAACTAAGGCTAAGATGTGGTCCTGTCTCGTTGGGGAGGAAGAGGGAGAGGGGACTGGAGTTTGAGTCCATTGTACCCTGAGCAGATGGGGAAGGGGGAGGTGAGCTGGACACCCGTGGGTGCACAGTCCAAGGTCTCGGGACCCCTCCAGGCTCCCCAGGTTCTACAGCCCCTGGACATCCCTAGGTAGAACTCGGTCCTGGTGCAGACCCGCTCTAGGTCAGACTTGGCCAGTAGCCCTCTAGGATCCAGGAGGTTCTTCATTAAATGTGTCCAGAAGCATCCTTAGTAGACGAGTCCACAGCAGCCATCCATCCCTTTCTCACCCTGATTCCTTCTCCAGCTTTGACTTACACAATTTGTATTTAGAATGCCAGCACATTCTACAAAACCCCTGCAGCCTCCCCAGGCCCTGACATCACTACGCTGCCAGGAGGTAAGAGCCCTAGTTTCCAGTCCAGCCTCTACCACTAAACCCTCAGTGGCCTTAGGCAAGGGGATGCCTCCTTTGAGCCTCAGTTTTCCAATTTAGTGCCAAAGAAGTCAGCGGATCTCTAAGTCCTTGAGCAACCCATGAGCCTCTTCCTCACTTCCTCTCCTTTTCCTCCCTGCCCCAGCCCTCAAAAACCAGGAATCCCTTCTCTCAGATAAGTCACCATTGAAGCCCCTGGGCATCCCAGTTTATGTCACCTGAAGGCTCTTGAGAGTCCCTTGGATGACAAGAAGATCAAACCAGTCAATCTGAAAGGAAATCAACACTGACTAGTCATTGGAATGACTCATGCTGAAGCTGAAGCTCCAATATTTTGGCCATCTGATGTGAAGAACTGACTCCTTGGAAAAGACCCTGTTGCTGGGAAAGATTGAAGGCAGGAGGAGAAAGGGACGACAGAGGATGAGATGGTTGGATGGCATCATTGGCTCAGCAGACGTGAGTTTGAGCAAGCTCTGGAAGTTGGTGATGGACAAGAAAGCCTGGCGTGTTCCAGTCCATGGGGTCACAAAGAGTCGGACATGACTGAGTGACTGAACCGAACTGATAGTGATGACTGCTTGTCCATTACACGTTTATCCAAATCCACAGAATAGAGTGAACCCTGTCACTGACTATAGACTCCGAGTGATGATGTGGCAATGCATGTTCATCAGTTATAACAAAAGACTGAAGGTTAAGGAGAAGGGGGCGACGGAGGATGAGATGGTTGGATGGCATCAACGACTCAATGGACATGAGTTTGAGCAAACTCTGGGAGACAGTTAAGGACAGGGAAGCCTGGCGTGCTGCAGTTCATGGGGTCACAAAGAGTCTAACACGACTTAGTGACTGAACAACAAATATAGGCAGGCAGGCTAGGGCCAGGGGCCTCTGCACAGCCCAGCCAGGGTGTCCTGGCCAGGACATCTGGGGAGGTGGCAAGGCCCCTGACCCAGAGTCAGCTGCTTCATTCCCAAAAGGTGTCCTAGTGTGGCAGAAAGTACATATATCCTCTCCGGGGTCATGTAGACCTGAGTTCACATCCCCTCTGCTCCTCTTTAGCTACAGACCAATACTGAGTATGTTGCTCACTCTGTCTGATTAAGCCCAGCTTTCTGATCTGTCCTGAGGCCGGGTCTCAGAGGGTGGGTGTGGGGAGGGTTACGACAAGGTAAACGCACTGAGCAGAAGCTATTCTTCAGTGCCTTCTGGACTGGGATAACAGCAGGACCCCCAAGTCCTCTACAATCCTGGGGGTCACGCGGTATGGGGAACAGTGCCGCCACCCACATGCAGCCAAGTCACCAAGGCTGAACAGTTTCACGATGAAAAAGCCCACCTTCCAGCAGCAAATGTCTCCTCCAGGGCGAAAGCCAGGTGGGTCACTTGAATGTGATACAGTTGTTGTTGTTGTTTTAATGAATTTAGTTATAAAACAACCGCAGTGAATTCCTCCTGCTTCTGCAGGTACTGATACTTGGGCAGTTGGGGATCATGCTAAGTCACTTCAGTCATGTCCTACTCCTTGGTATCCCATGGATTGTAGCCTGTGAAGCTCCTTTGTCCATGGAATTCTCCAGGCAAGAATACTGGGGTGGATTGCTATTCCCTCCTATAGGGGATCTTCCCAACCCAGGGATCAAAACCCTGTCTCTTACATCTCCTTCATCGGCAGATGGGTTCTTTACCACTAGCGCCACCTGGATCAGGGGCATTAATTAAACTCATCCAGCCTCCCCAACAAGACCGGATGGTCCCGGAACCAGACACATCCCCTGCGTGGACCCCTGCCCCAGAAAGAGGCTCCTCCACCAGTGCCAGCCTGGAGATGGATCTGCCTTGTGGACCAACCTCACAGGCACC
The DNA here is from genome assembly GCA_006410875.1 of Neotragus pygmaeus. Taxonomy (NCBI): domain Eukaryota; kingdom Metazoa; phylum Chordata; class Mammalia; order Artiodactyla; family Bovidae; genus Neotragus; species Neotragus pygmaeus. The sequence continues at coordinate 702,213 of SJYV01005184.1, read as the reverse complement.
CTGAGACACCCACCCCCACACCCACCCCAAGCTAGCCTAATTCAGTCCTAAGTATTCCTAAGGTGCCTTCCCATTTCCCGCTGTAATAAATGGCACAGAANCCAGAAAGAGGCTCCTCCACCAGTGCCAGCCTGGAGATGGATCTGCCTTGTGGACCAACCTCACAGGCACCCTGAGACACCCACCCCCACACCCACCCCAAGCTAGCCTAATTCAGTCCTAAGTATTCCTAAGGTGCCTTCCCATTTCCCGCTGTAATAAATGGCACAGAATGTAAATGGAGGTGGATGTGGGACACAGATGTTTGCACTAATTTAATTGAGGGAACACCTTGGATTAAACACTTTGCAAAACACTCACAAATAGGTTCAGTGCATTCGGTAATGAAAAGCCTCCCAGCCCCCTGGCACTTGGCTGCGGCTGCCTGGGGGCTCCGGAAGGAGCAGTGCTGGGAGTGGGAGGGCATGGAGGAGAGGCCAGAGCAAGGTGGAGACAAGATGCCTCCAACACAGGGAGAAGGAGCTGGAGCCAGGGACCCGGGAGGGCTTCCAGCAGATTCTTCACCAGCTGGGACTGACTTCACCAACAGACAGGATCTGGGGGTGCTGGGGATGGTGGAAGGCAGCACCTGCCTCCCCACACGGGTGGCGGCTCATCTCTGGGGAACCATGACAGGCCGGCGCCTCCCTCCTCGAGACTCAGCCCCAACACTAATGCCTCACTGCTCGCCTGGCTGATGGCCAGTCACCAGCCTGCATGGGATTGAGGACTCCAGGGTCCCCAGGGAAGATCAGTCTACTTGACCCTTTGGACCTGAGAGTGGGGGGACTCTCAGAGATTTGGGGGTTATTTATACAGCAGTGCTAATTTTTCTGAAGCTGCTTCTCCCTTACCTTCCCTTGCAGCTCAGGGTGCTTCAAAAGTTCAAATTATGTGCATCTACCAAGCCCCAAGCACTCCTTCACCTTTCACCTACCCATCCATCAAAGCATCCA
>SJYV01005184.1:593642-693487 GCA_006410875.1 Neotragus pygmaeus | reverse complement strand
GGTCTCTGGGGTGGGTGGGAAACGCAGGCAGCTGCCACCATCCACTGAGTGGCTGTGGGCCCCGGAGCCAGGGGGCCTCTCCCCCAGCTTCCTATCCAGCACCCGCGCTGACGCTTAGTTGCAAGCAGCAGCCACCACTCCGGCTGGTTTACGCCGAGAAGACATTTGGCAAAAATCACTTATTAGGGAGGCCTGCAGACTCCTGAACAAGCCCGACGCCCCAGGGTGCTACCTGCTGCAGGCCTGAGGCTCCCACAGCCGGGCACCTCGGGAGGGCCCTGGGGCCAGGCTGCCCTGGAGGATGCTTGCACGGGGCCTCCGGCAGAGCCCGCGTCCAGGGCGGGACACTCCCTGCTTGGGGGACTGGGAGGCCCCCTCCTTGTCTTGGGGATACTGCTCTCCTAGGGGTACTTTCTCTGAACTTGGGGAGGGTGTCTGCAAAGGAACGATTGTCCATCCCCCACGTTGCTCTGCCACTTTCTGGAAGGAGTGCTGCCAACCTCTGCCAGGATCTGCTGAGGTCTGTCTGCTGAGGTGAGGGGCGCCGGAATCCACGCGCTGAACCCTGGACCCCCTGCACCTTGCGGGCCCCTCTCCACGGGGCCTGCCCTCCCTGGGACGAGAGGCTGTGCTTTCAAGGTGAACAGGGGCATGCTCCCCCTCGGCTCGTGGCGCTGCCCACACCCTGCCTGTGCTGCTGCCTCCCATCTTAGAGTCTCCAGCACCGGCTCTGCTCGGGCACATAGCAGGCGCCGGGTGTGCGCCCCGAGGGTGGGGCTGGGGCTTGCACAGCCCGGCTTGGACCCCAGGCGCACCCCCGCTCTGGCTCGGTGCCCTTCCTAGCATCCCGGGCCTGCTGGCAGGACGCTTGACTGAGGGCCAGCCTGGTTCCCAGCTTGGAGCTGGCAGGACAAGGACCGTCCTGTCCCCTGCCAGGGTCAGCTCAGGGCCAGGCAGCGGCAGAGGCTGGAGGTGGCCCGAGAGGGAAATGGTTGGAATTTGCAGCCAGGGCAGGAAATGGACACATTGTGGAGGAGGAGCTGGAATGCCAGCTGGAACGCCGCCCCCTCGGTGCCCGCCCCTGCCCGGAGGTCTGGGCCCAGAGTCAGGAAGTGCCTGGTGTCTTGGCCGGAGGAGCTCAGGCCCCCTTGGGGTGGGCGCCCGCCCCATGCCACCTCCGGTTCCCAGCCAGAGGCTGCCCAGGAGGAGGGCTGGGCACAGACGGGGCCGTGGGGTGGCGGGGACTGCTTCCTCTCCTCTCGGTCAGCCCCGCCAACCTCTTGGGCCCCAGGTGCTGGCACGTGTCACACCCGCACTCACGCGCTTCTGCACCTGGAAGGCTCCTCCCCAGGGGAAGGCTGTACATCCTTCAGGCCCGAGCTCTGCCCGAGCTCCCGGACCCAGCGGTCCCTGAAGCCCCCCAGCCCACCATGCCGTGCCCCTCCGTTTCCCTCCTGCACTTTCACAGCCCAGGCCCCTCCCCTGCACTGGGGCCGCCCACATGCTCCTCTGTCCCCTCCACAGGACTGTGGCCGCCGCACGCCGCAGCGCTGGGTGGAGCATCCAGTTGGCACCCAGTGTTTGCTGGGCTTGGAGGTGAGCACTTCCATTGCAGTTGCCAGAGTGAACGGCCTTGGGATCAGAGAGGGTCTTCTCTTTCCTGGGCCACGGGAGCTGCATAGACCCAGCCTTTAGTCACCGTCGCCCCCCTTCTCACCATCAGTCCCCCGTGTCTGCACAGCCTAGCGTGGTCAGATGTGGCCTCCAAAGTCAGCAGGCCCGTGTCTGCTCCACCACCCACAGGCTCTATCCCAGCTCCCGGAGCCTCGGTTTCCTCCTTCGTCAAGTGGGCAGAACAGCACCTCACCTGAGGGTGGGGGTCCCAGTGAAGCTCTGAGCCGCAGCTGACACCCAGCAGGCACCCCTCCCAGAAGGAGGAGGGCCCCCGCCCCCGGCAATTGCGATTTCTAGGCTGGGAGGGCCCCCTTCAGGATTCCTTTGCCCCAGCGGGGGAGGTAATTAGCATTCCTGCTTTGAGAGAGTGTTCCTTCCGGAGAGCAGGGCAAGCCCAGCCCAGCAGCCTCCCCGGCCCCCCTCGCTCCGCGGGCGCTGCTCAGGGTGCCGTGGGCCAGGCGACCGCGTGGGCTGGGGGTCTGGTTTGCCCCCAGAGTTGGATGCAGTTCTGTTGTGGAAGCGACTCAGGTCCCCAGGGGCAGGGAAGCGGGCTGCAGGGGTGGGACTCAGCAGTGGGGGGGCTCCCCGCCTCTCGCAGGAGCCGTGACGCCTGGGCTTGAGCTGGCCTGGCCCTCGGGGTCATCGGCGGGGGCTCGTGGTCCCCCCCGTCCGCCGACTCCAGCTCTGAGCACCAGGCATCCCCGAGGGCGGGGCTGGTGCCCGTACCCCTTTCTCTCAGGGTGGCCCAGGGGCTCCCGGTAGGCTTCAGGGAAGGCTTTCTCCCCGGAAGGGTGGGGTGCTGGAGAGGCGGTCATCTCAGAAGGCTTTCCCCCGGGAGACTCTGGGGCTCTGCAGGGAGTCCGGCCGGCTCTGAGCGCTCCCTGCCTGGCGCTGAGTCCTCGCTCACAGGGGCCCGAGGCCTCGGGGGGCCTGGGGAGGGGCCACACACCCTGCAGCCCCAGCTCCCCAGCCCTGCTCTCGCCTGCCTTCCGGGGGAAGGTGGTGGGTCCCGGACGGAGGGCGTCCGAGCCCCAGAGGCGCAGATGCGCTGGCCACAGCCGCCACAGGTAAGGGGGCCGCCCCACCTGCCCTCCAAGTTCTGAAGGCCCCTCCCACTCAGAGCCCCTGCCTCAAACCAGGAGGCGGCAGCGTCTGGAAAGAGCCGTGCTTGTGGCGTTGGGTCTGACCCCTGACCCCCGGACACAGGGTCCCAGGTGGCCATGTGTGTCCCTTTCCTCGCCCATCTTGAGGGGCCCCCAGAGCCCCGTGAGGACCCCGCGAGGGGCGGGTGGGGGAGCGCGGCCTCTCGGGATCACCAAGGTGCCCGTCTGGGGACACACTGGCCTGGCCTCCGCCCTTGGCCCGGCAGGCAAGCCTTGCTTAGAGTCTTGACCTGTCTCGCCACTGCCCGAAATTTGCCACTGGAGATCAGATTCGAGCTAAGGAAACATTTATTTTAGATGTAAGCTGATCGTGGTGCAGCCTAGCCGGCCTGTGGATGGCGCGGCCACTGATATAAATAGAGCGCAGCTGCCGCCACTTGTAACTGGGGCCCCCGACGGCCTGCAAGGGGAAGTGGGGCTGGGGACGCCCGCCGTGGGGCAGCCCGCAGCTGGGGGACCCTTTCAGCCGTGCCCCCACCCCCATCCCCAGTGGGAGGGAGACTCNTCCCGGCCTCACACACACAGAGACTAAAGGGTCCCCCTTGAAAGCCTCCGTCTTGGGGGCTCTGTCCAGCTGGGAGCTGGGGCGGGGTGAGGGTCCTCTCCCACGGGTCTCAGAGTTTCTGAGCACCAGAATCCAGAGGCCTTGGAGGCACCGAGGTGAGAGCTAGCGACACTTATCGAGCGCCTGCTGTGTGTGCCTCCTCCAGGGGTGAACTCATCCAGCTCCTGAGAGACTCCATTCTGCAGCCAGGAGCAGGCGCTGGGGCGCGGGGAGGGCAGCTGTCTCCCCACTTGCATTTCTCAACAAGGGCCTCCCTCGGGGTGGTGGTGGCCGAGTGCCAGCCGGGTCGCCCGGAGTCTCTCTACGTCTGACCTCATTCAGAAGCTGCCGGTGGCTGGGCGGCCACCCTAGCATGACCTTTCACCTCCCGGTGGCCTGGCCCCGCCCGAGGCAAGGCCCTGCTGCCTTCTTGCCTCTGCTGGGATGGCTTGGCGGACAGAGGGTAACTGAGCCCAGGGCTCCAGTGCTGTCTCTTATACACATCTCCGTGCGTGCGGCCCCTCTGGTGTGGGGGCCCGGACACCCCCATGGCCCCCAGGGCTGGCGCCGTCCTGCACCCCTTCACCCGGGTCCAAGACCCTGACTGAGAGCCTCCACCCGTGAGCCTGAGCCTCTCCAGTGGGGACCCCCACCCACCCTCCTGCAGGGGGGTGTCCGCACAGCCCCTCCCTGTCTGTGCCCCCAGGCCTGACACCTTGTGCAGGATTCTGAGGGACTCCAGGCCCCACTCCCTACCCAGTCATCTGAGGCCCCTGGGATGTGTGACAGCATCTGGCGGGGCTCCAGGAGTCACCCACAGGCATGCCGGGGAGCTGGCAGGAGGCCAGCGGCACGGGGTGCGGGGCAGAGCGCCCCGTCCTGGGAGCTTGAGGAAGGGGAAACGCCAGGGCCGGCCAGCCCCCTGCACCAGGAGCCAGTCTCACGTGCCCCCCACCCTCCCAGAGTGGGGGTGCCTGAGGCTCAGGAGGGGCTCCCTCCGCCCTGTCCCCTGGTCCTGGAGCCCAGCAGGTCCCAGGCTGGGGGCTGCCTGCCCGGGAGGCACTTTCCGGAGACGCTGTCAGCGTTGCTCCGCGTTAGCAGGAAGTTTATTCCTGCTTTATGGGTACAGAAGCCAGAGCTGGGGTGGCTGGCCGAGGGCAGCTGTGGTCCGGGGTTAGGGCCCGCTTGGGGCGTGTCCTGGAGTTCACGGCAGGACCGACGCCCCCCTGGGGAAGCCCAAACCTGAATTCCCATTTCAGGGGTGACTCTGAGTCTGTGACCGACAGAGCCCTCGGCCGGGGGCCAGGGGGAAGGGCTGCTCTGGGCATTCTGCTGTGGTCCCAGTGGGCAGGGTGCCGGGCACCCCGAGGCCCCGGGCACCCCTTCACCGCTGCTGAGGCATGGCCCCACAGCCTGGAAGCTGCGGGGAGAGGCTGGCTGTGGTCTGGGTGGACGGAAGCTGTAGCGGCTCCTGGTACAGCCCCCCGGGGGCCAGGGGTCCCTGCCGTGTCCCTGGGAGTCCATGTGGCCCGGCAGTTAGTTCAGACCCAAGGGTGATACAAAGTGAGGCTCCCAACCTGACTCAGACCCGCTCGCCCACTGCTGGTGGGGCCGCCCGGCCCAGGATCTGCCTTCAGGGGCTCAGGAGAGGGGGCAGGGGCGACGCTCAGGGCTGCTGACCCGGTGGACGGGGGCGGGGGCCCCGCTACTGGGGGGGTGCACTCGGGCAGGGGCCTCCCGGTCTCCCCCTTTCCTCTGCACAGCAGCCGGAGGACAGCTTGCCTCTGTGGCTGGAGCCGCGGGACGAGCTCGCCTCACCCCAGGGACAGCCCTGCTTGTCAGGCCGTGAGCCGCTCCTGCCGGGGAGGTGGGGACCAAGGCAACTCCCGGGCCTGGGGCATGGCCTCGAAGACCAGCTCAGCAGAGCAACAGCAGGACCCTAAGGCTAAAGGGCCACTCAGACTCCTGGGCCTCCCTGGCGGCTCAGCGGGTAGCGAGTCTGCCTGCTCCATGGGAGACCCGTGTTCAGTCCCTGGGTGGGGAAGAACCCCGGGGGAAGGGAAAGGCTATCCACTCCGGCATTCTGGCTGGAGAGCTCCATGGACGGTATAGTCCACAGGGTCGCCAAGAGTCAGACGCGCCTGAGCGGCTTTCACTTAGACCTCCGGAGTCTGGCGTGAAGACTGATTCAGGTGCTGCCTTCCCTCACCGGTCACGGGACCTCGCGAGCAACACTGACCTCTCTGTTTGCAGTCTCTTCATCTCCAGGGTCTGATGGGAGCGCTGATGGATTAGGACATACAGCAGTGTGCAGTAGGCGCTCAGTGAATAGACACTGTCTCTGGACACGACACACACAGGTTTGCTGGAACTAAAGCAGGCCTCCCCGGCCCTGGGCGCTGTGTGCATGTGACTGGCCCCATCTGCACAGCTCTGCTGGATGCTGATGGGGGTACAGGGGACACAGGCCAGGCGGCCTGGCCTCAGAGCAGCCGGGACATGACCCAGCCGCTGCCACCCTCCAGGAGGGCACGGTGCCCCCGAGAGCCCGTGGCCGTTCCGGGGGCGTGAGGCCCTGCGGAGTCCGTTGCCCAGGGCCCCGTGGTGGCTGTGGTGGGACCTGTTCCCGGGGCTCCCTCTGGGGGAGCAGCCACCCCGGGCACTGCCTCCAGCCCCTGCACACCCGCCTGGCGTGTCACGGAGAGGGGTTGCCCTGTGACCCCCTGGACTGGCCGAGACCACCCTTCCTGAGACCCCAGGCCCAAACGCAGCTGCCCCGGGGACAGCGGGCCAGGCCCACGCCCCCTCTCTGGAATGTGCCAAAGCCTTAGCAAAAGCCCGCTTGGAAAGGAGATGGGCAGCAGCTGCCAGCTCGTGGAGAGAGGGCAGTGCCCGGGCACCACCCTGCATTTCTGAGGCCCCCTGTCCCCGTGTCCACAGGGACTCGGGGCCTCCCTCCTGAAGGCAGCATCGCCTGTGCCTGTCCCCTGGGGTCTGGGGACTGGGGCCTGGCCCTGTCCGTGGGAGGAAAAGGGAGCGGCTGGGCTATGGGCGGAGGCCAGCAGCTCTGACCACGGTCTTGGGAGGCGATCCTGGCCTCACAGACCTCCAGCGTTTCGGAACAGGCCCCGTTTCACAGGTGCGGAAACTGAGGCAGGAAGCTGAGAGTGGCTTGCCCGTGGCCACGCAGGCAAGAGCTGGGTCAGCCTGCGCCCCCCCTGCTGGCCCTCTGCCACCAGCCACGCCCCGAGGCCTTCCCTTCACTCTGGCTGAGTGGGCGGCCTCCCAGCCCTCCCCAAGGGGCCCTGCGCTCAGCTCGGGGGTCACCCAGTGGCGCCAGCATGACGATTGATTGGCAAGTGTCCCGGGGCTGCCCCCCACAGCTGGCATTCAGCCCCGCGCATTCCGGGGGCTGTGGGGCGTGAGGCTGGCGGGGCCGGAGCCCCCGAGGCCCTGGAGCACCGACCCTCATCCTCCCAGGTCCTGGGCTCCACCTTCCTTCACCCCCGTGCTGATGCCTCTCTGTGGCTCCTCTGGACCAGGCAGGGGCGGAGCCGTGACCCTGCTGTGCTTCTGGAAGCTTCCTCGAGTCTCCTCGAGCTTCAAAGGCCTGGGAGCTGGGTGACCTCTGTCCTCAGCCAGGCGTGGTTTCCGGGCATTCCTGGGGTGGCAGGCAGCTCTTTGGGGCTATTTTGGGATTGCCACAAACTTTACCCTTCTCCTGTGAACGGGACTTTTCATCGGACTCAGCTAAGACGGGGTGATGTCACTCCAAATTATAGGGGCTCTGCGGGGTGGGGCAGGGTGAGGCTGAGGGTGGGACCCCGGGCGCCCTGCCAGGTGACCCCAGGACGGTCACCTGCAGGCGGGCACAGCGCTCCCCTCCTGAGAGCGCCCCGGCCGCGTGGGGCTCAGTGCGCGTCTGGAAATGTCAGCACGCTGGGCAAGATGTCTGTTTGTTTATTTAGGACGGGGTTTCTGGATGCGCGCCTTCAGGGAAATGACCAAATGCCTTTGTCTTTCCCAGGGAGGCTGGCCCGTCCTTCGGCCTGGAAGGAAGGGGGCTAAGCGACACCCCCACGTTAGCAGGCCATCCTGGCCCCAGGGCCCAGGAGCCCCAGCTCTGACGGCTCCACACACTCTGGGGAAGGCGGTCCCTGCGCTCCCGCAGCACTGACACCCCAGCGTCTCCCGGGGGGCGGGACAGAGCACCCCTCGGGGCCCCGCTCATCCCTGTAGCAGCAGCCCAGCCCAGCTCGGGGCTGAGGGGGCAGAGGGTCCCCGGTGGGAGTGGACAGACTCAGGCGACTGGGAAAGAAGCAGAGGCCCTGCCGGGGAGCCTGGGCCCCGGCCTCTGGGCCCATGCGCAGCGCCCTCTTGAACAGGGCAGGGGTGCCCCACCTCAGGGGCCTTCAAACAGCGCCAGCAGGCAGGGCCCCGAGTCAGAAGCACACCCTGGCTCATCCACACACTCGTTCACTGCCTCCTCCATCCCGGCACCTGGGACAGCTTCCCAGGAGGGGCACGGGGTCAGGCCTCGCCCCTCAGCTTGCTTTGAAATTCCATTCTGCCCCTTCGGGGTCGCGGCCCAGAAAACTGTTCACATGCAGCTTGCCTGCGGCCCGGGCGGGCTGGCAGCTGGCACTGGCCAGTGCTGGCGGCTCCTGGTTGGGGGGCGGGGGAGGAAGTCGCGGTTCCTGCTGACACTTGGCGGGAGGCCGCGGGGCCCGGCCGGCTCCCTGCGGGGCCCTGTGGGAGGGCGCACGGTGGGCGCACCCTGCCCCTGCCAGGGGCCCGGACAGCAGCGGACACAGACCCAGAAAGACGTGACGGGGAGGACGGCCGAGGGGCCGCAGCCGGCGTCCCCGCACGAGACCCGGCCACTCCCTGGGTCCTCCGCCACACTCAGGGCAGTCGGGGCCTGGCCCTGCGCTTAAACCCGGTGGAAGAGTCTGAGAGAAGGGGGTCGCGGACGCAAGCCTGGGAGATAAGTCTGTCCAGGTCAATCGGGCCTGGACCCCAGACGACCATCCCGCNGGTCCTCCGCCACACTCAGGGCAGTCGGGGCCTGGCCCTGCGCTTAAACCCGGTGGAAGAGTCTGAGAGAAGGGGGTCGCGGACGCAAGCCTGGGAGATAAGTCTGTCCAGGTCAATCGGGCCTGGACCCCAGACGACCATCCCGCCGGGTCAGCACGGTGCCACCCGTCAACAAGGGGTGGATGAACAGCTTATTAATGAGCCGTTTCCCTTTCTATGCAGCGTCTAAGGCTTAATTTACACTGATGGCACAGCTGAAATTGCATCCTGCGTTTTCACTGGAAATACCTCCTCTGTATTTAGATTCCATGAGGTTTACAGTTGAACTGCGGATTCACTTGCTGGGCTGACTGACCCATCCTTGAAAGCTTTGCAGTCGATTCAAATGCCCCCTAAGTCATTTCTCTCTAATATTCACATTCAAAGGACACAACAGCTTTAGTTTAAAGTTTTCCTACCTGCTGTTTTTGAGCATATTTTATATGATGTCCTTTTGTGTTGTCTCTTCATTTCTTTAGCCCATTTTTCTATAGAGCTAGCCTTTTTCTTTATTTGTAAAAGCTATCTAAAAAATCGGCGCTCGTGACCTTTGGCCCATGATACAGTTGGAAGGCATTTTCTCACTTTGTCATTTATCTAATTTCTAATTTCTCTGCAAAGAATAGTTCTTTTTAAACAACATCCACGTTTTCTTGCAGGCCTTTTGGATTGTCTGCTTATTCAAAAGATTTTCCCTTGTGAAGCAGTGACGGAATCACAGGACGTGGCAAATACAGCACGGGGGTTCCGGCCACCTGATCCCTCTGGCGGGTGAACTTGACCTGGGGGGTCAGACGGGAACGTCGGCTGGGACGGAGCGCTTCACAGACGCGCAGAGCACAGGCTCGCTGGGCTGAGGACGGAGCTGCCAGCAGGATGCTCCCCTGCGTGGCAGTTTCGCCTTGTTTGACTCTATGTCTCTGAACCATTCCAGTTTGCTTCTGATATCAAGTACAAGGAAAGAATCCAATTTAATCTTTTTCTTTAAGTATCCTACCACCCTGATGCCACATTTTCTTTCTTGCTTAAAACAGTGCTATTGAGGCAAAATTGACATTACTCGGATATCAGTACACATATTTGGAATGCATACCTTGGTAAACCCTGACTTAAGTACACACCATCACTAAAATCAGGGGAGTGAGCATGCTTGTTGTCCCACAGCTTCCTTGTGCGCTTGGTAACCTGCCCCCAGCACCCCACTCCACCTCCTGTCACTTCAGGTTGGTTGACTGGTTTTTCTTATGGTTTTATGTAAATGAGGTCACGATGTATGTGACCTCTGTTTGCTTGGCTTCCTGAACTCAGCCCATCAGTGGGCCCTCCTTTTTTATTGTTGCTGCCAAGCTCTTCACCTCTAACCCTCTAGCCCTGTCTCTTATACACATCNGAGGCCTGGAGTGCTGCAATTCATGGGATCGCAAAGAGTCGGACACGACTGAGCGACTGAACTGAACTGATATACATATATTTATATATATAATTGTGCTATGTTTCCCAATAAACATTTCATCTTCTCAAATGAGCAAAATAAAGGAAAGAGAGAAATGGTAGTGAAAAAGTGTGAAAGGCTATCCAAGTAGACCTGTTCTGTGCTTATGGATTGAAGATTTACCATTTGGTAGAGGAAATAATAATTTTCAGGGCTTTCAGGTATCCTATTCTAACCAGTAATTCTACTCTGCTCACCAAGCATTTAGCATTTATTACTTACTTAACAGATTTTTACAATTATTTTTTTCCCAAGTACACCTTTCTCCAACCAGCTAATAATTTTTTACTTTATACTTTGTATTTAATTTTATTTTATTTTTTTGTTGAAGTATAGTCGACTTAAAATATTGTGTTAGTTTCAGGTATACAGCATATTTAACTAGGAAAAAAGGAGAGATCATTAGAAGGGGATTTTTTTTGTCTTCCACCAATCAACTGATAATTTACTAGTATCTCTAGACTATACTATTTGCTTTTCTTCTTGTCACTAGAAAGTCAGTCTTTGTACTCCCTCTGTGGTCTATAATCAAACCAAAATTTTCATTTCTCACCATCGACAATATTAGCACCTTGGATCCAGCCACTCTTAACCATTTCTTGGACTACTGAGGAAGATAACTTTCTTGTTATCTTATAAGCTAGCACTCTTAACTCACTAATAACTCTCTTGTCCATAAACTGCACTTATCCACAGAATCAAAAATAATCTCATTTATCAATCCATTGATTCATTTGTTTATTCATTAATCCACTCAACAAATATTTATTGAGTGCCTACTCTGTGTCAGGTACTATTTCAGGTACTGAAGATATAGTAATAAACAAAACCACTAGCACATTGTGGTTATATGTTAGAGGATGAGAAATAAAATCACTAAATTCAATGTGTTATATATAACATATATTATTTACAGCAATATGTGATATCTGTCCACACTTACATGTAAATCTACATCTGTATCTGTGCATGTATGACACAAGAAAAAGTAAAGAAGGGAAAGAGGATATATATATATATATATATATATATATATATAGTGGTTTAAATTTTAGTTTGGATGTCCAGGAAAAGGCTCTATAGAGAAAGTGATTTTTGCTTTAAGGTCAGATGATAGGGAATTTATCTGAGAGAAAAGTATCCCATGAATACTCTGGCTGCAGGAGGAGAGGCAGGGAGAACTTTTAAGAGGCTATATATAGCAAGAATTATAATGGCTCTGTGGTCCAGAGTGGTGATGATGAAAGTGACATGAATTGGTCAAANTTAAGGTCAGATGATAGGGAATTTATCTGAGAGAAAAGTATCCCATGAATACTCTGGCTGCAGGAGGAGAGGCAGGGAGAACTTTTAAGAGGCTATATATAGCAAGAATTATAATGGCTCTGTGGTCCAGAGTGGTGATGATGAAAGTGACATGAATTGGTCAAATTCTGGAGATATTCTGGAAGAAATGACATGTGTTATAGAGAGAGAGAAAGGAAAAGAAAGAAAATAAGAAAATCATGAGTTTTAACCTGGTTACAGTTGTCTTTAACTAAAATGAGAAAGACTACAGGAATGGCTGGTTTGGGAGAAAATATCAGTAACCCAATTCTGAACAGATTTAAACTACACCAGGGGTTCAGACAGCTGGGTATATAGATTTGGAATTTCTGGGATAAATCAGGACTGTGATGAACTTAATGTTTGGTCCCTTTTCTCCCAGTTCAAAGACTGAACTAAAAAAAAAGTATATAAGTGATTGTGCAACGATATATGGTAGAAGAAAATCTGAATAAAATCATTTATGAAATAAAGTACAAAGAACAGAATTTATCCACTAAGTTGCCTTTCAACAATAACTGTGCTCCTTGCTTCTGAGACTTGTTGAACACTTCTTTCAATTTTTTAAGGATGACTTCAAGGAGAATCGCAAAGATGAAGTATATTAATGTTCTTGTCTTTATACTTTATCTAGCGTTTGACAGACTATATTTATGTCGTCCTATTTTAAATGATGGTGTCTTTCTCCTAAGGGCATGAAGCATGTACCAGCTATTCACACCTAACAGTTAGAATGGCCTTATAAAAGAACACTATTGTTATCTTTTAACTAGTAATCTAGAAAATTTTACCATAAATTTGAAAGATAACACTTACCTAGAATCATTATTTACATTTTGAAAAAAGAACATTAATTGAAAAAATAGGTTAGTTAAAATGAAGTCAGATAAACAAACATGACCTCTAAGTACCAAAATCCAAGCTCAAAAATAAAAAGGGAAACACTTAAAAACTCAACTGCAAAAATCTTTCATTAACTACCTATTTTAAAATTCTTAAATATTTGAAAAATTTATAAATCAATTGTATATTGTCCTTTAGCTAATAATTTATCATTTTATAAATACAAGGCAAAACTAACTTTTGGTTTCATTTTTATTTTTAAGCTTCAAGCCTCATTCTAGACGACAACTTTTGTCATTTCTATCTCTATGGTGTTAAAATTCAGAGGCATATCATCCAAGAGGCTGGCTAATGAGGAAGCACAAAATTTCCCCCCACCTAGATCAATGACAGCCTCTCTGCCTCCCGCTAAATGAGGCCACCACATAACAGAATGAATACCTAACAATGACAATTGGGTCACAAAAACAGAGCACCTATATAAAACTATTACATGGAAAAATGTGAAAAGCTGGCAAAGTTAGACATTTTTCATGCTACAACTAGAATGAACATTTGATTTTATAATGAGTGCTAATACGAAATAAACATATGACCCAATTTGGTGGAGCTTCTTTTTACAGTAAAAGTGGAATATTTCTTAATTATGACATGAAAATGTCTTTGATGAAAAACAGTCTCTTTGTACATTCCTTGAAATGTCTATCTTCTCAAAATGCCATTTCTTTCATTAAATTACTAATTTGGCAACCATTGTTGTACCTTAGGCAAATAACTATGTCTGAGTCCAAGTCACTTCTGTGAAATTGTTTCGAAAACTAAAGTGTGTGTGTGTGTGTGTGTGTGTGTGTGTGTGTGTCCTCAATTGCTCAGTTGTATTCAACTCTCTGTGGCCCCATGGACTGTAAACCACTATACTCCTTTGTCCGTGGAATTTTCCAGGCAAGAATACTGGACTAGTTTGCCATTTCCTACTCTAGGAGATCTTCCAGACCCAGGAATCAAATACATGTCTCTTGGGTCTCCAGAATTGGCAGGCAGATTCTTTACCACTAGTGCCACTTTGGAAGCCCTTTTGAGAGCTAATAGAAAAAGCTAAACACCTAACTGCATAAAAGTTATGATAAACCTAGACAACATATTAAAAAACAGAGATATCACTTTGCCAACCAAGGTCCATCTAGTCAAAGCTATGGTTTTTCCAGTAGTCATGTAAAGATGTGAGAGCTGGACTATAAAGAAGACTGAGAGCTGAAGAACTGACGCTTTCGAACTTGGTGTTGGAGAAGACTCTTGAGAGTCCATTGAATAGCAAGATCAAACCAGTCAATCCTAGGGGAAATCAATCCTGAATATTTATTGGAAAGGATTGATACTGAGGCTAAAGCGCCAATACTTTAGCCACCTGATGAGAAGAGCTGACTCCTTGGAAAAGACCCTGATGCTGGAAAAGATTGAGAGCAGGAGGAGAAGGGGGCAACAGAGGATGAGATGNATTTATTGGAAAGGATTGATACTGAGGCTAAAGCGCCAATACTTTAGCCACCTGATGAGAAGAGCTGACTCCTTGGAAAAGACCCTGATGCTGGAAAAGATTGAGAGCAGGAGGAGAAGGGGGCAACAGAGGATGAGATGGTTGGATGGCATCACTGACTCAATGGATATGAGTTTGAGTCAACTCCGATAGTGAAGGACAGGGAAGCCTAGCATGCTGCAGTCCACGGAGTCGCAAAAAGTCTAGACATGATTTAACAACTGAACAACAATAACAACAAAACACCCACATGTATATGTGTATTTGAGTGTGTGTGTGTGTGATTGATAATACCATAATGAACATAGCATCTAGCATATAGTACAAGGTAAATAAATGCTAATCCCCATAAAGACTGTCTTTAACAGCTGGTAAAGATCAATTCATTTCCAAATATTTTTGTCTGAACACAGACATGATCCAATTTTGGAACATCTGAGCTGTGAAACATAAGGCACTTTATATTCCTTAAAATAAATTCCCTGAATCAATTTAAATTTATTATCGTGTTTACTGAAGGTCATAAAATGAGATACTGAGTATTTTGGGCTTATAATGCAGAGTAATTGAAGATTACTTATTTTGTAAGAGAATTTTGGTCAGTGGTGACTCCTAGACTCTTTTGCTCTATGTTTCACTATAATTTATGTTGCTGAATCACAGTTAATGAGCCAGACTACAACCTTTCCACGTGAATCATTAAAGACACAATGCTTAGCTTAAACACATGATGAGATTGAATCTGCTAACACATGATGAGATTGAATCTGCTAAAACATGATGGTGCACTCTCTAAACTGTTTTAGGAAACTGCTTAACAGAAATTATCCCCCAGATTCNAGACTACAACCTTTCCACGTGAATCATTAAAGACACAATGCTTAGCTTAAACACATGATGAGATTGAATCTGCTAACACATGATGAGATTGAATCTGCTAAAACATGATGGTGCACTCTCTAAACTGTTTTAGGAAACTGCTTAACAGAAATTATCCCCCAGATTCAACCTCAAACAGGATAAGCTAATCCTAGATTTAGGATGAGCAAATGTAAAATTAGTATAAAATATCTAGATAGAAGCTATAAATCAAGAGAAATCAGACTACACTAAAAAAGAACATTAATGTTGATTTCATGGGTAGAAGTCAAATTCAAATTCTGGGTCCATAAGTTCCACTTTGTTGAGTGAAATGTACTTTATGTATTTATGTACTTTAAATTTACAAATTTTCTCCACAAATAATTTATTTTCACTTGTCCGAGAACCTTCTACCAAATCATGAAAGGAACTGTTTAAAGAAAGTATTAACCTAGGGGAAAAAAAAAAGATCAGGATGACACTCAATACAGCAACATTAATACTGATCTATGTGGCTGAGTCTCTAAGAGAGCAGAAGAATGTTTGGAAAATACTATTTGTCACAATCAAAACTATGGTTTTTTTCCAGTAGTCTTGTATGGTTGTGAGAGTTGGACCATAAAGAAGACTGAGCACCGAAAAATTGATGCTTTCAAACTGTGGTGCTGGTGAAGACTCTTGAGAGTCCCTTGGACAGGAAGGAGATCAAACCAGACTATCCTAAAGGAAATCAACCCTGAATATTCATTGGAAGGACTGATGCTGAAGCTGAAGCTCCAACACTTTGGCCACCTGATTTAAAGAGATGACTCATTGGAAACAATTCTGATACTGGGAAAGACTGAAGGCAAAAGAAGAGGGTGACAGAGAATGAGATGATTGGATGGCATCATTGACTTGGTGATGAGCAAACTCTGAGCGAGAGTGAAAGACAGGGAAGACTGTAATGGTGCAGTCCGTGGGGTTGCAAAGAGCAGGACACAACTTAACGACTGAACAACAAGAATAACAATAAGTTCTACAAAAGGAAACATGAGTAAACTAGGCAAGTAATACGTATTCTACTAGTAGAGGGATACAAGAATAATTTAGATAACCTGGGCCCAGACTGTACTAGTCAAGTAGTCTGTGATTTATGTGCAATTCTTCAGAGAATGACAGATTAGCAGTAGCAATATTAGATAGATGGCTGTATACTGATCAAAACAGAATACTATCATAAAAGAATCTCTTGATGGATATTAGCATTTTTAATCTGCTTTATGACTCTTAGAAAGATCATGAGGTATTTGGAAGAATGCAAATTCTTTACAAAGTATGACACCCCATATATTTATCTTTAATAAGGATTTAAAGAAAGTAGATGTCAAAGAAAATTTAAAAATAAGCTACAAGGCTTAGAAGATATTGGAGATGGTTGCCTAATCCTTCAGAAGAGATATATATGATGATGATTTTCTGGGCAAAATTAAAACAAGACGATTCTATAAAAGACACAGTTGCATTCAATTTAACAAATATTTAAAATCAGAAGGAAATGACAAATGCAAAGAAAGTAGCATGCTTCTTTAGTAGTATCATTTCCCTGAGACTGCATTTAAATAACACTCACATTTCTGAGTTTAGATTCAGTCCTAAGAATGATTAGACCTCTCTGGAACTGTCAGTAGCCCAAGAGGAGTTATCAAATTAAGAAGCATCAAACTAATCTTGCCATGGTACTGGCAAGCACTGGGTATCACAAAAACATACGCTATTTACAGCAACACATTATCCACAGTTTACAGCAAAAACCACAACTCATTTAACACAAAATCTGATTCATTATCCTTTTCCAGTTCTCCCGGTTTTTAATTTCTGCCTTGCTGTTTTGTTCTGACTAAATCTCAGTACATATTTTTCTTTTGAACCTCAATGTTCCACTTCATGTTTAACTCTCAAAGATATTCAACCAGTGTATTTTTGCTATTTTTGGTACCTTAAATCATGTTAAAGGTCTTAGACTCTTTTTGAATAAAACCAGTTTCCATTGGTCTTGTGAGTAAAATAAGAGCAATATTGGGTAAAATGTATCAATCTTTGGGAAAATAATTATACATATTCTTCAAAGTCAGGAAGTCATTTAAAAATAATAATACTTGAGGTAACCCACCATGTGAATCTTGCTTTTAAAACACCACCAAAAGGAGCATGCAGAAAGTCAATTAAAAATACATTTATGAGTGGTCAAATTGATATCATAATAAACTCACTAAAAATGATGAACTTAAGAACCCCTTTAAAGCATATTTACTGATGTTATAAATGGATTTCTAACCTGTCTTGCTATTTCATTGCTTTGAAAGTGGTAAAGAAGACTCAAAAAGTCTAACAAGCATTGGTAATAGTCAGGAAAAGATGAGACATAATGAGCTTTTTTTTTTTTTTTCCCCCAAAAAAGGGCACAGGACTCCAAAATGAACTACTCTGGAGCTATTTAATAAATTTGCTTAAAATCCTTAAAAAGTTACCCATTGCACTCAAGAATGAAATGCACATATTGCTTTCCTGACTTTAACATAATCTACCTTTGGGCCACATCTTTGAGCTTATTCATAGCTTCCATCTTCTCCTTCTTTCCACCCTGCTTATTCCTCTTTATCTCTCTCCTCCTCCTAATTTTTTTCATTACATGATATTTTTGCCAAAGCATATATCACTATCATTTATGAGTTTCTCCTTTATCTCTTCTCTACTCTACTCTCCATGAAATAAAAATGTCAGCTTCATAGGGACAACAGCTTCTTTTAACTTGCTTTTCTCTCTTTTTTTTTTTTTTCAGAGCCAAGAAATTAGGTAAACAGAAAATAATGTGTCAAAGGAAAAAAATTCTCCCAGTAGCCTTATAAACAGACTTTAGAATATTTCAGACTATGACAACCTTTAAGTAGGTTGATTTTTGAAAGTGAACTTTTTATTTAGAATAGTCTCTGATTTACAAAAAAAAAAAATTACCAGTGAGAAAAGAATTCCCATGTACTCCCACCTAACTCCCCTAATTGTTAACATCTTATGTTAGTATTGTACATTTGTCACAACTAAATACCCAACATTAATACATTATGCTTCCTTGCTCAGTCGTGTTCAACTCTTTGTGACCCTGTGGACTGTAGCCTGCCAGGCTCCTCTGTCCTTGGGGATTCTCCAGGCAAGACTACTGTGGTGGGTTGCCATGCTCTGCTCCAGGGATCTTCCCTTCCCAGGGATTGAACTCAGGTCTTCCATATTGCAGGCAGATTATTTACTGGTTGAGCCACCAGGGATTATTATTAACTAAAGTTCATTCTTCACTCACATTTACTAAGTTTTTACCTAATATCTTTTTTCTGTTTCACATCATATTAAATTCAGTTACTGTGTCTTCTTTACCTTTTTGTGATAATTTCTCAGGCTTCCCCTTTTTTGATGACCTTGAGAGTTTTGAAAATTACTGATTTTTGCAAAATGTCCTTCAACCAGAAGTGGCTGATATTTTTCTCAAGATCAGGCTGAAGTCTGAGTTTTTGTGAAGAAAACTACAGAGGTGAAGATTATTCTAATAATATCATGCCAAAGGCATATGCTATCAACAAGACATTATTTTGGATATTGGTTTTGAGAGACTGGTGGAGGTAGTCCTTTTTAGTTTCTCCATTATTTGATTACTGTTTTTCCTATCAATGCAGTATACCTTGGATGAAGGTCACTCTCCACAGATCATACTTATGAGATAGGAGTTATGTTCCACCTCCTTGAGGGGGAAGTGTGTATATAAAATATCTGAAATTCTATACAGCAGATATATCTATTCTCCCCCATTTAGGCATTTATTCAACCATTCACTGTCATTTTTATCATCGGTATTTATCTATTTTGCAATATAGGTCACGTTATTTTTGTTGCTCAAATTGTTCCAGCGTGGCCATGGGGCATTCTTTCAGTAGGTGTGTTGTTTATTTTTTCTATTAGTATTCTGAACCTACTTATTATAGGTAATGGAAATTCCCTGTCTACCAAAATCTTCATCATGTGTATATACATTTGAATTTTTTTCATCCTTTCAGACTGTTTTTTTAATTGCCATTATATGTTTCAATTTATTGTTGGAAACAGAAGATGGTATTTAGAGATGGCATTTCAAAATGGCATTTCACCTTTATTTTTAAGTTTTATGTTTATCTGGCTAGTGCTACACTGTGATTAGGTTTTGCTACAGCTGTAGGTTCTAGAAGCTTCACATTCTTCTAGAATATTTGCTGTTTTAAAAAAAATCTCCCAGTTACTGTTTTCACAGTGCTTGACAACTCCTTCAATAGAGTCTGTATCTTGCAACCCTGTGAACTTTAATCCTGTTAGTATCATTGTTGCTGTTCAGTCACTCAGTTGTAGTTGTGCCTGACTGTGCAATCCCATGGACTGCAGCACGCCAGGCTTCCTTGCCCTTCACTATATTCCAGAGTCTACTAAAACCCATGTCCATTGAGTCACTGATGTCTTCCAACCATCGAATCCTCTGCCACCACCTTCTTCTCCTGCCCTCAATCTTTCCCAGCACTAGAATCTTTTCCAGTGAGTTGACTCTGCATCAGCTGACCAAAGTATTGGAGTTTCCACTTCAGCATCAGACCTGCCAATGAATATTCAGGGTTGATTTCCTTTAGGATAGACCACTTTGATCTCCTTGCTGTCCAAGGGACTCTCTAGAGTCTACTCCAGCACCATAGTTCAAAAGCATCAAATTTTCAGTGTTCAGCCTTCTTTATGGTCTAACTCTCACATCTGTACATGATATAGGAAAAGCCATAGTTTTGACTAGACAGACCTCTGTCAGCAAAATAATTTCTCTGCTTTCTAATACTTGTCTAGGTTTGTCATAGCTTTTCTTCCAAGGAGCAAGCGTCTTTTAATTTCATGGCTGCAGTTACCATATGCAGTGATTTTGGACCCCCCACAAATAAAGTCTCTCACTGTTTTTATTTTTCCCTATCTATTTGCCATAATGTGATGGGACCAGATGTCTTGATTTTAGTTTTTGGAATATTGAGTTTTAAATTCAGCTTTTTCACTCTCCTCTTTTACTTTCATCAAGATGCTCTTTAGTTCCTCTTTACCTTCTGCCATTAGGATGGTGTCATCTGCATATTTAGATTATTGATATTTCTCTCAGCTATCTTGATTCTAGCTTGTGCTTCATCCAGCCTGATATTTCATATGATGTACTCTGTGCATAAGTTAAATAAATGAGGTGACATCATACAGCCTGGATGTATTCTTCTCCAATTTTGAACCAGTCTGTTGTTCCATGTCAAGTTCTAATTGTTACTTCTTGACCTGCATAAGGGCTTGTCAGGAGGCAGGTAATGTTGTCTGATATTCCTGTATATTTAAGAATTTTCCACAATTTGATGTGATTCACACAAAGGCTTTTAGCATCAGTAATGAAGTAGGAGTAGATGCTTTTCTGGAATTCTCTTGTATTTTCTATGATCCAACAGATGTTGGCAATTTGATCTTTGGTTCCTCTGCCTTTCTAAATCTAACTTGTACGTATGAAAGTCCATGATTTAGGAACTGTTGAATTCTAACTTGAAGGATTTTGAGCATATCTTTGCTAGCATGTGAAATGAAAGCAATTATGTGGCAATTTGAACATTATTTGGCATTGCCCCTCTTTGGGATTGGAATGAAAACTGACCTTTTCCAGTCCTGTGGCCACTGTTGAGTTTTCTAAATTTGCTGNTGTTGTGTCCCAGGAGGCACACTTCACAGCCCCAGGTCCACATGATAATTGCCTTCAGGGAGCTAAACTTGGTAACCTGAGAGCCCAGGGACAGGGAAGCAACTTGGCATGACAGTGTCAAAAGACCAGAGGAGAAAAGAAGAGTTTACCTAGCAGAGGGAACAGAGTACGCAAAAATAATGAACGTAGAAAGCCTGGCAGCAGCTGAGCCTCAAGAGAGAGCGTGTGTGTGGGTCCACATGGGGGACAGGTAGCACAAATGAAGATCTGCCCGCGCCATTTTCGCCAGACCCCTTCTCCCACCCCAGCCCCCGAAAGTTCCCATAGTCGGGCCAATGTGGAATCAGCTCCTGTGATGCTTGCTCCATACATCTCCAGAGTTCTAACAAGGTCTGGGTGATTTTATATTCCTGAAAACAGAATCCTTAATTTTCAAACACAATGATCACTTCAAGTGTAATAACCATTATAATAATAACCTCTTATACTTGCATAGTGCTTTATAGTTTATAAAACACTTTCATGTATCTCTTATAATCTTCCACCAATGACTCTTCGAGAAAGATAGAATAGGCACTATTAGTATTTTTGCTTTCTGGACAAGAAAATTAAATCCCAAGATCCCAGCTACCTAAAGAACAGAACTAGGACTCAAGTTTAAGACTTCCTGATAGCAAAGGGCATGCTTGCTGACTCATTCACTCACTCAGTGCATCACGGAGTATTTGTTGAGCTCGTATTATGTATTGAGAAACCCTTCAGACTCGGAGCATAGATAGCATGGTGGGATGTTAAGGTGACTGGAAGCCTCAATGAAGAGACAGAACTTTGGCACCAAGGGGAAAACATCAGGAGGATAACATAAAGGACTATCTTCAAACACTGCCACACACACACACACACACACACACACCCCACCCTGCAGCCTGCGCACACACACAAGCAAAAGGGATATAGCCTTATCTCACACACACACACACACACACACACACACACACACACACACACCCTGCAGCCTGCGCGCACACACAAGCAAAAGGGATATAGCCTTATCACATAGGAGCCTGCGCGCACACACAAGCAAGAGGGATATAGCCTTATCTCACACACACACACACACACACACACACACACACACACACCACCCTGGAGCCTGCGCGCACACACAAGCAAAAGGGATATAGCCTTATCACATAGGAGGATATAAGCCATTTCTCCTCAACTGCTCTCATGCTTCCCAGCATGGACTACAGACTTCTTTATCCTCACAGCCCCACTCCTGGCTGGGCAACAGACCAGAGCCAGCAGCCTGAGGCTGCCTGTGGGGCTTCAGCTTCACTCATCTCCCAGCACACGCACAGGTTCTCCCAGCGCAACAACCCAGGCATTCCAGCACGGGGAGAGCCCAGGATGTGACACACATCCAGGGCAGCTTAGGTTATAGTCAGGATGGATAGACAGGATGGGATGGGATAGGATGGGATGGATGGAGAGATAGATGGATGAATGGATGGATGGATGGATGGATAGATGAGTGTGTGGATGGATGAATGGATAGAAAGATGGATGGATGGATGGATGGATGGATGGATTGGATGGGTAGATGCATGGGCTGGCTGGATGGCTGGCTGGCTGAATAGATGGGGAGGGAAGGCTGGGAAGCATAGGAGCTTTCACCTATCTAGAGCCTGCTGGGACCCTGCCATCGGCCCAGTTATAGGCAAGCACTGCCTTACTCTCTGATGAGGACAGATAAGCCTCAGTGCCCTCTGCAAAAACAATATCCACCTCACAGGATCCATGTCAAAATGTACGACAAGAGATGCTGATGTATCCACTGCAGGGCCTGGCACACAGAGGGAATTGGGACCTTCCCACCCAGGAACTAAAGGTAATGGGTGAGCAAGTAACTCTGCAAAGCCCCTACAGAAGTCCGTCTCCTGTCTCCGCACCACCATCACTCATCCTGGAGTTTGGAGTACTTAATGGAGAAAACCTCTCCATCACTCCACCCTCTTCCCCTTAGCTCATTCACTCGTTTTTCCATTCCACCAAACCTGTAGGGGCCTACTGTGGCCAGGCATGATTCTAGGTACTGGGATCACGAGAAGAATAAGATTCAGTTCTTAACTTGGCTAGACAGATAGACACCGATGTTTGAGGTCCTGTGACAACATNTCTGTCTCTTATACACATCTAGATGTGTATAAGAGACAGATTCTAGGTACTGGGATCACGAGAAGAATAAGATTCAGTTCTTAACTTGGCTAGACAGATAGACATCGATGTTTGAGGTCCTGTGACTACATACAGGATGTGGAAGGACAGCACCCTTTCAGGAAAGGCAGGAAGCCCTGTCCACGGTAGCCAGAGAGGAGATGCGTACGCTGGGCATCGCAGGAGGAGCAGGCCTATCCAGGGCGAGGAGATTCCAGATGGAGGGAGCAGCAAGGGCAGAGGCACTGAGGTGCGAAGTTATGCAGAGTATTTGGGGGAAACTGAACAACCTGGCATTCTTGGTACCAGGAGTAGGAGTGTCTGTAAGTAACGGGGAGGAGGGCGCTGCAAGGCGGGCAGGAGAGGAAGCGGCAGGTAGACAGAGCTGAGTTGTGCGGCCCATGGCCCGCCAGGCCCAGGAAGCAGACTGTAAAGAATCCCCGGGGATGCGGGAGCTCAGGTGTGACGTGGGCACGTGCTCACAACAGTATTTATTAAGCTCCAGCTGTTGCAGGCCCAGGACTAGGCTCCTTCATGTTCTGGGGGCTACCCCTGGCTGGCTCAGTCAAACATGAATTTGACAAGGTTTTCTCCTCTTTGATTCATTCAATTATCCCTGGAGAAATGGCCAATTTGGCCAACCTTCCTCTCGGAAGAGCCAGGCTGGCTGGCTAACAGCGGAGGCCAGGGGAGGGTTCCCACATCGCCACCATCACCAACCGCAGCTAGAGCCGCTAGAATCAGTGCCTGGAAAGCTCACAGAAGCTCCTGAGGATCGGGAAGAACTTGAGAAGGGATAATGGTGGAGGTGACAGGAGCCACAGAGGAAGCAGACAGCAAGGAAATCCCTCAGGCAGGACAAAGATTTCTAAGAACCCATATATCCAGAGAATAGGAGAGAAAGGCCAGGTGGGTGGTGGCAGCCCTTTGTACTTCCAAACCCTGCTGGAAGCTTCTCCAGGCCTGCTCGAAGCAGGGACGTTTACCTTCCCTCCCTTCTTTTTCTCCCCTCCCTCTGTCCCTCTTCCCAGCTCCTCTCCAGAAAGGTTTATGGAGAAGACTCCAGATAGCCCTGTCTCCTGCAGGCATAGTCACACCAACCGAAAGGAGATTTAATTAGCAAAAATCTCGTTAGGCAAACGAAATTATCCGTAAGACAATACTCCTCTGGACAGGGGGTATGATTAAACAAAGCCATTAATTGAGAGAGTCGCTTTGCCAGCCCCCCCGGAAGCGTTCATCTCTGGGCCCGGCTCCACGGTGCCTCCTCGGGCCAGTGGAACAGACCCGGCCCCTTCTACCCGCCACACCCTCCCTACTCCATCTCTGCTCTTCCAGGACCCTTCCAGTTGGGGCCGCAGACCTCATAGCTCATCAGCGGCCTCTCTGTCGCCAGATTCCTGCTAAAGTGCCTTGATTGCATAATGTCTATTTGCATAATGTAAATTGCAATCTCCTAGCTCGGGAGGCAGGAATCACAGAACAGCCATTATTTTTTACCACTCCACAAAAATTCTACATTTAGAAAGCAGATTTGCAGCTCAGAAAGCCGTATAAATCTGAATCCGCCACCAATGCCATTAAATCACACCAATTAAGCCGGACCAACGAAGAGCCCCCTGTCACTGTTCTCTGCACATTCAAGGACTCCCAGCCCAGATGGAGGCCACGGAAAACCGGAGGCTATCGGCGGGGCTGGAGTTGCAAAGGCAGGATGTTCTTTCTTGTAAACTTTCAGACACTCGCCCCGAGCACAGGTGCCCATCAAGACTTGGTGGGCAGAGGACAGAGAGAGGATGGGAGCTGGCTACGTTATTTCTAAGCTCATAGCCTGATTTCTTGTGGGGACATTTTTTGAAGACTCTTCATTTATAGAGCAGGACACCTAGGTGGGGAAGAAGCCAGCACATTCCTCAAAGAGAGAGGAGAGATTCCAGGAATATCACACAAGGGTGCAAAGTCCAGACCTTCAGCATCTCATTAAGGACCTTTTTCTGTCTTTTCCCAAGTCCCCTCCAGCCAAGTGAAAGAAAACCAAGGGCAAGTTCTGCTCAGACTGGGCTGGGCTGGGCCAGATTCTGAGCTCCCTCTGAGAGCTGTTTCCTAGGGGTCACTAGAGAGAGAGAGGCCAGTCGCAAGGTCCCCAGAGAGGAGCCTTTCCTCTGAGAATCGCTTCCCCATAGCCACATACCTGGTTACTCTTTTGCCTCTTTATTGCTCATTCAATATTCATCCGTCAAAGGGCAAGATGCTAATGTGTATTATTAAAATATCAATAGTTTATGAGTGAACTTTTATGGAGAGTACAGTTAAAGGAAAGATGCTTGACCATTTCCGTCAGAAGCAATGGAAAGGAACAGTCTTTCCAACTCCACTTTTTCCCCTAGGTACTGTGGAGAGGGGATGGCTGAACCATTACAGTGTATCTAATGTTTGCCAGGAATGGCCCTAAAGCTCCTATATGCTGAATTTCATTTAGTCCCCAAGCCGCCCTGGGATACGTGTACAATCCCACTTTCATTCCAGAGACAAGGAATCTAAAGACCAAAGAGATGTGTCCAGAATCACAGAGGTTCTAAGTCATAGGGCTTAAACTTGAACCCCAGCTTTGGGCTTCACACCCGATGCCCCACCCCCAAACTGAGGCCTTGAAAATACAAATGGTCTTTTAGGTTCTCATCTGTTTCCTTCATCTGCCCAAATTAAACATTGTTTCCTGACACAAGTTTCATAAACAGGGAAAAGAGAGAAGAGGAAATCATTCCATGCTTTCACACAGACCCATGTCCACAGAGTCGGTCTCTGCTTTAGAGACGTCTAAGCCAGTTCAGTTTTCAGCCCAATCCCAAAGAAAGGCAATGCCAAAGAATGTTCAAACTGCCACACAATTGCACTCATCTCACACACTAGCAAAGTAATGCTCAAAATTCTCCAAGTGAGGCTTCAACAGTACGTGAACCGAGAACTTCTAGATATTCAAGATGGATTTAGAAAAGGCAGAGGAACCAGAGATCAAATTGCCAACATCTGCTGGATCATCAAAAAAGCAAGAGAGTTCCAGAAAAACTTCTTCTGCTTCATTGACTATGCTAAAGTCTTTGACTGTGCAGATCACAACAAACTGTGGAAAATTCTTCAAGAGATGGGAATACCAGACTATGTGACCAGCCTCCTGAGAAATCTGTATGCAGGTCAAGAAGCAACAGTTAGAAATACACATGGAATAACAGACTGGTTCCAAATAGGAAAAGGAGTGCGTCAAGGCTGTATA
This sequence comes from Neotragus pygmaeus, assembly GCA_006410875.1. Taxonomy (NCBI): domain Eukaryota; kingdom Metazoa; phylum Chordata; class Mammalia; order Artiodactyla; family Bovidae; genus Neotragus; species Neotragus pygmaeus. The sequence goes on along the minus strand of SJYV01005184.1, from coordinate 667,728 downwards.
TTGTCACCCTGCTTATTTAACTTATATGCAGAGTACATCATGTGAAATGCTAGACTGGATGAAGCACAAGCTAGAATCCAGACCTTTTTCATCAACCTTGAGGGACTGGTTTGCCCAATACACAGAGGTACTTTCTGAATTGACCCTGCTGGGCACTGATGTAGGAATTAATCATATGCTTCCCAGCGCCCCCGTATTTTGTCTTCTATTACAGTTCTATTACATCTGTCTCCATCCCAGACCATAAGTTCCTCGTGGGCAGGAACAGTACCTTGCTTATTTATTCATTCATCCAGTCATCCATTTATTCCATTTATTAGTAAGTTAATAATAACTGAGTACATCATGCAGAGTACAATACGCAGAGTACATCATGAGAAATGCTGGGCTGGATGAAGCACAAGCTGGAATCAAGATTGCTGGGAGAATTATCAATAACCTCAGATATGCAGATGACACCACCCTTATGGCAGAAAGCAAAGAGGAACTGCAGAGCCTCTTGATTAAGGTGAAAGAGGAGAGTGAAAAAATTGGCTTAAAGCTCAACATTCAAAAAACTAAAATCATGGCATTCAGTCCCATCATTCCATGGCAAACAGGTGGAGAAACAATGGAAACAGTGTCAGATTTTATTTTCTTGGACTCCAAAATCACTGCAGATGATGACTGCAGCTGTGAAACTAAAAGGTGCTTGCCCCTTGAAAGAAAAGTATGACCTAGACAGCATATTAAAAGGCAGAGACATTACTTTGCCAACAAAGGTCCATCTACTCAAAGCTATGGTTTTTCCAGTAGTCATGTATGGATGTGAAAGTTGGATTATAAAGAAAGCTGAGTGCCGAAGAATTGATGCTTTTGAACTGTGGTGTTGGAGAAGACTCCTGAGAGTCTCTTGGACTGCAAGGTAATCCAACCAGTCCATCCTAAAGGAAATCATTCTTGGATATTCATTGGAAGGACTGATGCTGAAGCTGAAGCTCCAATACTTTGACCACCTGATGTGAAGAACAGACTCATTTGAAAAGACCCTGATGCTGGGAAAGATTGAAGGCAGGAGGAGAAGGGGCTGACAGAGGATGAGATGGTTGGATGGCATCACCAAGTCGATGGACATGAAAACTCCAAGGAAGCTCCAGGAGTTGGTGATGGACAGGGAAGCCTGGCAAGCTGCAGTCCATGGAGACACAAATAATCGAACACGACTGAGCAACTGAACTGAACTGAAGCCAGTTCCCAAGAAATTAAAAGATACTTGCTCCTTGGAAGAAAAGTTATGACAAACATAGAAAGCATATTAAAAAAAACAGAGACACTGATTTCCAACAAAGGTCCCTATAGTCAAAGCTATAGTTTTTCCAGTAGTCACGTACAGATGTGAGAACTGGACCATAAACAAGGCTGAGCACCAAAGAACTGATGCTTTCAAATTGTGGTGCTGGAGAAGACTCTTGAGAGTTCCTTGGACTGCAATGAGATCAAACAAGTCAGTCTTAAAGAAAATCAATCCTGAACAGTCATTGAAAGGACTGATGGTGAAGCTGAAGCTCCAAAATTTTGGCTACCTGATGGAAAGACCCAACTCATTGGAAAAGACCCTGATGCTGGGGAAGATCAAGGACAGGGGGAGAAGCAGGTGACAGAGGATGAGATGGTTGGATGGCATCATCGACTCAGTGGACATGAGTTTGAGCAAACTCATTGAGGGGATGGTGAAGGACAGGGAAGCCTGGTGTGCTGCGGTCCATGGAGTCACAAACAGCTGGACACAACTTAGTGACTGAACAGCAACAAAGCCAGTTCCCAGAATCTTTTCTGCACATTTGGAAGGTAAGGAAGGACTGAGGGTGACACTGGAGGTGAGGTCATCAGACTCTCCCCTTTTATGGGAGAGTAAACTGGGTTTCTTGGAGCCTCAGGATAAAGTGATTAAGGCTCTAGAATAGAGTCTTAAGTTTGATTTCAGGTCTGTGGCTAACTTACTGTATCCCTGACTAGGGTTCCTCTCTGGTGTCTGGACCTCTGTCCCCTTTCTGTAGGTACTACTGAGATAATAGCAGTGTCTCATAAAGCAGTGTGAGGGTTTTAAGGAGAACATGCCCATCATGTGCTGATCAGAGTGTCTAGCATATAGTAAGTGCTCAGCTAACATGGTTATTAATATTCATATTTAGCCAACTTGTGGAAGACTTCAGATGCTCCCTCCAAATCTTTTCATCAAAACCATGCCCCTTTGCCCTCTCTCCCCTACCCCTCCCTTTTGTCACTAGCCATTCTCATATCTCTGGAAAAACGAACTGGTTCTCCTTCAACACTTGAGCTGCTTGAGTTCTGGTTATAACTCCTTAAGTCAGGACAGGGCATCCAGAGGACTTAGATCCTCTTTCAAAACTGGCTCAGGAAAATGGCAAAGGACAGGGAGTCTGAGCCTCAAGGGTTCCGCCTCCCACAGGGTATAGTGTGTCTATGTGTGTGTGTTGTGTGTGTGTATGAGTGAGTATGTGTGAGTGAATGTGTGTGTGAGTGAATGTGTGTGAGCGTGTTACATGTGTGTGAGTGTTATGTGTATGAGTGTGAGTGTGTGTGTGAGTGATTGTATGTGAGTGTTGTATATGTGTGTGAGAGTGTGTAAGTGAATGTGTATGAGAGTGTTGTGTGTGTGAGTGAGTGTATGAAGGTGTGGGCCTGCCCTGGGCCCCATCCAGGGACGGACCTCTTCATCCAATCTTTGGCCAAAGCTGAGTCTCCCAGCTTGGAAAGCCATGGAGTTGGGGGTAGGGATAAGAGCTACACCCCAGGGAATGAAGGGCTCAGGCTTGTGGAGTCTGTCCCAGGTCTAAGTCCCTCTCCAGACCTGGCACTTCAAGCTGTGGGCTGCAAACTGGAGCCCCTCTTGCTAAGAAGGACCATTGGGCAGAGGTTTCTACCAACTGCAGAGCCTCAGCACCAGCACGTCCTCGGGGAATCCTGCCGGAGGGAGGAGCCTAGCCTTCCAGGGGGGCTTCAAGCGCCGACACTGTGTGAGTTAAGAGACGGTTGGATTCTTGAAAGCAGGGATTTCGTTAGCTGCCTCAGGAGGCTGTGCTTTGCCACACCTGATGAACACTAGCTGTGGGCGTGTCCTCACCAAAGACAGCGGCAATGACATATTACCCCCCTCCACATTCTTCATTGAACATGCTGTGGCTATTCCTCCTTTGAGACGGGATTAGGAGGTGTCCACATCCCGTTCGTTAAACCCAGGTGAGCCTTTGTGTCTGCCCCAAACAGAGGAACGTGTGGAAGTGATAGCAATGCAGCCAGACTTGGGCAGCCCCGCCCAGCTCGGCTCCTCTCGGGGGATGCTCCCTCAGGGCACCCATGTTATGAGGATGTCCAGGCCACGTGGAGAGGGCACATGGGTCTGATGTCAGCTAACACCACGGCTGACAGTCGGTATCCACCCGCAGAGTGACAAGCGAACGAGCCTTCCGATGCTTCCAGCACTCAGCTTCTGCCCCCGAGGAGACCCCAGGCCCGTGGACCAGAGACAGTATCTCCCACCCCCGTGCCCTGCTTGAACTCCTGACTTACAGAATAAATGAGCTCAATAAATTAAGTCACTGAGTTGTTAAGTCACTAAGTTGTTAAGTCCCTGAGTCTTGGGGTGGTTTGTTACATAGCCCTAGGAACTGGAACACCACCCAAATTATGTTTGACTTTTCCTTTTCAAATCCAGCCCTCACTTCAGACTTTCAGACCATTCCCTTCTCTGCAAGCTCCTCTGCCTGGGGCAGCCTGAGCAAAAACCCTGCTCCCTGAAAGACCCTTTGAATCATCCCATTTCAGCATCGCAGGACCTGCAGATCCCGGCTCTGCCTCCGTACTCTGGGTGGGTCCCAGAGTGTCCCGGAGAGGGCTCTCCCCCCGAGGCTGGGTGGTTCCAGGCCGGGCACCAGCTGACCTCACGGATCCAGGCAGAATGTGTGCAGACGTAGTTCCCTTACTTGCCCGCTCTCACGAAGTTCACGCTCGGCTTGCTCCTCTCACACTTGACTTGACTTATGGGGTCCCTCTAACCTCCGCCGCGAGCAGACATCGATTCTCACAAAGGTCATTATCTTCCTACCCTGCCTCCCCTCTCCCGCCCCCTCAGCTCCATCTCTGAGGTAGGTTTTCCTGGAACAGGAGGGAGGGAGGCACCCTTTCCCACCCCCGGGCCTGCGGATCGACCCCTCCGAGTGGGGGCTTGCGAGGGGGCACCCTGGGAGCCGCGCCCGTCAATCACGGAGGCACCAGCACGGCCTCGCAGGCCATTAGGCGGAGGGCCGGCGCCCTGCTCACTCACCGGGCAGCCATTGGCAGGATGTTAGACGATCGCGGGGCAGCCATTCTTATGATTTATTCAAATACTCATTACAGTCAATCTATTTTTACACAGAGGTGAAGATGTGCGCTGATAACGGTTAATCATTTATAATTCCATGGACTGGTTGGGAGCCAATGTACTATCAAAGTCTCAGCCGCTGGGGCCCCGGGAGCCCCCGAAGCAGAGTGGGGAGGTTGCCCAGAAACAGGCCCTTCCACCTGACACTGCCTGAGCAGGGCCGGGATGGAGGGCACAGCTGGAAATAAGGACCAGGGGACCCCAGACCAGTCTCCAGGAGCTCAGCCTCACGAGGGCACTGTGCGGGCAGAGAGATGCCCAGCAGACGGATAAGGCAAAGAAACCCAGAAGATGGAGAAACCACCTCTAGCTGGATTACCAAAGAAAGTTCCACTGAGCAGACTGGACAGAGGCCAGGACCTACAGATTAGAAGGCTTCTGCCAAGTGGGAGAATCTGATGAGCAAACACACACACATATAAGGTGCAGTGGTTCCTGGGCTGACCGGAGGGAAGCGACCAGCAGTATTTCCTTTTTTCCTCCCTGGTGTCTCTCTAGAAACAACCAGACATAAAAGCAAGTGCGAGCTCTGAACTTGGCCCGGTTCCTCCTCTCACAGCCTCCCACGCTCAGCTTGCAGACCATAGTGGCTGGGGTCTGGCCTGGCCTTGCAAACTCAAGAATCTCCCTCTCCAACACTCATGACACACGAAACACATCAGACCCACCATAATGCACAATCAATGCAATCTAATTAAATAGGGTGTCCTGTGACAGGGCCTCTTCGTCACATTCAGGCCTCATCTAATTACAGATCCACCGCATTTCACGTCCTGACCGGCTCATTGTCGAGCACGTCCCTCGCACAAGGCATGGTTGTGGAAGATCAGGTTCAGGGCTGGTCTTTGACTCATAACCTTATTGAGTTAGCTCAGAAAATGCCAATCAGAGTTACTCACAGTTCACAGTCCCTTTGCTGGTGAGCGGCATGGAGGTCGGCCTCAGAGTCCCACTCCAGTTTCCACCTGATAGTGAGAAAAGACATCTTTATAGACTGCGTGTGATTCAACACCTCCCCTTTAGGAGTCCCAGGGAAAAAGAAGCTCATGGCTGTGGGGCGCCCTGAGCTGAGCAAGGCAATGCTCATTTACCAATGCCTCTTGTCTGACCAAAGACCCCGGCAAAGGGGGACAGAATGGAGAAGCCCCTGGGAAAGCTTGAAATCCATATGGGGAAGCGGACCAGACCAGCAAACACCACCACCAGTGCTGTGGTTTATGGCAGGATTACGGAAAGTGAAGAGTCCCATTGGGTAAGAAGGGAGATGTTCATGGGGAACAGTGATGGGGCGTGACTGATAAGATCAGAAAACATGATTGCTTTATCCTGGGATAAAGCAACAACAACAATAAAAAGAAGAAAAACCCAGCACAGGGACTTCCCTGGTGGCCCAGTGGTTAAGAATCCACCTTGTAATTCAGGGGGCTTAAATTCAATCCCTAGTCAAGGAACTAAGATCCCTTATGCCTTGCAGCCACTAATCCGGAGTGCCCCAACTCCTGAGCCCAAGTACCACAACTAGAGAGTCTGTACACTGCAACGAAAAATCCCACATGACCCAGCGAAGATCCTGCATGTTGCAACTAAGACCCAGTACAGTCAAATAAATACATTTTAAAAAGGAAAAAAAAAAAAAAGCCAGCACATATTTATACCATTTACACTCACCCAGCCCAGCAGGAATAAAATCCATAAGTCCCATGATAAAAGTGCTGCCAAGTCATTGGTGAAACAAGAATATCCATCAGATAAGATGAGAACATACATAAAGCATGCTGAACTGTGTGGCAGAGACTATAACTCCCTCTCTCTCCACAGAAACGGGGACTGTGAGAGCTGGAGGCTTCAGGGAAGTTTTCAGGGAGAGGGATAACTTGACCGGGATCTTGGAGGACGGGTCAGGCAAGATTCAGCTGGTGGAAGAAGACAGGGGGCATTCCAAGAAAGGGAGCAATCTGAGCAAGAATGATGGGGGAAAGCATAGAGCGTCCAGGGACGAGGCAGAGGCTGCCCGCCTGAGACACTGGAGGAGGAATTAATGCTGAGCCAGCCGGCTGGGGCCAGAGCATCCTAGCTCGAGTGGCAGGTAGAGACGTCAGGCTTGGGCTGGGAGCTCCTGGAGCCACGGAAGGTTTTCCTACAAATAAATGTCATGAAGGAGAGGACGCTCCCCACCCCCACCACTTTGTAGTATTTTCCTTTTAATTAAGATGAGAGGCTTCCTGGAAAAGGTGGAGTTTCAGACAGGACATTCAGGAATGGAGTGTGATACAACGCACTCCTGGAAAAGATGTCCCTCTTGTTCATGATGATGTCACTCAAGATGAGGCACTTCCTGGGGCTGTCTACTAACATCTCCAGGACCAAGACTGCAGACTCATGGAGGTGCCTCAGAGACAAGACCAGACCACTGATGGCATGTGGCTGAGGACGAGGACTGCATTTATGAATCTGTTTAGCCCACAACATGACAGGTTCTCACCAAGTGTCTGCTACAATGTTCAGAGGTGGACTCTGTTCATTCTAACCAGAACCTGACAACCAGCTCCTAGCTGGCAAGGGGCTCCAACTTGTAATCTTCTACACTATTGACACATTGCTACTGAGCATATATGAACTCAAGACAGGAAGTTTCTTGATCGAACTGCATGCAGTGAGGATTTATCCCTGCCTCCTGGGACTGACTGTTGAGACACCAGAGACTTGGAAGAAAATAGGTTGGACTTGTGGTGTGCACATGCTGGTCAGCTGGACAGGACAGCCACTCTGTTCAGGAGATGGATTCTGATGGGCATGTGTTACAAAGCTTTGAACAAGTTGAAAGGATGGGCCAAAACTAAAAAGTCAATTTTTCCCGAGACCAGTTTTTATCTCTCTCACAATAACATCATGACAACCATAAATGACATAAATTTGAAAATAAAAAAAATTCTTATTACAATCCTATCGCTCTAAACCATCAAATTTTATACACTGTGTCCATATGCAAATCCATTTTAGTTTTTTACTGAGTTGTAGAAAAAGATTTGACAAGAATAAATATACCAAACCCTACTCTTAAAATTCAAAAGTCAGTTGCAAAAGTCACACATTGGGAATTTCCCCAGTGGTCCAGGGGTTAAGAATATGCAGGGAACATGAGGTCGATTCCTGATCAGGGAAAATTTCACATGCCAAGGGGCAATGAAGCTTGTGCGCCACAACCACCGAAGTCCAAGCGCTTAGAGCCCACATTCCACAACAGGAGAAGCTGTTGCACTGAAACTAGAGTAGCCCCTGCTTGCCTCAACTAGAGAGAACCCATGCTTAGCAACAAAAACCCAGCACAGTCAAAAAAAAAAAAAAAGAAAGAAAAGAAATCACAGATTGGGGTGACCTGGTTTTTTTAAAAAGGGTAAGTGTTATTTGAGTTAAATGCAAGTTGAGGTAGAGCCCAGGGTGTGATGTTGCTGCCAAACCCCTTACATTGATCTCAGTTGCCTTAATAGCTGTATGATAGGCAACCAAGAGAATGGCCCTCTCATGTTAGACTTATCGATCTACATTACTTTTAGATGCAGTTTTGACATCATATTTTAATAACTTTGACAGTGATGAGTAAAAGAGAGAGGTGAGCAAAGATGTCTAGTGGTCAAAGTACTGGCTAACAGTTTGGTAATTCAAAGCACAACCTCTGGAATCAGACAGCACAGGTGTCTATCACAGCCCCACTGCTTCCTGGCAGTGGGCCCATGGGTAAGTTACTTAACTTCTCTATGTCTCAGTTTTTCATATGTTGTTGTTCAGTCGCTAAGTCATGTTTGACTCTTTGCAACCTCACTGACTGTAGCACACCAGGCTCCTCTGTCCTTTACTATCTCCCAGAGTTTGCTCAGATCCATGTCCATTAAGTCAGTGATGCTATCTAACTCTAACTATCTCATCCTCACCACATCCTTTTCCTTTTGCCTTCAATTTTTCACAGCATCAGGGTCATTTTCAATGAGTCAGCTCTTTGCATCAAGCAGTCAAGTACTGGAGCTTCAGCATCAGACTTTTCAATGAATATTCATGGTTGATTCCCTTCAGGATTGACTAGTTTGATCTCTTTGTAGTCCAAAGGGGCTCTCAAGAGTCTTCTTCAGTATCACAATTCAGAAGCATCAATTCTTTGGCACTCAGCCTTNGTCAAGGAACTAAGATCCCTTATGCCTTGCAGCCACTAATCCGGAGTGCCCCAACTCCTGAGCCCAAGTACCACAACTAGAGAGTCTGTACACTGCAACGAAAAATCCCACATGACCCAGCGAAGATCCTGCATGTTGCAACTAAGACCCAGTACAGTCAAATAAATACATTTTAAAAAGAGGAAAAAAAAAAAAAAGCCAGCACATATTTATACCATTTACACTCACCCAGCCCAGCAGGAATAAAATCCATAAGTCCCATGATAAAAGTGCTGCCAAGTCATTGGTGAAACAAGAATATCCATCAGATAAGATGAGAACATACATAAAGCATGCTGAACTGTGTGGCAGAGACTATAACTCCCTCTCTCTCCACAGAAACGGGGACTGTGAGAGCTGGAGGCTTCAGGGAAGTTTTCAGGGAGAGGGATAACTTGACCGGGATCTTGGAGGACGGGTCAGGCAAGATTCAGCTGGTGGAAGAAGACAGGGGGCATTCCAAGAAAGGGAGCAATCTGAGCAAGAATGATGGGGGAAAGCATAGAGCGTCCAGGGACGAGGCAGAGGCTGCCCGCCTGAGACACTGGAGGAGGAATTAATGCTGAGCCAGCCNACATACATAAAGCATGCTGAACTGTGTGGCAGAGACTATAACTCCCTCTCTCTCCACAGAAACGGGGACTGTGAGAGCTGGAGGCTTCAGGGAAGTTTTCAGGGAGAGGGATAACTTGACCGGGATCTTGGAGGACGGGTCAGGCAAGGGGCTGGGGCCAGAGCATCCTAGCTCGAGTGGCAGGTAGAGACGTCAGGCTTGGGCTGGGAGCTCCTGGAGCCACGGAAGGTTTTCCTACAAATGGACGCTCCCCACCCCCACCACTTTGTAGTATTTTCCTTTTAATTAAGATGAGAGGCTTCCTGGAAAAGGTGGAGTTTCAGACAGGACATTCAGGAATGGAGTGTGATACAACGCACTCCTGGAAAAGATGTCCCTCTTGTTCATGATGATGTCACTCAAGATGAGGCACTTCCTGGGGCTGTCTACTAACATCTCCAGGACCAAGACTGCAGACTCATGGAGGTGCCTCAGAGACAAGACCAGACCACTGATGGCATGTGGCTGAGGACGAGGACTGCATTTATGAATCTGTTTAGCCCACAACATGACAGGTTCTCACCAAGTGTCTGCTACAATGTTCAGAGGTGGACTCTGTTCATTCTAACCAGAACCTGACAACCAGCTCCTAGCTGGCAAGGGGCTCCAACTTGTAATCTTCTACACTATTGACACATTGCTACTGAGCATATATGAACTCAAGACAGGAAGTTTCTTGATCGAACTGCATGCAGTGAGGATTTATCCCTGCCTCCTGGGACTGACTGTTGAGACACCAGAGACTTGGAAGAAAATAGGTTGGACTTGTGGTGTGCACATGCTGGTCAGCTGGACAGGACAGCCACTCTGTTCAGGAGATGGATTCTGATGGGCATGTGTTACAAAGCTTTGAACAAGTTGAAAGGATGGGCCAAAACTAAAAAGTCAATTTTTCCCGAGACCAGTTTTTATCTCTCTCACAATAACATCATGACAACCATAAATGACATAAATTTGAAAATAAAAAAAATTCTTATTACAATCCTATCGCTCTAAACCATCAAATTTTATACACTGTGTCCATATGCAAATCCATTTTAGTTTTTTACTGAGTTGTAGAAAAAGATTTGACAAGAATAAATATACCAAACCCTACTCTTAAAATTCAAAAGTCAGTTGCAAAAGTCACACATTGGGAATTTCCCCAGTGGTCCAGGGGTTAAGAATATGCAGGGAACATGAGGTCGATTCCTGATCAGGGAAAATTTCACATGCCAAGGGGCAATGAAGCTTGTGCGCCACAACCACCGAAGTCCAAGCGCTTAGAGCCCACATTCCACAACAGGAGAAGCTGTTGCACTGAAACTAGAGTAGCCCCTGCTTGCCTCAACTAGAGAGAACCCATGCTTAGCAACAAAAACCCAGCACAGTCAAAAAAAAAAAAAAAGAAAGAAAAGAAATCACAGATTGGGGTGACCTGGTTTTTTTAAAAAGGGTAAGTGTTATTTGAGTTAAATGCAAGTTGAGGTAGAGCCCAGGGTGTGATGTTGCTGCCAAACCCCTTACATTGATCTCAGTTGCCTTAATAGCTGTATGATAGGCAACCAAGAGAATGGCCCTCTCATGTTAGACTTATCGATCTACATTACTTTTAGATGCAGTTTTGACATCATATTTTAATAACTTTGACAGTGATGAGTAAAAGAGAGAGGTGAGCAAAGATGTCTAGTGGTCAAAGTACTGGCTAACAGTTTGGTAATTCAAAGCACAACCTCTGGAATCAGACAGCACAGGTGTCTATCACAGCCCCACTGCTTCCTGGCAGTGGGCCCATGGGTAAGTTACTTAACTTCTCTATGTCTCAGTTTTTCATATGTTGTTGTTCAGTCGCTAAGTCATGTTTGACTCTTTGCAACCTCACTGACTGTAGCACACCAGGCTCCTCTGTCCTTTACTATCTCCCAGAGTTTGCTCAGATCCATGTCCATTAAGTCAGTGATGCTATCTAACTCTAACTATCTCATCCTCACCACATCCTTTTCCTTTTGCCTTCAATTTTTCACAGCATCAGGGTCATTTTCAATGAGTCAGCTCTTTGCATCAAGCAGTCAAGTACTGGAGCTTCAGCATCAGACTTTTCAATGAATATTCATGGTTGATTCCCTTCAGGATTGACTAGTTTGATCTCTTTGTAGTCCAAAGGGGCTCTCAAGAGTCTTCTTCAGTATCACAATTCAGAAGCATCAATTCTTTGGCACTCAGCCTTCTTTATGGTCCAACTCTCACATACATAAATGACTACCAGAAAAACCATAGCTTTGAGTATACAGATCTTTGTTGGTAAAGTGATGTCTCTGCTTTCCAATACGCTATCTAGGTTTGTCATGGGCTTCCCTGGTAGCTCAGCTGGTAAAGAATCTGCCTGAAATGCAGGAGACCCCAGTTCGATTCCTGAGTCACGAAGATCCCCAGGAGAAGGGATAGGCTACCCACTCCAGAATTGTTGGGCTTCCCTGTTGGCTTAGATGGTAAAGAATCCACCAGCAATGCAGGAGACCTGGATTTGATCCCTGGGTTGGGGAAGATTCCCTGGAGGAGGGAATGGCAACTCACTCCAGTATTCTTGCCTGGAGAATCCCCATGGACAGAGGAGCCTGGTGGGCTACAGTCCACGGGGTCACAAAGAGTCAGACATGACAGAGCATCTAAGCACAGCACAGCACAAGTTTGTCATAGCTTTCCTTCCAAGGAGCAAACATCTTTTAATTTCATGGTTGCAGTCACTGTTTGCAGTGATTTTGGAGTCCAAGAAAATAAAATCTGTCACTGCTTCCATTCCCTCCCTTCTATTTGCCATGAAGTGATAGGACCAGATGCCATGATCTTCGTTTTTTAATGTTGAGTTTCAAGTTTTTTCACTGTCCTCTTTCACCTTCCAAGAGGTTCTTCAGTTCCTCTTCACTTTCTGCCATTAAAGTGGTATCATCTGAATGTCTGAGGTTGCTGATATATCTCCCAGCAATCTTGATTCCAGCTTGTGATTCATCAGTCCAGCATTTCATATGATGTACTCTGCACATAAGATAAATAAGCAGGGTGACAATATACAGCCTTGAAGTACTCTTTTCCCAATTTTGAACCAGTCCACTGTTCCATGTCCAGTTCTAACTGTTGCTTCTTGACCCACATACAGGTTTCTCAAGAGGCAGATAAGGTGGTCTGGTACTCTCATCTCTTTGAGAATTTTCCAGTTTGTTGTGATCCACATAGTCAAAGCTTTTAGCATATTTAATGAAGCAGAAGTAGATGTTTCTCTGGAATTCCCATGCTTTCTCCATGAATGTTGGCAATTTGGTCTCTGTGCCCTCTGCCTTTCCTAAACCCAGCTTATACACCTGAAAGTTCTAAGGTCACATACTATTGTAGCCTAGCTTGAAGAATTTGGGGCATAACCTAGCTAGCATGTGAAATGAGCACAATTATATGAAACTTCAACATTCTTTTGGATTGCCCTTCTTTGGGGCTGGAATGAAAACTGACCTTTTCCAGTCCTGTGGCCACTGCTGAGTTTTCTAAATGTGCTGGCATATTGCGGAGAAGGCGGTGGCACCCCACTCCAGTACTCTTGCCTGAAAAATCCCATGGACAGAGGAGCCTGGTAGGCTGCAGTCCATGGGGTCGCGAAGAGTTGGACACGACTGAGTGACTTCCCTTTCACTTTTCACTTTCATGCATTGGGGAAGGAAATGGCAACCCACTCCAGTGTTCTTGCCTGGAGAATCCCAGGGACGGGGGAGCCTGGTGGGCTGCCGTCTATGGGGTCATACAGAGTCGGACACGATTGAAGTGACTTAGCAGCAGCAGCGGCAGCTAGCATATTGAGTGCAGCACTGTAACAGCATCATCTTTTAAGAGTTTTAAATAGCTCAGCTGGAATTTCATCACCTTCAGTAGCTTTATTTGTAGTACTGTTTCCTAAGGCCCACTTGACTTCATGTTCCAGGACGTCTGACTCTAGGTGAGTGACCACAACATCATGGTTATTCGGGTCATTAAGACCTTTTTCGTATAGTTTTTCTGTGTATTCTTGCCACCTCTTCTCAATCTCTTCTGCTTCTGGTAGGTGGCTTCTGTCTTCGCTATTGTGCCCATTCTTGCACGAAGCGTTCCTTTGGTATCTCTACTTTTGGGGAAGAGATCTCTAGTCTTTCCCATTCTGTTGTTTTCCTCTATTTCTTTGCCTTGTTCATTTAAGAAGGGCTTCTTATCTCTCCTTGCTATTCTTTTGAACTCTTCATTCAGTTGGGTGTATCTTTCCCTTTCTCGCTTGCCTTTTGCTTCTCTTCTTTTCTTTGCTATTTGTAAAGCCTCCTCAGACAACCACTTTGCCTTCTTGCATTTCTTTTTCATTGGTATGGTTTTATTGTTTACTACCTCCTGTACAATGTTAAGGAACTTTTGTCCATAGTTCTCAGTTCCCATCTATAAAATGGTGCTAATGAGGGTTCTGTTCTGCCTTTGAGGTTGACTATAAGGGTTGAATGAATCCATATACTGTAAAGTGCCCAGAACAGTGCCTTGCACAAAATAAGCACACATTGCATATTATCTGTCATTGTTGTGATTTTAATTATCAGGAGCCATGAGATAGAAAATATGGGAGAAGAAGCTAGAGATGGACCTCCATTTGCCCCTCTTTAACATGACCCATTGGTCCTAGTTATATTGATAACAATCTCTCTCCTCCAGATATTTGAAGAGGGGCTAGTGTTGCTCCACAGGGTAGACTTGGGGCTAATTGACAGATATTAGAGGAAGCCAATCTGCAGTTCAATATATAAGGACTTCTCTAGTCCGAAGAACCATCCAACAGGGAGTTAGAAAGTGAGCTTCCAACTCAGGAAAGAGGATCCTGTTTTGGGTAAGGAGATGCCCCTGAGCATGGTCTCCCAGACGTGGCTCCTCTCACCCATAAAACACTAAAAAAGAAATGTTGGGAGACTGGGAGAAGTGACAAACATGCATAGTGAAAAAATATTAAAAGTGTCTTCTTTTATCATTGTTTTATAAAGTAAATCAACCCTTCAAAGTAAGGAGAGCACAAAGGGCCACTTATTGAACTCTGAAATGAATGGGACGTCATAAACAGCAGCACCCCTGCCCCACCACCGTCACACCTGCCTCCTCTTTCTGTCTCTCTTTCTGTCTCTATGCGTCCATCTCTCTCACACCCAACACACACGCACACATATGTGCACACACAACCTCTTCGCATTGTCCTTGATTGCCACTCTCTGCACCAGTGGAAAAGTCTTCCTGTCTGGCACTGACCCAGGGACACCTGCTGGGGAGCCGTGTGCATGCCATTTTAGGGCCTTCCAAGGCCAGCAGCCTCTCTCCCTGGAATGCCACATCAAAGGCCTTGTGATAAGCAGCCCTGCCATTACACAACCGGAATCTAAACTCAGGCCTGCCTTACTAATGAAGACAGATGTGAATCATAAATGGGATTTATAAATATGTGGACATTCATGAAATGGTAAATGAGGAGGGAGCTGAAGAACATTCATCATTAAGAGGTTGAGGGGGACAGAAGAAAGCTTTCCACAGGAGGGGGCACCCCAGAACATGACTCTGCATGCCCAAGGAGAGCTGAGCCAGCTCCCATGAAGCATCCTGGGTAAGAGAGAGGGCTGGAGGGAGATGAGCTTGGAACTTAGCAAGATGGGGCTGGGGGGTGGTCTAACACAGAGGGCATTAGACCAGGGGCATCATGGTTCACGCCCTGACCCCATCGTTAACTTCCTGTGTGGTCTTGAACACGGAACTTTAAGCACTGCCTGCTTCAGTTTCCCCATCTGCAAAATGATAGTGCTTGACTAGATGATTCTGGAAGCGTGTGACTTCTACACATCTCTGATGTTGCCCAGAGGCACCCATTCCCCCACCGCCCCATGGAGGCCCTGAAGTAGCTCAGTCTATGACTGTGGTTAGGAATAGAGATGTAGCAGGCAGCAGTTCTGGGTTTAGCATGGGTCCATCACCTCCCTAACCTTAATCTCTACAAACATCAGTGTCTGCATCTTTAAAAGGGGAATAAGAGCAGCGCCTTTAAATGAGGTGATGCCCCAAGAGCGTTTTGTGCAAAGCCTGGAACATACTCATAACAACGAATGGGGCTGCTGTTGGTGCTCTTCAGCATGAGGAGGTGAGGGCTGGCAGCAGCTCGATGGGGAAAGGGAGGCAAATCAAGAAGCCTGTGGGCCTCTACCTTCATCCCACCACCCATGACAAGCCACTCTGCTCTTCCCCCGACCAGGACTTTAGGAGGAGGATAAACTGTGACATGACAATCTGTTCTCAGGCACCTGGAGTCTCTCTGGATGGTCCCCATCTCTGATAAACCTCTGAAGGCACATAAGCAAAACTCCCCAAAGAGAAACAAAACTTTTTAAAAAGATGCTCCCAGGCTTCCCTGGTGGCTCAGTGGTAAGGAGTCCGCCTGCTAATGCAGGAGACTTGGGCTCGATCCCTGGTCTGGGAAAATCCCACATGCTGTGGAGCAACTAAGCCTGTGCACCGCAAATACTGAGCGCGTGCTCTAGAGCCTGGGAGCCCCAACCACTGAGCATGTGCGCTAGAACCCGGGAGCCCCAAGTACTAAACCTGTGCGCTAGAGCCCGGGAGCCCCAAGTACTAAACCTGTGCGCTAGAGCCCGGGAGCCCCAAGTGCAGTGTGTGTGCTAGAGCCCGGGAGCCCCAACCCCCGAGCACGTGCTCTAGAGCCCGGGAGCCCCAACTGCTGACGCCCTCACTCTACAGCCCATGTTCTGCAACAAGAGAAGCCACCACAGTGAGAATCCCACACACCAGAACTAAAGAGCAGCCCCTGATGGGCACAACTAGGGAATGCCCACACAGCAGTGAAGACCCAGCGCAGCCAGACAGAAATAAACAAGGCCCTCTGGGACAGAGTAACCGCAGGGTCACAGTGGGTGCTGCGTCTCCCGCCTCATCACCCCGAGAACCCTCTCCACTCCACCTCCACTCCCCTCACGCACACCCCCATGAAAGCTCGCTGTGGTTTATGTTAACGTCAGAGTGAAGCTGTCAGTCACAGCATCGCAGGCCCTGAGCACCCGCCTCTCAGTGACACAGCTGAGGAAACGAACACCGAGAGGCTCGGCTGGCACTGAGTGCTTGGCTCTGAGAAACGTGTCCGTCCAGCCCTGAGGGGGCCGCACAGGGCCCCTTAGAGCCGGCTGAGATCAGGCTCATTTCCCGCCGTCCTCCGCCCCTGGGCTGCAGGCAGGTCTGGCCACCCAGCTGCAGAGAGGACCAGGGAAATTCCCTCAGTCGTGCCCTCCGGCCTCAGCCCGAGACTCTAAGCCAGGCCCCACACCTGTAAAGAGGGCACCCTCGGGGATGAGAAACCACCAAGACACAAGAAGTACTTCTTCTCCGTCAGGAACGGCACTGCTCTTCTTCCCGGCCCATCGTCACCTGCCTGAGGCTTCCTTCTCTCTCCTGGGCCTCTAATCCATCTCTGGGCCTCCAGCCTCATCCCCTTTCGGCCCGTCCACCACATCCCCCAGCCCGGGATCTCCCTGAAACACAAATTCCGTCATGTCTGTTCCTCCTCCAAACCCTCCAAGGACAGCCCAGCGTCGGGCAGAGGTCACCCACCGGCAGCCCTGAGCCAGCCTCTTGCCTGCTTGATGCTTTCGTAAACACTGACAACATCTAAAAAGCTGAAAGTTTCACATTTGAAAATCCAGATCCTAGGTTTTTCTCCCAAATTCGGGATGAATGCCAAACTTGCATCTTCATGTGGCAGTCGCTGGATGACACCAAGTGTCAGAGGCCCCCTTTCGAGGCATGGGTCCCCCTGTTTGTCTCACAGAGAGAAGGCAGGTGTCGCTTGCAAGAAGCCCACAGGGCCAGGCACCTGGAGGCTGACTCATGCTGCTGGCCGAGGGCTCAAAGTGACAGGAGGAGGCTCATTGCGTTCTCAGCCGCACTGTTTCCAGCCAGGCCCACAAGGGTTCCTCCTTCTCTCTCCCCTGGATCGCTGCTTCACCTCTGGCCAGGAGACAGCCGGAGAAGATCCTAGGGCAGTTTCTAGGAATACCAGGACTACAGGGCCCCACCCCTGAGTTCAGCCTCTCCCCACCCCCAACTCAGTGGAGGCTGCACCCCCTCCCTTTATTTCCATCCCACTGTTCCTATCAAAGCTCTAACAGCACATATTTTGTTAATTGTACAAACCTAATGGGGGAATGCATTGGCAAAAAAGGGTAATGGCCATCAGACCAGCAATAAAACAAAATTAATGGCCCATAGGAAGAAATCATGTCCACTTAATCCCGGCTCTGAAACTCTAATAGAATAATGGAATACCAGCGGAGGGGTTTTTCTCTCCATGCAGATTGCTTACACCATGTTAATCACTTGCAAAGCAGGCCACATACCACTCCGGCTCACATGACCCTCCAGGGAAAGTAGCAGACCAGAAACATTTAGTGCCAGGCTCATTACTGACATGCCCCACCAGCAGCGACACCTTCCCCCCTTCCCCACCTCCCCAGGTGACTCTGGGACAGCAAGTAGGGGTGTCTTTGAGAGCCATCGGGTGTGGTGGGCCGGAAAGCGAGACATATGACCCCTAACAATAGCAGACCTTTACTGAGTGCTTCCTGTGTGCCAGACACTGGGCTGGTTGAGCACCTTCCAGGTACTGTATTATATGTTCATCTTCTGTAGCTACAGAGGCCAGCAAGATAGCCATTAGCTACCTCTGGCTTTTTTTTTTTTTTTTAATTAAAAAAATTATTTTTGGCTATGGTGGATCTTTATCGCTACGTACAAGCTTTCTCTAGTTGTGGTGAGCAGCGGCTACCCTCTAGTTATGGTGCTCGGGCTTCTCATTGTGGTGGCTTCTCTTGTTGCAGAATCTTCCCTGTAGCTCAGACAGTAAAGAATCTGCCTGCAATGCAGGAGACCTGGGTTCAATCCCTGGGTCAGGAAGATCCTCTGGAGAAGATGGCAATCCACTCCAGTACTCTTGCCTGAAGAATCCCATGGACAGAGGAGCTTGGTGGGCCACAGTCCATGGGGTCACAAAGAGTCGGACATGCCTGAACGATTCACACTACTGATACCACCCCTTGTTGCAGAGCATGGGCTCTAGGGCACGTGGAGTCATTAGTTTCAGTTCCCAGGATCTAGAGCAAAAGGCTCAGTAGTTAGGGCATATGGGCTTATTTGCTCTGTTGCACGTGGGATCTTCCCAGATCAGGGATAAAACCAGTGTCTCCTGTGCTGGCAGATAGATTCTTTAGCACTGAGCCACCAGGGAAAGCCCTATTTCTCTTTTTTTTAAGGTAAGCTTCTTTTTTGTTTGGCTGTACCACAAGGCATGAGGGATTTTAGTTCCCCAACCATGGATGAACCCCTGCCTCTTGTATTGGGAGCGTGGAGTCTTAACCACAGGACCATCTGCCAAAGGAGTCCCTACATCTGGCTTTCAAAATACAAATCCTAATTCATGAAAATTAAGTAAAATCTAAAATCTAGTCTTCAGCCTCACTTTCCACATTTCAAGTGCTTGACAGCCATGTGTGGCTGTTGTACTGGGAGACCCAGAAAGACCATGCTCCCATCATCACAGGCAGACAGTGCCGCTCTAGTATATGAAAGTCAATTGTCTTGCTCATCGAATTGATTCTGAAATCAACGCACAGAGAGGTGAGGCAAGCAGACCAAGGTTATGGCTGAGCTGGGTTCGAGCCCAGGTCTCATTCAGCCTGGCTCCGGAATCCCCACCTTCCACACAATTTCTTGATAAAATGAGTGGTTGAGGTGGCTAGGAAACCCTTTGATGGTTAGCTGTAGAAAGACTCTTCTGTCAGCTGCAGGCCCCCAGACCCCTAGAGAGCAGACAGACCCCAGGACTCCACTTGGGGGCCAGCACTATGGGGTCTCAAACCCCAGAAGGTCATCTGGAGAAGGAGGGCTTCATACCTCATCTAGCCCAACTTCCCTCAATTTATGGATGAAGAAACTGATGCACAGAAAAGTTAAGTGGCTTGTCCAAAGTCAGACAGCTGATTGGTGACAGAGTTAGCACTACAGTTCAGATTTCCTGACGACCATGCCTCACTGGCCAAGGAATAGGACAGAGCCAGCCTCTGAGAGAAGGAGAGAGAAGGAGGAGGTGTCTCTGCAGCCTTCCTGGGGAGCCCTGGCCAGGTCAGAAGATGGTGGGAGGCACCTGAGGGGACTGGGCTCCGCGGGGAAGCAGCAGAGGAAGAAAGAGGGGCTGCCATGGGCCTAGAAATTGCAGCAATTCAAAGCACGACACTGCATGGCTGCTGCTGCTGCTGAGTCGCTTCAGTCGTGTCCGACTCTGTGCGACCCCATAGAGCAGCCCACTGGGCTCCTCTGTCCCTGGGATTCTCCAGGCAAGAATACTGGAGTGGGTTGCCATTTCCTTCTCCAATGCATGAAAGTGAAAAGTGAAAGTGAAGTCACTCAGTTGTACCCAACTCTTAGCAACCCCATGGGTTGCAGCCCACCAGGCTCCTCCGTCTATGGGATTTTCCAGGCAAAAGTACTGGAGTGGGGTGCCATTGCCTTCTCCGGCATGGCCACTAACTTTAGAAAAAATATTATGTCAAGATCTATTGCAATTAAAAATACACAGACACTTCTCCTCAGCAGCCCGTCTGAGAATGTATCTTATAGAAAGGAAAGTACCAGAGATTTCCCTGGAAGTCTAGTGGTTAAGACTCCAAGCTTCCAGTGCACAGAGTGTGGGCTTGATATCTGGTCGGGGAACTAAGACCCTACATGCCAAATGGCATGGCCAAGAAATGAAAATAAATAAATACAACTTTTTTTTAAAAAAAGGAAAGTACCCATGCATGAGGATAATGCAGCAGCAATTTGTAGTGGAAAGAAGTGAAAAAGAAGCTGGATATCCACTAGGTGGGAAATGTTCGAATAACCTGCAATACAGCTATACTATCATTAAATGCTGCTACTCAAAAGGCCAGGGCTTCCCTAGTAGCTCAGCTGGTAAAGAATCCTTCTGCAGTGAGGGAGGTCTGGGTTTGATCCCTGGGTTGGGAAGATCCATGAAGGAAGGCATGAAAACCCACTCCAGTATTCTTGCCTGGAGAATTCCATGGACAGAGGAGCCTGGCGGACTACAGTCCATGGAGTTGCAAAGAGTTGAATATGACTGAGCACAGCACAGTGCATTCAAAAGAGCAAGTTAGATCTACATCTTTTGCCACAAGAGATGGCCATAATGTTCCAAGTAAGAAAACTGAGTAGCAGAATGATGTGTGTGGTGTGATTCCATTTCTGTAAAAATAGAGAGAAACTCCATATTGGCTGCATCCATGTGCATGAGTCTTTGTGAGCACAGAGATGGGATGAACAGCCCACGTGTTCATGCCGGTGCTGATGTGGCACAAGGAACAGAGGCGTGAAGGACCACTGCCGTTCGGACACCTTTGCCTGGTTTCAGGTTGCAGTGAGCACTGCCACTTTTGTAATTTTTGAAAAGAAACTCAATTTTTTTTTAATTGCTAAGTTGTGTCCTATTCTTTGCAACCCCATGGACTATACAGTCCATGGAATTCTCCAGGCCAGAATACTGGAGTGGGTAGCCTTTCCCTTCTCCAGGGGATCTTCCCAACCCAGGGATCAGATCCAGGTCTCCTACACTGCAGGCATATTCTTTACCAGCTGAGCCACCAGGGAAGCCCAAGAATACTGGAGTGGGTAGCCTATCCCTTCTCCAGTGGATCTTCCCAACCCAGGAATCGAACCAGGGTCTCCTGCACTGCAGGTAGATTCTTGACCAACTGAGCTATCAATAAGGAAAAGAAGATAACTGATAAAAGAAAGAAAAACTGGCTGGACTTGGGAGGCAGTCAAATCCAACTTCAAATCTGTTTTACTGGGACTTCCCTGGTGATCCAGTGGCTNACTGCAGGTAGATTCTTGACCAACTGAGCTATCAATAAGGAAAAGAAGATAACTGATAAAAGAAAGAAAAACTGGCTGGACTTGGGAGGCAGTCAAATCCAACTTCAAATCTGTTTTACTGGGACTTCCCTGGTGATCCAGTGGCTAAGACTCGAAGCTCCCAATGCAGGGGGCCCTGGTTCGATTCCTGATCAGGGAACTAGATCCCACATTCTACAACTCAAATCCAGAGCAGCCAAATACATAAATTACAAAAAACAAAAAAAAACACACCTGCCTTACTAGCTGCATTGTGTTGGGCAAGTTACTTAATTAACCTCTGTCCATCTTTGTTTGTTTCTTCACCTGGAAACTAATGATAATAATATCATAGCATGGTTGGCGGTGGGTGGAGGGGTGGTGGAGATTGATAAGAAAATTAATTTAAAGCTACTCAATAGCCTGGAACCTTTCAATCAACGTTGAGGGACTGGTCTACCCAATACACAGAGGTACTTTCTGAATTGACCCTACTGGGCACTGATGTAGGAATTAATCATATGCTTCCCAGCACCCCTGTATTTTGTCTTCTATTACAGTTCTATTACATCTGTCTCCCTCCCAGACCATAAGTTCCTTGTGGGCAGGAACAGTACCTTACTTATTTATTCATTCATCCAGTCATCCATTTATTCCATTTATTAGTAAGTTAATAATAACTGACTACATCATGCAGAGTACAATATGCAGAATATACCATGAGAAACGCTGGGCTGGATGAAGCACAAGCTGGAATCAAGATTGCTGGGAGAATTATCAATAACCTCAGATATGCAGATGACACCACCTTATGGCAGAAAATGAAGAGAACTAAAGAGCTTCTTGATGAAAGTGAAAAAGGAGAGTAAAAAAGTTGACTTAAAGCTCNTGATGATTATACAATATGAATGTGCTTAATGCCACTGAATTGTAAGCTTAAAATGGTTAAGATGGTGAGACATATGCTCTGTGTACTTTACTACAATTATGAAAAAGAGGATAAAGGAGTGCAGGGCAGTGAGAGAGATCAGGCCACCCCAAGTCTGTGCAGCCACAGTGGGGGAACACAGAGGGACTGGGGCTCCCAGGCCAGTGGGCCAGCAGGGGAGGCAACCTTCCTATGGCACATCTGATTCCAGGTGCTGAGGCTAGACAGATGAGACAGCTTAGGGTGAAAAGGAAAAGGAACTGTTGGGAGGCTTTGTAGAGGCCTGGTGTTCCCTAGTGGCTTAAATGGTAAAGAATCCACCTGCAATGCAGGAGACCCAGGATCAATCCCTGGGGTCGGGAAGATCCCTATGGAGAAGGACATAGCAACCCGCTGCAGTACTCTAGCCTGGAAAATCCTCACGGGAGGAACCTGGAGGACTATAGTCCATGGGGTCACAAAGAGTCGGACACGACTGAGTGCATGTCCCCAGAGAGGTTAAGAATAACTGGAGGGGATAATCACTAGGCTTATATTCAACTAGAAAATTCTAAGATTCTGTGAAATCTTGGACTAAGTAGCAACAAATCTTTGGGCCTCAAATAAGTCAAGATGCTTATTCCTGCCTTGCCTGCAACAGAGATGTTGTAAAAACAGAGCAAAATGATGATATACTTTGAAAAGTTAAAATTATTTCCTTTGTACAAATAAACATGATTATTGCTGCTGTTTCATGGAAAGCAGAGGCAGTTCTGGGCCAGGCACACAGGTGGAGGAGGGAGGCCAGCTCGTCCAGGTCCTGAATCCTCAACAAAGGATGCACAGTGACTGGATGGGATGCGCTGCAGGGCAACTCTCCTTGATAGCAAACGAAGGCCCTCGATTCTTCTTGTGGAGAGGGGTCTTGGCCAGAGAGAAAAGTAAACACAGCCTCCCCAGGAGGTCCAGCTCCAGACAGAGCAAAGGCGTCCTTTGTGCCAACAAGCCCTCTTCTTGCATCTGGTTTTACACTTGGGAGGAAATTTTCAACTGGGCGAGTGGCAGGCTGAGGAGGCGCCTGGGAGAAGAGCCCGAGTGGAGGATGGCATCTACTACCAGAGAGCAGGACCCGGACTGGAAACCTGAGTCATGACGAAAGCAGGGGCATGGGAACCTGGGGCACCAGGGCAGAGGGAACCTGGGCATAAAGGAAGCACCAGCCAGGAAGAGCAGTCCAGAGGCAGTGTCAGAACCGCACATGCTCAGACCTGGACGGGACCTTGGAGACATCTATTCTGACTCCTCTTTTCACATGTGCAGAAACGGGTTGAGAGAGGGGCAGAGACTTAGCAGGGAAGTCAGGCCAATAGCTCCCTTCATTCCTTTATAAAATGTGCTTTGCATATCAGAGGCTTCCCTCCGCAGAGATCAATAATACAGGGTGGGGCTTCCCTGGTGGCTCAGTGGTAGGGAATCCGCGTGTCAATGCAGGAGACTCAGGTTCGATCCCTGGTCTGGTCGGAGAAGATCCACAAGCCTTGGAGCAACAAAACCTGTGCGTCACAACTATTGAGCCTGTGCTCTAGAGCCCGTGTGCCGCAAATACTGAAGGGCATGCCCTCGACCCTGTGCTCTGCAACAGAAGAAGCCGCCACAATGAGAAGCCTGTGCACCACCGGCAAAGAGCAGCCCCTGCTCACCCAACTAGAGACATGCCCACAAAGTAAAGAAGACCCAGCATAGGTCTTCTGTAGCATAACTAAATTAACTAATTTTTTTTAAGAGTGGCAGTTTTAAAAATAATGATGATAATAAATGGTGAATCAGCTCCCTGCCCCCAAGGAGCCCAGTGAATGAGAGAGACAGACTAAAGGGTGAAGGGTCGAGGGTCCCCCACTCCAGGCAGGTGCATCCAGATGGGGTGAGGTGGGGACTCAGCCACTCCCTCTCAGATCAGTCAGTGCTGGAGGGAGTGGGAATATTCCCTCTGAGGTCAAGCCAAGCCAACAGCCCCTTGCATCTCAGAGAAGGGTACCCACAATGGCAGCCATGGAAAGGAGCCTCGAGAGTCCAGCCTTGCTATTAGAGGCCATGCTTGGCCGGCCAGCCACCAGTTCCAGGAACCAGACCTCTCCAAACTGCACTTCCAGTTCATCACT
The DNA here is from genome assembly GCA_006410875.1 of Neotragus pygmaeus. Classification (NCBI taxonomy): domain Eukaryota; kingdom Metazoa; phylum Chordata; class Mammalia; order Artiodactyla; family Bovidae; genus Neotragus; species Neotragus pygmaeus. Next base: position 643,463 of record SJYV01005184.1, on the reverse strand, counting down.
TCCTAACTCGCCATGGGGCCTGGTCTTGGATATTGTTTCGTCAGTGACATGAGAGGGCTCCAGCTTGTTCAGCTGAGGGTAGGCAGATGCGCTCAGCACAGCTGATGATGCTGAATGGCTCTGGGGTGCTGATTCTCTGCAGAGCGGTGGCTCCATGGAAGAGAAGCCAGCCACTCTGCTCCTGTCCCCACCTGGATCCTCAGATCGCAGCAGGATGCTGAACGAGCATTTGTTCCCAATTGTTCTTAGCCACTAATTTGGCTCCAGGGGATAACACCAATCTGAGAACAAACGGAGTAGGAAAACTGTGCCTTTCCTGAAGGAGGCCCAATTCACCGTCAACAGGGGCGGGTCTGGGAGATTTCCCGAGTTTGTCACACTCACCCTCAGCCTCCTGAGCAGGCCTGGCCACCTCCCTCTCCAGCCCGGAGTCACCCGGCTGCCCTGCCATCTGCCGTGGCTCACTTGCTCAGGGCCCCTCCGAGGTGCCTCCAGCAGATTATTCTGAGGGCAGGTAGATAAAATGAGATTCCTTGCTAGCAGTAAATAGCCAGAACATCTCTCTCCTGAGCTGCTTACAGTCTCCACCTGCCACCTGCCAGCAAAAGAACCAGTGAGCGTCATAGGCTGGCTCAGGCCACCCTCCCTGGGTGCTGAGAGCACCACCGAGGCCCTCTCCAGGCAGGACTTGCTCTGTTGGGCTGCAGCAAGGTCGGCTTGGGGTGCCCCTCCCGAGAGACACAAAAGCAGCTCTGTTTCTGGCCGAGTGAGGAGCAAGCACCCTCCAAGGGTAATGGGGAAGGAAGAGCTGGTGAGCAAGGCCCCAGCAGCAGATGCTTTCTCAAGACTGATGGGCAGAAACCCCTGGAAACAAGAGGCCCGGCTCGTCGTGAAATTGCCTCCTTGTGTCTTAAAATAACTGAATCAGAGAACATTCCCTGAGACGCTCTTGAAAGCAAACTGGTAGATAAAGTACCTTTACCAACCCCTGCAGCAGACAAGCCAGAGTTTCTATGACAAAGATACCTTCTTCACCAGCATGTGGCTTAGCTCTTCAGTAACCTCATAAATTCATCATAGTATGAGAACACTGGAAAGTAAACAATGTTTAAAAAAATCTCTGAGCAGTCAAAGGACATGTTGCAAAATCGCTGCACTAAAGTCTATGAAGCTGAGTCACAAGAAAACTTCCTGCCTTTGCTTAGAGCTTCTTCACGGATTTCATTTGTTGTTGTTTTTGTTTAGTCGCTAAGTTGTGTCTGACTCTTTGCAAACCGATGGACTGCAGCATGCCAGGCTTCCCTGTCCTTCACTATCTCCCAGAGTTTGCTCAAACTCATGTCCATTGAGTCAGTGATGCCATCCAACCATCTCATCCTTTGTGGTCCCCTCTTTCCTCCCGCCCTCAATCTTTCCCAGCATCAGGGTCTTTTCCAGTGAGTCAGCTCTTCTTATCAGGTGGCCAAAGGATTGGAACTTCGGCATCAGTCCCTCTAATGAGTATTCAGGCTTGATTTCTTTTAGGATTGACGTGTTTGATGTCCTTGTTGTCCAGGGGACTCTCAAGAGTCTTCTCCAGTACCCAGTTCGAAAGCATTAATTCTTCGTAGGCATTTTTTATATGCTCAGTTATCTGAACCCTTGAGCCACAGCTGATTAGAAGCAAAAAATGAAGAGGGAGCTTGGGCTTTGCCAGAAGACAGGCTGAGAGGATGGAGGATTGACTGAGGAGAAAGCTAAGGGGAACCTTGTGAATTACCACATGAGTTTCAGTCATGTTCAGGATCATTTTCTCAGGAAGTTAGGAAGGGGTCCACTGATGACATTTAAAATATCTTTGGAGGACTTTCAGGAGTAAACCTTTAGCCATTCAGAAATCCCATGTGAGTCTCCTTCCAGATGCTTCTAGGTTGCTGGGTTCTTCCTGTAGGTTGTCTTTTTTTTTTTTTTTTTAAACCAAAGGAAAGCTTTACTTCTATTTGAGATGGACTACTCTTGATCTCGCTGACGTATTTTTTTAAATCTTTTTACTAATTTTATGTGAGTATAGTTGCTTCACAATGTTGTTATTTTCTGTACAGCAAAATGAATCAGCTCTACATATACATGTGTGCCATGCTTAGTTGCTCTGTGGTGTCCAACTCTTTGTGACCCCGTGGACTGCAGCTCGCCAGGTGCTTCTGTCCATGGGGGTTCTCCAGGCAAGAATACTGGAGTGGGTTGCTATGCCCTCCTCCAGAGGATCTTCCCAACCCAGGGGTCGATCCCAGGTCTTCTGCACTGCAGGCAGATTCTTTACCATCTGAGCCACCAGGGAAGCCCAAGAATACTGAAGGGGGTAGTACACTCCAGGCTACCCTGGATTTGCAGGCGGATTCTTCACATATCCCCTCTTTTTTGGACTTCCTTCCCATTTAGGTCACCACAGAGCACGGAGTGGAGGTCCCTGTGCTATACAATAGGTCCTCATTAGTTATCTGTCTTATACATTGTATCAATAGTGTATATATGTCAGTCCCCATCTCCCCATTCATTCCACCCTAGCCTTCACCCCCTTGGTATCCATTCATTTGTTCTCTACATCTATGACTCTATTTCTGCTTTGCAAACAAGTTCACCTGTACCATTATACTAGATTCTACATATGTGCGTTAAGGCACAATATTCATTTTTTTCTTTCTAATTTACTTCACTATGTATGACAGTCTCTAGGTCTACCCACGTTTCTGCAAATGGCACCATTCCGTCCCTTTTTATGGCTGAGTAATATTCCACTACATTATGTGCCACATCTTTATCCATTCCTCTGTCGATGGGCATTTAGGTGGCTTCCACTTCCTAGCTATTGTAAATAGTGCTGCAATGCACATAGCATGTATCTTTTTGAATTACGGTTTTCTCTGGTAAATGGCCTAGAGTAGGATTTCTGGGTCACATGGTAGTTATATTTTTACTTTCTTAAGGAACCTCCATACTGTTCTCTATAGCAGATGCACCAATTTATACTCTCACTAACAGTACAGGCCCCTTTTCTCTACATCCTCTCCAGAACTTACTGTTTGTAGATTTTTTTTTTTTATGATGGCCATTCTGACCATGAGGTAATACCTCATTATAATTTTGTTTGCATTTCTCAAATAATTAGTGATATTAAGCAACTTTTCATGTGTTTGTTGGCCATCTGTATGTCTTTGGAAAAATGTCTAGTTAGGTCTTCCACCCATTTTTTGATGGCTGTTTGGTTTTTTGATATTGGGCTACATGACCTGTTTGCCTGTTTTGGAGAGTAATCCCTTGTCAGTGGCTTCATTTGCTATAAACTACAGACCTATAGGTCATCTTGAGCTGTTCAGAAGCTGCTTGTATTCATTCTTGGTTGGCTTATTCATTCAGTCAACAGGCATTAACTCTCTGGATGCTGGAGTGGTGCAACAATGCATAAAACGAGATGAAGGCAAGGGTGGCTTTGATACATTACACACACACACACGCACACGCACACACACACACGCATGCACACCAGGGGCACTTATGCCTTAGATGCTCAACAGACACATGCCGTACAGATGTAGAAAAGACATCTGTAAAGAGGATAGGCAAGCCAGTCAGACTATCCTTTGACCCAGTCCCTAGCTACTCAAATGAGAATCTTTGTGGGGAGGAGCTGTAATATTTCAGGAGTCAACTAAAAATGTCATCTGATCAAAACTTTAAACTGCTCCACCAAGAAAAACAAAAAGACAACANATCTGTAAAGAGGATAGGCAAGCCAGTCAGACTATCCTTTGACCCAGTCCCTAGCTACTCAAATGAGAATCTTTGTGGGGAGGAGCTGTAATATTTCAGGAGTCAACTAAAAATGTCATCTGATCAAAACTTTAAACTGCTCCACCAAGAAAAACAAAAAGACAACACAGCATCGGGTCTGGAAAAACATGGAACAGATTTTCCAGTTCATCTTAGAGAAAGCAGTTGCCCCTCGGTGAGCCTGGCTTCCCCATCAATAAAACAAACAGTTTGGAGCCACCAATGTCTGAAACATTTCCAGCTCCCTAGTCAACAGGATCTGAGTTTTATGCAAGGACTGACCCTCCCTGCTTGATTTCTTTCATTTTCACCAAAGCTTTGGAAGGAAGGATTTTGACCAACAGTTATGGCCTCCAGCCAATCATCCAAAAACATGTGTGTTTTCTTCAGAGTCCCTTTAGATCTCTGCCCCAGGTGACTGACCAGAGAGGACAGCAAGTAACTCTTCATCCTCTCCCCAGTCCCTCAGACTCAGCAGGCAAGGGGACACGGCGCTGTCATTGTTTGGGAGACAGGAAAATCTTTATGACACTCATAAGGGGTGGTTGGGAGAGGTTGGAATTCGGGCAATGTGTTCTGAAGAATTCGGGTTAATAATTTATATATGCGTTTCTTTAAAAAAAAAAAACCATCTTCTGAAACAAATTACATACAAATTGTGTGACATTTGAAGGAAATTTGCCAATGTTGCTCAGTGAAGCATAATAAATATATGCAGCTAGCTCATAATAATAAGTTACTTAAACTCAGGGCACTAAATGATTTATTAATTGTCTCCTAATCCTTTCCAGCTACAATGAAAACCAGGAGTGTGGCCATATTTCACATACCAGTTCGTAATGCTTCCGACGCCAAACAACAAGGCTGCCATTAGCTATCTCATCCATTTTTCACTCTGGTCCCTGACTCTGCAGATGGGCCTGGCGCACGGCTTGGAGGAGGGGACTATCACTGTCAGCAAAGGGGTAAATGCACCCCAAAGACATCCCAGCCCACTGACATCTCCCAGGGATGTCCACTTTGCCTTGAGTTCTCCTCCCTGGGGTCATCTTCCTGCCCATCAGCACTGCCGTCAGTACACGGTGCACCTGTATATATTAGTCCTGGAGAACATGGCACATTGTCTCCTGGGATGCCCAGCACCAGGCTCGTAGCCCTGAGTCCTCCCCAGCAGCAGAGAGTGAGCCAAAGCGATCAGAAGCAAGATGGGAAATAGAACACCAAGACCTGCCCTTTGTCGAGAACAGGCTGACCCAGTGGGGAATGTGGATTTCTGCTGTCAGGTCCACTTATTGGGCCTCCTCCCCACCCCTAGCACTCCAGACACTAGCCTCTGCTTCCTGGGAAACTCTGACGGTTGCCCAGAGCGATCTGCAGCCCCAGTTCTCTCTTGGGATTCACGCCCACGTGGCTGCACCAACCACGCCACGTGTGTCTGGCAGGAGGAACATCACCAGGAAGCTAGAAGTCTAGCCAGATACACTGCTGGTCGATGGACAGCTAGGACAAGGCAGGGTCCCAGGAACTGAGTGATTTGAGAAACACAGAGACTGAGTTCAAGGGGTGAAATGATTCTCCAGGCCGCCTCGCCTCCCCCGACATTGTGGTCTTGTTTTTGCTTAGTCTCTAAGTCGTGTCTGACTCTTTGTGACCCCATGGACTGTAGTCCACCAGGCTCCTCTAGCCGTAGGATTTCCCAGGCAAGAATACTGGAGTGGTTGCCATTTCCTTCTCCAGAGGATCTTCCCAACCCACAGACTGAACTTGCATCTCATGCATTGGCAGGTGGATTCTTTACCACTGAGCCACCTGCAAAGCCCACCCCCAACATGCTTCTCTCCAACATTCCCATCTCAGAATCTGCCACCAGGTACTGGCATCTGAGAAGTATCTTCCATCCTGACTCTGCCCTCTTTCTCACTCCCATCACCCAGTCCAGGGGACTCACTCCCTAAGCCCACTTCTCAGGCCTATCTCTTCCCATCTCTACTACCACTGCATAATTCAGACCTCAGGGGTGAAAATCATCAGCAGCTCTTACCCAAGTTTTGAGGGATATCCTCAGAGTTTTTGTTCTATTTTTTAACAGGTAATATGTAACCTGGTTCAAAAAGCACATAAAAGTTTAGACTAAAATGTCTTCCTCTCATCCCTGTCTCCCGCTTGCTCAAGCAAACACAAATGTAGATTCTTGTTTTCACCTTTTATGCACACTTTTCTGCATCTTGGTGGATTTTTTCTTTTTTACACAATGTATTTTTAGAGGTCTTTCCATATCAGTACAAAGAGAGCTTCCTTATTCCTTTTTAAAGACATATTATTCTACTGTCAGTATAGTCTATAAAGTAGCTAATTGGTCCCCAATTAATGGACACTTGGGTCTTTTCCAATCTTTCAGTCTTACAAATGATGTTGCAAGGAATAAATAAATAAATACATTTTTTTTAAAAGGGGACTTCCCTGGTGATCCAGTGTCTAAGACTCTGTCCTGCCAATGCAGGGGGCCCAGATTCCATTCCTGGTCAGGGAACTGGGTCCCACATGCCACAACAAAAGATCGCAAACGATGCAACAAAGATCAAAGATGCCACATGCTGCAAGTAAGACCCAGCACAGCCAAATAAATAAAAATTTTTGAAAAGAATAACTCACGCATATGTCATTTCATGTATGTGCAAATATATCTTTAGGATCAATTCCCTGATATGAAATGGCTGGTCAATGGGAATATGATTTATAATTCTGATAGCTATTGCCAGATTGCCCTCCAAGTATAGCTCTACTGATTTATACTATAAGTCAACCTGCTTCCCTCGAGACTTGCCAATACAGTGTGACAACACACTTTTGGGATTCTTGCCCATTTAAAAGATGAATGAATAATGCTAACTCGGGATGGTTTCAGTTTGCATTTCTCTTATTATGTGTAAGATTGAACATGTTATACATGTTAAGAGTCATTTGTATTTCCTTTTCTGTGACCAGTCTGTTAGACTTATTTGCCCAGTTTTACTAACGGGTTCTATTTTGTTGTTGATTTTTAGGAACTCTTTGCATAAGAGGGAGAACAGCCCCGTGATTCGAGTTGCAAAACTTTTCTCCCAGTTAGCCATTTGTCTCTTGACTTTGCTTTAGATATTTTGCAGGTGCTTCCTAAAATGTTTAGTTTCAGTTCTAAAAGGCCAGCAGCATCCACTCTCCTGTTTGTCACAGCTCTGTGACTCCCTACAGTTTTACAGTTGACTTGCTTCACTGTTATTAAATGTGAGCCAGGACATCAGTGTGATGTCTGAAACTGCTGCCATCATTGTGTGACCCAGAGGGAAGCTGGTCTGAAAACAGCTGATATACAGAGGGGGACAGAAAAAGAACCTGGGGGCTTGTTGATGTCCTTGAGTCACTGAGCTTATCCAACCCTAGAGCAGTCCTGCTTCTGAACTTCACAATACATAAGAAAATGAATCCCTTGCTATTTAACCCACTTCGGGTTGGATTTGCCACTATTAGCAGCCAAAGGCCTTCTGACTGATATACACCTTGAATGTTCTGGCAGAAGTCTGATCCCTTCCAACCCACACCCACTGCTGCTGAGGCCTGTGTTCTAGAATATTAACCTGACAATGCCCTTACCTTATCCTAATACATCCCAAGGCTCCCATCACCTGCCAGATGCGATCCAAGTTCTGGAGCACTCTGTCTGTCACCGGCCCCTCCTCCCTTCCTGCTCCTGCTGCCTCATAGCTTCTCCCTCCATGGAGAGACCATCCCTCCTTCTCCTGATCCCCAGGAAAGTCTGTTCTGACATTACCTCCTCCAAGCAAATTGCACACCAAGTCCCTGTCCCCACCCCATCACCAGCATGAGCAGCCAGAGCTTGCTCCCAAGGCTGCACTCACCTCCTGGTCTACACTTCTTTCTACGTGCCCAGGCTCCACCCTGCTCCTGCCTTGTGAGCTCCTTGAAGGCAGAGTGATATCGTGTTTATTCTGCATCTCTAGCTCCGGATTCTGCATGTGGCAGGCATCCGAGCAGTGCCTGCAGACCTGAGCAGAGCTCCCTAATTTCATCTCACCTGTCCCCCAGATGTCCCCTCCCACCTTCTTCCTACCCAAGTCCACGTCACTGGAGAGAGAAGCTAAAAGAAAGGTCCCATCAGAAAGGGAAGCAGATGACCTATTAAACCACCAGATTAAACCAGGCCATTTGCCCTGGGTGTGGGCACCATACTTGGGGACCTGGGATTGCAGTGCATCACCCCCACCGCACCAGGAGGTTGGGGCCGGGGGCTGGCTCCAGCCACTTAACCAGCTTTGTGAGCAGAAAAGTCACCTAAGCCCTCTGTGCCTGCACCTCCTTGTTTAGGAAGGAGAGATGAGATGAAGATGACCCGGCTGTCATCAATCAGCTCGCAGAAAATGCTCGGTAACGAGAGCCTCGCGGGCTCCCCCTTAGAGCTGAAGCAGCCCCCAGAGAGTGAGGCAGACCCGACCCCTCACGAGGAGGCCACTTTTCTAGTTCACACGCCCTCCTGGTGACCACAGAGCAGAACCACGTTTATAGGAACAAGAGGGAGGAGCGCGCGGGCGGCCACTGCGCGCTTCTGTGTGCGGCTTGCGCCTCGTGGTACCTGTGTGTCCCCACAGGCACATCACAGCCACCCTGCGAGGTGGCGCTTCCTGTCCGGTCTAGAGAGCGGCGCTCACGGAGCTCACGGGAGCCAGACAGCTTGCCAGAGCGTCCCCGGCCGGAACCCGGCGCAGCGGGGCTCAGGGCTCAGCTCAGCACCCTCCAGCTCTCACGCCTGAGCTCTCCTCACTGCCTTGCGCTATCTCCACACCACGTGGAATGAGGCCGGCCTGACAGAGCCGGGACTTGTGTTCCTGCTGGTGAAATTAGAGGTGGTGACCAGGGAGAGGGGAGGAGAGAGGGGTCCAGGGGTGAGAGCCAGGGAGACGCGAGGGGGAAGGAGAAGCTCTTAGAAAAGATTTCTCCCTCGGCACCAGCATGCCTCTGCTCGTGTGTATGTAAGACTCCTTGTGTGCCTTTGTGTGTGTCTTTGTGAGACCACGTGTATGATTCTGTGTGAGCATATGTATGTGACTGTGTTTTATGTATGACTCTGCACGTGTGTGTGCATGCCTATGTGTGTATCTGTGTATCTAAGACTCCGTGTGTGCTTTTGTGTGTCTATGTGAGACCGTGAGTATGACTCTGTGTGTGCATACATGCATGTGTGTATATGACTGTGTATTATAAGTGTATATGACTGTGTTAAAAGTGAATTCGACTCTGCACATGTGCATGTGCATGGCTGTGTGTATATAAGGTTCTGTATGTGCCTTCATGTGTGTCTATGTGAGATCACATATGTGACTCTGTGAGTACATACATGCACACATGTATATGACTGTGTTATACGTGAGTGTGACTCTGCAAATGAGTGTCTGCATGTGCATGCCTGTGTGTGTATTGAGGAGGGCTGAGGGTAGCCCGCAGAGACTGGCCCCCTGCTTCCTTCCATGCCAATCCACACTCAGGCCACAGCAAGCCCAAACCTGCCCCCGATCCCCGTGAACTCTGCATGGGGGAAGCAGCGGGAAGCTTCACTTGTTAACTCGCCTCTTCACAATGTCCCCATGTCCCCGGCAGTGGCAACCAGCCATGTGACGGCAACCAGCCATTAGCCCAGGGGTGGCCCAGCCAGGCCGACGAAGGGACAGAGGAGGCAGGGAGCGCCTTCTCTGGATGGACCTTCCCCAGCCTGGACGCATCACGGTCCCTCTGGTCAGAGAGGACTCTGGGGAGGCCCTTCTGCCCACGGGCCTCTCAGTTTTCAAAGACGTTCAGAGCACAGAGTGAGACACACTCCTCTTTCCAATCCATCAATCAGCAGCCTGGCCTCCAGCTGGGAAAGGAGTGGGCAGGAGGGGTCCCAGGAGAGAAGGCGGCCATGGTTCCCGGCCAGCTCTCTCAGGACCCCTTGGCACCCACCAGCACTGCCCCCAAGTTTCTCTTCCCTTCTGCCCTTCATTCCATCTGACGCTGTCTGTGGGGGAGAAACATGTCCAGGGTCATCCGGCCTGTCGGGAGCAGACAGACTCAGAATCCCAGCTCTCCCCTCCCTGGCCACCGCAGCCCGAGTCCTCTGAGCTCTGTCTGATGACAGTCACAATGAAGGGCTTTCTCTCTGAGAAGGGTGAAAGAAGACAGTTTGATGGGGCCTGGACCCAAAGCCAATCCTTACCCTTTCCCCAGACTCCAGGGGGAGAAAAGGAAAAAAACAACCATCCCAGCAAATGAGGCAGAGAGCCTCATTGTCTGAATCTCCAAACCCCACGAGGACCGGTGCCCCCAAACCAATTCAGAGAGACGCCAACACAGTTGATTCAAGTCAAAGGGCCCTGCTTTAGTCATTCCCCGCAACTTCTTTGGAAAACAAGACACAGAAACTAAACAACTAAGCCTGGAGTGTGACCACCTAGGCCTGAGGAGGAAGAATAACAACCCTCTTATAACAACCGGTCTTATGATGTCTTCAGAGATCTTTCACCTCTGTCCTCTGGGTCTGTGAATTATAGGCTCAGGGACAACAGAAGTTTACTGCCTGGCTCAGACCCTGCTTTTCTACAGGGCAAATTCTGCCCATTTTACAGGCAAGAAAAGTAAGGCCTGGAGGATTCGGGATCTGCCCCACTGGACCACAAGCAATGCTGTGTCTGCGGAGATCCTAACCCACAGTCCAGGGCTCTTTGCATGGCCCCCAGCTTTTCTCTGACTCTTTGTAACCTTGATCAGAAAACCAATTATCACCACACCAGCTCCCAAGCCCTGTCTTCCCGGCGGGAGGAAAATAGTCCCCTAGTAGCAAGCTGATATTTGGACAATCTGCGAGCCTCCCAACTGTTCCGGAAGACCTAGCCTTCCCCTTCCAGGACTTAGCGTACTCGCTGCCAAAACAGGGGGAAGGAGCTTCCAACAAAAGTTTGTTTTCATGGAGATTTTATTTCCTTCGCAGGGGCTCTCCCTTCACAGATTTCTCTTTGTTGGAGTCTGCATTCAGAAGTCACCAGATACACAGCCCCCTGACCCTTCAAGCCCTCGGGGAATCTCACGCCTTTATCTCTCCTCCCAGGCCCACAGGCTGCCTGCTCCCCACTGAAAAGGCCCTTTGAGCCCCTCTGGAGAGAGAGGGGCTCTTCAAATGGACCGAAGCTTCAGTGGGACTGAGTCCTGCATGTCAAGGATGGGGGAATCGGGAAAGAAAGAGAGAGAGGGAAAGGAGGAGGGGGAAGAAGGGGGAGGAGGGAGAAAATGGAGCAGAGAGGTGGAGGCAGGGGCGCTGCCTGTCTCAGACTGTCAGCAACTAAGCACAGCCCTGTATCCATTGGGCGGTGGCTGGGCTCCTCGACGGCGGAGGATGCGGGTCTCCCAGACTGTCCGCAGGCCTTGGCTCAACTTGCACCAAGGCAGGGACAGCTCCGGTGAAACTCAGAAGGGGATGACATTTGTCCTAGCTGGGCAAGCCTTTCTTATTTGCCCTTTTGGGGATCAGCCACCCTCCAGGGCACACAATTTAGAGATTCTGCTCTGGCCATCTCTGAGCCAAGAAGAAAGGGGCTGACAATATGAATCCATGCTTCATGGGCAACCCTCCCAATGTGTGAGGTCAAGAGAGATGAAAGAGNCCCTTTTGGGGATCAGCCACCCTCCAGGGCACACAATTTAGAGATTCTGCTCTGGCCATCTCTGAGCCAAGAAGAAAGGGGCTGACAATATGAATCCATGCTTCATGGGCAACCCTCCCAATGTGTGAGGTCAAGAGAGATGAAAGAGAGAGGGAGTGAGAGCAGGAGAAAGAGAGAACCAGGAGGGTAAACGCTTAGCTCTGGGGAGAATTTCTCAAGGTAGAACCACAGGTTCAAGATGAGGGTGGGATGCACAGGCAGCAGTGAGCCGCAGCCACTGATGGAGGCCACCATGCTCAAAGGCCTCCTCCGGGAGGGGTGGTGTCACACGCGTGGGCAGGAGGGGCAGGAGGGCCAGGAGGAGCTGCGTCTGATTCTCCACTTACGACTTGCTCACTTTGTGATCATGGACAACTTATTCCATCTCTTTGAGTCTCATCTCCATCGTCTGCTCAAATGCGGACAACGGCATTTCAAGGGCGGTGGGAGGACAGACAGCAGACCCCTAAAGCTGAGCAGGGGACCCCAGCACAAAGCCCCCCACCACTGTGAGGACTGGGGTCGAGCTGGACAATCCACCCTTCTCTTCAGGTCTCCTCTGCGCCCTGCTTCACCCTTGCCCCCAGATTCTCTGCAGTCAGCAGCAGAATCTTATTTTGTTCTTTTAGGTTTGGTTTTGTTTGTTTTTTTTTTTTTGACCGTGCCACACAGCAAGTGGGATCTTAGTTCCCTGACCAGGGAACAAACCCACATCCCCTGCACTAGAAGTGCAACGTCTTAACCACTGGACCACCAGGGAAACCCCCAGACAGCAGAATTTAAAATGTTTAAGTGTCTATATTAGCTTTTGTCATAAGGGCACAATGAAAAGAATTTACAGAGCACTTTTCAAAACTATGGGCTTCCCTGGTGGCTCAGTGGTAAAGAATCCGCCTGCCAAGCAGGAGACATAGGTTCAATCCCTGGGTTGGGAAGATCCCCTGGAGAAGGAAATGGCAACCCGTTCCAGCATTTTTTGCCTGGATAATCCCATGGACAGAGGAGCCTGGTGGGCTACAGTCCCTGGGGTTGCAAAGAGTCAGACGTGACTGAGCGACTAAACAGCACCAACAATTCCTTTTCCTTTTCCAAACTAGTATCTCATTTGTTCCTCAAACGGTCGTATTCTCGTTTAGTAAATGAGAAATAACTGGGAGTCAGAGATATGACATGACTTTTCCAAAGCCACGCAATAGGTCAGCAGCACAGGTAAGACCAGCCGGAGCTCAGGTGGTGTCCAAGGCAGACACGACTGAAAAATGCCACACTATGACAGGGAGTGGGGACTGAGCGGGGTGNGGAGTCAGAGATATGACATGACTTTTCCAAAGCCACGCAATAGGTCAGCAGCACAGGTAAGACCAGCCGGAGCCCAGGTGGTGTCCAAGGCAGACACGACTGAAAAATGCCACACTATGACAGGGAGCGGGGACTGAGCGGGGTGGATCTTGGGGCTTCTGCCGGAAGGGAAACCACGAAGGATCACAACTTTTGGAAGATGGGAGATTCTAAGCAAACCTTTAAAGCCTGGATTGGAAAAACCAGAATCTGCGAGCAACGCAGAGGGACGTCTGTTGGACAAGGAGACAGGAGAGAGCAGCTTCACACCATTTCCATGGCCTGAGCGGGAGTCCAGGGGAAGCTGTCCACTACATCTGGGACATGAAGACCCATGAGAGGGGGCCCTGGGCCAGACTGGGGTGCAGGAGACTGACTAGGTGGTAGAACCAAATCAGTTAAAGTCCACTTCCCAAGGCCAAGAGAGTACTAAGTGTGGACCCATACTTACCCACCTGCCCATAGGACAGACGAGCCTGGTGGGCTATAGTCCACAGAGCCGTAAAGAGCTGGGCACGACTGAGTGGCTTAACACACACGCACGCACGCACTGTAGAGCGTGTGTCCGAGATCGCCACCACATGGAACTGAACAGCAGTGGGGAGGAACCAGAGAAAGCTTGGGGCCCTGGTCTAATTCAGACCCACCAAGAGGATCTTCAGCCTCAGGGCTGGCTTCCCGGCTCCTATTTCCCTCCACACATGCCTTCCAGGAGGCTAGGGACATCAAAGGTGGGTATGACGTTCCTTCTCTCCCCTCTCTCTTCCCCTTCTGTCCAGTGGGGTCCCCTGACAGCACTGAGCTCTGACCAGCCCTTTACGAACTCCTCCTTAACCTCCTGACTGGTTTTGACCCACCCCAGGGCCGGGCCAGGTGGCGTCACACTTGGACTAGATGGGATGACTCCTGGCGGACGGTCCAGCCAAGGATTCTGGGGTCTCAGATCCATAATTACCAGCTCCAGAATATACAAGACTGCCTCCTCCAGAACACACAAGACTGCCTACACTCTTCTAGACTGATCTCCTGCTTAACTAGCTGCCAAGGAACTCTTTTAGAGGGAAGATGAGGAGTCCCTCCTGGGTCTGGGGAGGCCACCAGTCTTATTGTGAAGCAATTTCAAACCATCTCCTTTTGCTTTCAAATGTACTTAATCAACACGAAAAGGATTGTGAGGGCTGGAGTTCCTACAGGTAGACCGAACAGAGAAGAATAAGGTTCATAAATCATTTAGCATGCAATCCAAACAAGGGTGTGTCTTTTTTTCTTAAAGTAAAAGGCCAGGTCAAAGAAGTGGAGCTGTATAGGAAACCAAAACCACTGTAACTTGTCCCAAATATAGAGTGTCCTCAGGTGGGGTTTATTTTATTTTCATCTGTGATCTGACCCTCAATACTCTTTTTCCAGCCTGAGTCCCTCCCCCATCCTGGAGGCTGAAACCAGCAAAGGGGTCAACACCACAGAGAGATAGCTGATATAAACAGCTGCACCCCACCTCCCCTGCAGGCCAGATTAGGCACTGACAGTCTCTCCTCAACAGCTGACTCCAGCCTGGGCAGCTGGGCCTGCGGTGGGAGCTCTGAGAGGAAGGGAGCAGGCCCATGGGACCCAGACAGCATTCTTCATGCCTCAACTCAAGTGTCACCTTCTTAGAGGGGCTGTCCTGCCTCCAGCATAGACATAGACGTCCCAGCCACTCCACCCCCTAGACCTGTTTTGTTTCCCCTGATGAGCAAATATTACTGATTTACATTATATTAGATAGATTTTTTTTAAATTTTATTTCGGCCATTCCATGCACCATGCAGGATCTTAGTNGCCGAGTTCGCAGGGTTCCCACGGCCTGCCCCGCATGACAGAGCAGAGCTTGGTGAGGCCTGCCAGAGGACCGCCACTGGACTTTAGAAAACCCTGAGGTATCACGTTGAGCCTGGCCGTGCCCCCTCCTCTGGGGCCCTGCCCACAGTTCCGAGCTTGGAACAGCTACCAATCAGCCCCGGGATGTTTGTTGCCTAAGCTTGGGACGGGCTTTCACAGCCCTCATTCTCCTTGATACAATACCCCAGTGAGAAACCTCTAATTGTACCCCCATCCTGCAGATGAGGACACTGAGGCTTAGAAGGTTCCACCTGGAATATGCTCCTTTCCAGCCTGAAATCCCGGTCTCGAGCGGCTCTGACCTTCCAGCTCGCTGTATCCCACAGCACCAGAAAGGACCCTGGTCCAGGTTCGCACAGTGAATCCCTGCCATTCACCAGTTTCTGTTCCCGGGCCAGTGTCCCTCTCCATCTCCACCCCAGAGCCTCCTCCCGGGGTTTGAGGAGGGGGCGGGAGGGAGTCCGGGTTAACTCGGGCACAGGACAAAGCTGCCAAGCCTCTCTCGTAACCGAGAAGAACTGACTGTACATTATGCACGCATTTGTAAGTTATGAGCATCCCGGAGAGAGAAAGAGGCACATAAATTAAAGTGGCCAACTTGTATGCACACATGCACACTGGCACGGGCAGAAGGCTGGCTTTAAATGGTAAAAATTAGCAGCTTGAAACAGTAAAAAAACCTCAACTTTGCCTCAGAAAGATGCAGGGCAACTTCACAGAGTTTTATGTGGCCCATAAATTAGAGCTGAGAAAGGGCCTCTGCAGACTCCTTGGGACAGACGGGGCTTTCCGCCATGCAGATAGGCGGCGTGGCAGCATTACAAATGTCCCGAGCAGTTTATATACAACAGCACAGCGTGAGTTTGCTGGGGGATATTGGAGCTGGTAATTGCTATTCTAAAACTGGCCTTGTAAGCTTGAAGAAATGTTTTGAGGGTGGGGAAAGAGCCAATTTAAGAGCTTTATAAAGCCGTAAATGCCTTCCGAGCAAACCAAACATAATCTGTCTGGGGAGACAGGTTGTCCCTCGAACCCAATGGCGGACCCCGCAGGGCTGCACAGGGGGGTTACCCTGCACGCCCCACTGCAGCAAGTGGGTCACCTGTACGGAGACAGGGGACTGTCCCAGATGACCGTGGTGCTTCTAAGTCTCCCCTGGGGCAGGCTGCCCTCAGGGTACCTCAGGACAAGCTTCCCATCCAAAATCCCACTCAGCTACTTTCTCTGCCAGCCAGTGATGTTTCCTTCACCAATACCACCTGCCNAGAATTAATGCCCCAGTACCTTCCAGCTCTCCCTCCCTTTGCAGTTTTCCTTCCCACTCTCATTTTTGGCTGGAGTCTCCACAGTTTGTGCACATTTGTGTGAAGCCCCAGAGTTTCTAAAGCTTGGAGGGAAGTGGGGGATACCGCTCCTCTCCAGCAAGATATTGCTTGGAGAATAAATTGGAAAGATGAGTAGCCTAACTGCAAAGAGTCACCAGGGAGAAAGCCCTGTGACCAAGAGCTTGTCCCAGATCCACCTGGCACAGCCTTCTATTGTTTATTCACTTTGTCACATTGTCATATGACAAGCTTCTGGAAGATTTGCTTCGGGTAATGGGTTCACCCCTCAAATCCCATCATATTGGCAGCCCCCCACCCCAGGAAGTGTGAGGCTCATGCAATCTAGGGACTGCTGATGTGGCTTTGCAGAATTCCAAAACCAGCATGCTGCCACTTGGAAAACCTGCTTTCAAAGTCGGCTTGTGATTGCTCATCATCACCAACTTGGTGACTTCCATAGGTGAGATTGCACGGTTGGGGTCCTGTTTCCTTCCCTGTTGGTTCGGAGGAAGCCCCATCAGCCTCCTCTGCTGCTCGTCNCACACACACACACACACACAGGACCAGCTGGGCCTGCTTCTTATGTGCTGATCAAGTGTTCTGCTTCCTGCGGCCCTCAGCAATAGGGAGGGGCTGGAGACCCAGATACAGGGCAGGGAGTCCTCCAACTTGGCCTCGGTTCCACCCAGAAAGAGGGGCTTTGTAAGAATTAAGTTAGGAAATGGACATAAAGCACCTGCCACATGGCACTCAGTAGAGCATAGCTATTATCACTTTATGGTTGCTGTTACTTAGGGGAGGAGCGCGTGCTCTGGGTAAGAGGCTCCCTCAGCTCCCGGTTCAGGTAGTCTCTGAAGAGGCCCCAGGCATGGATGCCGCTGGCTTCCCGGGAAACCGTTCCAGTGCCTGTTTCCTGACTTAACTTGCCCTTATCTCTCCCAGAGGCCTGCAGACACATTCTTTCGCCCAGCCCCTGCCCTCACCTCGAAGCTCTGCCAGGACCTGAGAGTCCTTTTCTAATCCTCTGTCAGCTCAGAGCCTCTTCACGCCCTGAGATGTGTGAATTTCCCCAAGTTTATGGCTGGAAAAGCTAAGACCTGCCGGACTGGAAGCAGCCAGATGCCTGCCCTCCCCTCCTTTGCCCTCCCCGGCCCCCTTGGCCTCCGTCTCACGGTCTCTCCCACAGTGCCTCCACCACGATAATCCCACTCTCCTTTCGGATGTCAATGTTTCATATCGGAAAACAAAAGCCATATAATGCACAATTACCCACTTTCCATTGTGTTTTAACAGCTCTACTGCCAGCGTGAAGCACCGCACAGGAGCAGTAGAGAGGGATTCGAGATCAGGCTTCCAGTGAAATGTGTTTTTAGTTATGTGTATGTTCATAGTTTCTGCAACACCTTATTAAAGTTGAAAGCTATATATAACAGTGTTACCAGTGGCACTTCTCAACACCGCTCAAGTCAGGCTTTCTTACCACCCAAAGTAAATGTGACCCAGCTGCCTCCAAGCGGGCACCTCCTGAAATCTCCTTTGCCCCTCCTGAGCTCTCCCCAACCCCCCACGCCCCTTCTGAAAGAGGCGTGTGTCTTAGAGAAGAGCCGTTCTTCTAACACTCTTGCAGGTGGCTTTCTGTGACAGACATCTTACAACCCGAATCAGGAGCTCGGAGATCTTCCTGAACCCACCCCTCCCCCAAAACTTTCACATAGGAACAATCTAGGCCTGACTGCTCTCTCCACATAATTATGCCAAGCGAGTTTCATCTCTGGGACTCTGCTAAGGCCGTTTCGTCCTCCTGGTTTGCTCACGTTCTTTGCCTGTGCCTTCTAAACGCCTACTCATGCTTCTAAAGTGTTGTAATCCA
Organism: Neotragus pygmaeus; assembly: GCA_006410875.1. Taxonomy (NCBI): domain Eukaryota; kingdom Metazoa; phylum Chordata; class Mammalia; order Artiodactyla; family Bovidae; genus Neotragus; species Neotragus pygmaeus. The sequence goes on along the minus strand of SJYV01005184.1, from coordinate 625,521 downwards.
CTCACAAAATAAAATCAACGCAGGTGGGAGCCTGGTACTGGGGAAAGTACAGCCACTTCCTGTATGGGGAGTAGATGCCAGGACCCCATGGGTACCAAAATCTGTGGATGCTCAAGTCCCTTATGTAAAATGGTGCCGCATTTGTAAATAACCTAGCACATCCTCCTATATACTGTGCTTTGTGCAGGCATGCATGCTAAGTTGCTACAGTCGTGTCCGACTCTTTGTGACCCTATGGACCCTGCCAGGCTCCTCTGTTCATGGTATTCTGCAGGCAAGAATACTGGAGTGGGTTGCCATTCCCCCCTCATACTGTACTTTAAATCATCTCTAAATGGCTTATAATACTTAATATAATGTAAATGATATGTAAATAGTTGTAAATACAATGTAAATGCTATGTAAATAGTTGCTGGCATGTGGCAAATTCAAGTTTGGCTTTTTGGAACTTTCTGGATTTTTAAAAAAATACTTTTCGATCCACGGTTGGTTGAATCCACGGATATGGAACCCTCAGACAGAGAAGGCCTGCATTTGAATCCTGTCTGTGCCATTTGCAGAGCTGGGTCACCTTGAGCAAGTCTGTTGATGTCTTTCGTGTTCGTTTTTCTGTTCAGCTACAAAATAAGAGTCTGAACTACCTGATTATAAGGGTCCTTCCAATCGCAGGATTCCTAGATGAGCACCGATTCAGGGTTTCTGGGAAGAATTTCTTTATACCTACCAGGCACCCGGTCCCATCACTTCACAGCAAATAGACAGGGGAAAAAATGGAAACAGTGGCAGATTTTATTTTCTTGGGCTCCAAAATCACTGCAGACGGTGACTGCAGCCATGAAATTAAAAGATGCTTGCTCCTTGGAAGAAAAGCTATGACCAACCTAGACAGCATATTAAAAAGCAGAGGCATCAACTTGCTGCAAAGGTCCACATAGTCAAAGTTATGGCTTTTCCACTAGTCACGTACGGATATGAGAGCTGGACCATAAAGAAGGTTGAGAACCCAAAAACTGACTCTTGAGAGTCCCTTGGGCAGCAAGGAGATCAAATCAGTCAATTCTAAAGGAAATCATTCCTGAATATTCATTGGAAGGACTGATGTGGAAGTGAAGCTCCAATACTCTGGCCACTTGATGTGAAAAGCCAACTCATTGGAAAAGTCTCTGATGCTGGGAAAGATTGAGAGCAAGAGGAGAAGGGAGCAACAGAGAATGAGATGGTTGGATAGCATCACCGAATCAATGGGCATGAGTTTAAGCAAACTCCAGGAGATGGTGAAGGACAGGGAAGCCTGGTGTGCTACAGTCCATGGAATCGCAAAGAGTCAGACACAGCTTAGCAACTGAAAAACAACAACAACCAGGCACTTGGTGCCATAAGGAATATAAGCATGAATAAGACTCAGCTCTTGGCCTCAAGTAGACTGCAATTTCATTGCGGAGAAAGGTCTATGAGAACCAACGTGAAATTACCACAAATAGTTGCAGCCCTGTGCAAGGGAGCAATATATGGAAAGTCACGAGGCAGTACGTGATTAGATGCTAAAAGAGTTGTGCAGCAATAATTGCTTGAGGCCGAGGAGTTCAGAGGAGGAGGTTGCACTGAGGGACACCTAGCCACAGAATACTGTATGGAGTGGGTACCTGCGCTGGGCTGAATGACACACGGACAGGGATTTGCATTTGTGGGAACTGCCAAGCAGGAACTCTTCATGAGCATGCGTACTCACTCGTTAAGTCATGTCCAACTCTTGCGACCCCATGGACTGAAGCCCACCAGGCTCCTCTCTCCATGGGATTTCCCAGGCAAGAATACTGGAGTGGGTTGCCATTTTCCTCTCCAGGGGATCTTCCCGACCCAGGGATTAAACTCAAGTCTCCTAAATTGGCAGGCGGGTTCTTTACCATTGAGTCACCAGGGAAGTCCTTCATGAGCAACAGTGGCTCCTAAAGGGCAGGTCAGGGGACAGGGCATTGACTAATGAGAGTGTAAACTTTAGAGAAGTGAAAAGGCAGAAGACAAAAGCAGAGGTTGAGTTACATAGGATTTTAAGTGCCAGACTCAGGAGCCTGACTTATGTGCTGTTATCCATCAAGGGATCAATGGAATGAGCACAGAACACTGTCTTTTGAAAGGATGAATCAAGCAACAGTTTGCAGAGTGGACTGGAAGTAAGGAGACCAGACAGAAGGCAGCTGCACCAGTCCGGGCAGGAGGTGACAGCGTCTGAGCCAGGATGGTGGTAGTGAAGATGCAGTGACATGCCATCTGAAAATTTTATTACTAGAGTATAATTGCTTTACAATGTTGTATTAGTTTCTACTGTACAACAATAATCACATATATGCCCTCCCTCTTGAGCCAGCCTCCCACCCATCTAGGTCATCACAGAGCACCAAGCTGAGCTCCCTGTGATACACAGCAGCTTCCCACTAGCCATCTGATTTACACATGATAGCATATATATTATATATATGTCAATACTACTCTCTCAAGCCATCCCCCCCTCTTCTTCCCGCGCTGTGTTCACAGGTCCATTCTCTGTGTCTCCGTCTCTATTCCTGCCCCGTAAATAGGTTCATCAGTGTTATTTTCCCACATATATGAGTTAATATACAAATTTGATTTTCTCCTTCTGACTTACTTCACTTTGTATGGCAGACTCCAGGTCCATTTACATCTCTACAAATGGCCCAGTTTTGTTCCTTGTTATGGCTGAGCAATATTCCATTGAATATATATACCACATCTTCTTTATCCATTCCTCTGTCAACAGGCATTTAGGCTGCTTCCATATCCTAGCTATTGTAAATACTGCTGCAGCGAACACTGAGGTCCATGTGCCAGGCATGTAGAGGGATGGGAGGACAGCCTTGGCCTCTGAAAGCTACAGACTGGCTGATCAGTTACTTATCACCTGAAATCGGGCACTTTAGATGATGATAGGAGAGCCATTACAATCACACTGGGACAACAGACTTAAGCCAGGACTGTCCTGGACAAACCAGAGAATGAAGCAGGGGGGTGGAGGAGAGATGGACTCCAAGGTTTCAAGCCTGCAAGCAAGGCAAAGCTTGGAGTTGACAGGGACAGGTGGGAGGATGGTAGCACAGAGCAGCAGAGAAATAAGTGATGAAAGCAGCTTGTCAAAATTGAGTGTCCACGCAGATTTTGAATTCTATAAAGACAAGAACTGCCTCTAACCTGCGTTATGCTAAACTGAATTGAGACAATAAAGACCTGAATTTAATCTAAAGAGGACCGGTTGTTGGGGAAATAGGAGGCAAGGTTACCTCTCTCCCCTCAGCTTTGTTTGTTCATATGCATGTTTTTAGAATTTCAGTAGCTGTGCCTCTTGGTGGGCTTGTCCTCGTAGCCATCTGCAGCCCAGGGAAGTCTCATCATGAACTGATGATTCTAATGTTGCTGAAGACATAAGTGGGGCATCGAAACGGCCAGCGCTGGCAGGAGACTCAGTAAATCCAGCTCCAAGCAGGACAGAGGGAGCAGGGAAGTAAATTCACCAGGTCCCCCTTCCAACCAAAATGCAGAAAATGAGGCAAAAAAGGAAAAGAAAAGAAAAGGAAATTCAACTCCCTCAAGATCAAGAGAGCAAACATGTAGTCTTCCCCTGTCCTGGGCTGACATGGACTTTTGTGTGAGGACTCAGAAAACCTACAGGCTGCCTCCCACCATCCTCTTCCCACAGTCGGGATTCTCTATTCCAGGATCATGTCTGCCCTTTTTCTATGGAAGACACACAAGTCCACCAACTGGGTCTTGTATCATCGTCCAGAATAGGATCTTACAGAGCTCCAGTGACCCAGAAATTTGAGGCAGAAACTAACCATTAGCTATGAATTATCCAAGTACCTGTGGCTACAGTTTCGCGATAAAGCTAATCTCCCTAAGAGTGTTGATTACTCCTGAGTTAACAACGCAGGGTTTGGGGTAGGACAAAGTTGCCTGGCCCAGCACTTCTCCTTGAACTCCAAGTATGGTGCTCCTAATCCTCAGAAAGTTTTCCCCCTTGGAATTGCCTGATGGAATCAAGTCCCCCAGTCTCTCGAGCTGATCTGGTGACATCAATAATGTGAAAGAAAAAGGATGCTGTGGTTTGCAGTGGCCCTCGACATTTTTTCCACTGCTCGCCCCTGCAGTTTGCAGCAAGCTCTGTAGTCATGGTGAATCCTTGCAGCAATGATTCCCTACTGGGGTCAGATCACCCCTGAATGAGTGATCAGTCAGCATGGGCTGAGGGGTGGCAGTGTCTTTAAGAACACCTTCCTTCCCTCCACCCCCAGGGAGGTTCTGAAACACCCTGAAAAGAAGGGCAGTTATCACTCTCTCCCCTTGAAAATGACTGGACAGAAAAGAAGTCAATTTACAAATCAGGAAAGTCAACATACACACCTAACCTCTTTTGAATATCTGCCTGCTGTATAAATCACCTTGCCCCATAGCCTTCCTTTCCTCACCTCTAAAATGGGGGAGGTAATAATAAAAAACCTGCTTCCATGGGCTATCATAGGATCAAATGATGTAATGAAAGTGCCAGCAACATAGCAGGAACTTAACAATTGGTTGGGGCGGGGGGTGTTAGTTCACCTAACATTTTATTAGTGTGATTGGTGTTGCCATAAAATTAATATTTTTGAATTAGTGGGTATTGTCTTTGAACAGGCTCCAGATATGATTCTCTGCCATACACTGAAAATGTGCTCCCAAAATTCACATGAGGAAATCTCAATTCCTTAATATGACGGTATTAGGAAGTGAGGCCTTTGAGAAGTGATTAGGTTGTGAAGGTGAGGCCTTCATGAATGGAAATAGTGTCCTTATAAAAGAGACCCCAGGGAGTTTCCCTGCCCATTCCGCACGTAAGGTCACAGCATGAAGATGGACATCTATGAATCAGGAAGTAAGCCCTCCATAGATGCCAAATCTGATTTTGGTTCTCCCAGCTCCATAACTGTGAGAAATAAATTTATATTGTTTATAAGCTATTGAGTGTACAGTAATTTGCTATAGCATCCCCAAAAGTCTAACACAGTCTCCTTCAGGAGAAATACATGTATTCAGTAATAAAGCAGATAATATCCCCCATTCCCACCTGGCTCAGGGCCCTAGGAGTGGTCCATCATCAGAAGGGCAGTGGACAGCTAACATCATACTTGATGATGAAAGACTTTCCCCCTGAGATCAGGAATAAGACAAGATGCCCACTTTTACCACTACTATTCAACATTTATTAGAAGTTTAGCCAGATAAATTAGGTTAAAAAAAAAAAAAGAGCTAGTGAATTTGTTAGTCACTCAGTCATGTCTGACTTTTTGTGATCCCATGGACTATAGCCTGCCAGGCGCCTCTGTCAATGGGATTTCCCAGGCAAGAATCCTGGAATGAGTAGCCATTCCCTTTTCCAGGGGATTTTCCCGTCCCAGGGATCAAACCCAGGTCTCTTGCATTGCAGGCAGATACTTTACCATCTGAGCATTCAAAAGGAAGAAATACAATTTTTTATACGTAGATGACATGAACCTACATATAGACAATCATGAAGAATCCACAGGAAAGCTACTAGAACTAATAGATTCAGTAAAGTTGTAGGGTACAAGATCACATGCAAAGATCAGCTGTGTTTCTATATACCAACAATGAGCAATCTGAAAAGGACATTAAGAAAGCAATTCTATTTATAATAGCATCTAAAAGAATAAAATACCCAGGAACATATGTAGCAAAGAAAGTGAAAGACTTTTACCCAGAAACCTGAAAAAACATTGCTGAAAAAAACTAAAGGCCTAAATAAATGGAAAGACATTCCACATTTATGGATAGGAAGACTTACAATTGCTAAGATGTCAATACCACTCAAAGAAATCTACAGATTCAACACAGTTTCTATCAAAATTCCAACAGGTTTTTCCATGGAAAGAGAAATACTGATTCTCAAATTCACGTGGAATCACAAGAAGCCCTGAATATAAAAAACAATCCTGGGGGAAAAAAAAAGAACAAAATTGGAAAACTTCCTAACTTCAGATTTTACCACAAAGCTACAGTAGTCTAAACAGGGTTGAATCAAGAGTCCAGAAATAACCCTATACATTAATGGTTAATTGATTCTGGCAACTCACTCCAGTATTCTTGCCTGGAAAATTCCATGGACAGAGGAGCCTGGTAGGCTACAGTCCATGGCGTCGCAAAAGAGTCAGACATACTGAGCTACTGAGTGTACACAGGGTACCAAGGCCACTCAACTGGGGGAAAGAATAGTCTCTTCAACAAACAGTGCTGGAACAACCAGATCTCCACATGCAAAAGAATGAAGCTTTAGACCTTACCTCATGCCATACAAACCACTGACTCAAAATGGATCAAACACCTAAAATTAGAGCTAAAAAAAAACTCTTAAAAAACACCCATAGGGATAATTCTATATGATCTCAGATTTGGCAATGATTAGAATACACCACCCAAAGTATAAGTAACAAAATAAAAGCATACAAATTGAACTTCATTAAAATAAATGTTTGTTCATCAAAGGACAATATCAAGGAAGTGAAAAAACAACCTGCAAAATCTTTGCAAGGTATTTATCAGGTGAGTTTGATATTCAGAATATATAAAGAACTCTCACAACTCAACAGCAAGAGGAAAATCCATTTTTAAAATGTGTAAAGCACTTGAATAGAAATTTCTCCAAAGGAGAGATATAAACAGTCGATAAGAAAAAAAATTTTTAATAAAAAAATTGGCCAATAAGTAACATGAAAATATGCCTCACCATTAGTCANAACAGCAAGAGGAAAATCCATTTTTAAAATGTGTAAAGCACTTGAATAGAAATTTCTCCAAAGGAGAGATATAAACAGTCGATAAGAAAAAAAATTTTTAATAAAAAAATTGGCCAATAAGTAACATGAAAATATGCCTCACCATTAGTCATTAGGGAAATGCAAATCAAAACCACAATGAGACACCAATTCAAAGCTAATAGAATGACTATAAACAACAACAATAAAAGCAGAAAATAACAAGGGTTAACAAGGATTTAGAGAAATTGGGACCCTGGAGTTTTGCTAGTGGGATGGTGTAGCCACTGTGAAAAACAGTTTGGCAGTTCCTCGAAAAGCTAAATGTAGAATTATTATGTGTGTGTCAGTCACTCAGTCATGCCTGACTCTGCGACCCCATGAACAGGCTCGTCTGTCCAGGGAATTCTCTAGCCAAGAATACTGGAGTGGGTAGCCATTCCTTTTTCCAGGGGAATCTTCCCAAACCAAGAATTGAACCTGGGTCTCTTGCACTGCAGGCAAATTCTTTACCATTTGAGCCACCAGGGAAGCCCAAATTACTATATGACCCAGAAATTCCATTCCTAGGTACATACCCAAAAGAACTTAAAATAGAGACTCAGATAGTTTCAGCTTAGTCACAATAGCTAAAAAGCAGAAACAACCCAAGTGTCCATCAACAGAAGAATGGATTAAACAAAATATGGTACATACATATACAGTAGAACATTGGTCAGTCATGAAAATGAATTAAATTCTTCCATATGCTACAACAGACGAACAGTGAAATAGCCAGTCACAAAAGGACAAATATACTATGATCCACTTATATAAAATAGCTAGAATAGATAAATTCATAGAGACAGAAAATAATTAGAGTTTACCAAGGGCAGAATGAAGGGTGGAATAGGAGTTATTGCTTAACGAGTACAGAGTTTCTGTCTGGAGTGGTGAAAACGTTTTCACGATACATATGATGACGTTTGTACAACATTGTGAATGTGGTTAACATCACTGGATTCTACACTTAAATAGTTAAAATGGCAAATTTATATATTTTACTCAAAAAAAAAAAAGGACAAGGATAAAATGTCATTATTTAATTTCTCCTGTGAAACTAAATCGAACAGAGAACCTAACCAAAGAGAAAAACTCAGATTTTTTTCAACCTTGAGGTCAATAGTTATAAATGCATGTGGGCTTTGCAACAGCTTCTACTTGGCTGAGACATGGGGCCACTGGGCACGAAGAACACCAAACAAACTCTAGGAGAGAAGGTCAGAAACGCTGCTTGCTTTCCACAGAGGGGCTGGAACCTGGTACACACAAACGGAGTGAGACCCAATAAATGTTTGCTGAACACCTCTGATGTGCTGCACACACAGCAATAAACAGTGAGTCATCTGCCTGGAGCCCTGGCCTGCGCTCAGCCATCAGGACGTCTTTCTTCGTGTTTGTTTCGGGTCTCAAATGAAAGGACTGTGTAGATAGAAATGCATTATACAAGTGAGATGGTGTTGTTATTACTGTTACCACTAGGGATTGATTGGGTCTTCTTGGAGGATGCTAGCCTAGCCAGCCTCTGACTCAAGGCCAAGAGAAAGACATCGGGTGCTCCTGAGTGTGAAGAGGAGAGGTCCTGAGAACAGCAGTCAGCGTGTGCAAAATTCTGAAGGCTCAAGTGTCTACCCCACAGTAGACTGGGGGTGCTACTCCCCAGGAGAAGGCTGACTTTTCCCCCTCCAGGCCGGCTGGCTAACACCCCAACATACAGTAGGGACTTTCTTCACTCACACCCTTGCTTATGGCTCTCCTTTCCCTGACTAGTCAATCCTTGCCAAATTTTAGGGCCTAGCTCATGGGAGACAGGCTTGCTCTTGGAAGAGCTGAGATGAAGCTAGGCCTGGGTTCTGTGCCAAAGTTATCAGCTGGCTGGCTTGGCCTTTGCCATAGGTACAGATAGAATCAGTCACTCAAAGACTCAGAGAACGAACTTATGGTTGTCGGTGGGTGGTGGTGTCGGGGGAGGATGCCAGCAAGGGATAATTAGGGAATTGGGGATGGACATGTACACACTGCTATAGTTAAAATGGATAACCAACAGAGATCTACTGTAGAGCACATGGATCTCTGCTCATTGTTATGTGGCAGCCTGGATGGGAGGGGAGTTTGGGGGAGAGGGGCTACATGTATATGTATGGCTGAGTTCCTTTGCTGTGCACCTGAAACTATTACAACATTGTTAGCCAGCTATACTCCAATACACAATACAGAGTTTAAGTACTGGAAAAAATAAACAAAAAAATCAAGGCAGTCACACCTGCATCCCAAGCCTGCTCCGAGATCACACATATCAGGGGTTTGGTACCCCACCCCCCCTCTTCCATCAGCCTCTACATCTCCTTCCTCTGAGACTCTCTTCTCGGTATCCCCTGTTCAGTAAGGAATCCTTTCTGTCCTGGAACGTCTCTTCTGATGATCCACCCTCGTGTATTGCTATGTAACTCCTCCAAAATAATTTAATTTTCCATGTTTTCACACTTCTCTCTCCACTCAAACTGTAATCTCCTTCACATAGAGGCCAAAGCTCATCATCTTTGTTTTCCTCCCTGGTGGCTGGCGCACGGTGGGTGCTAAACAAATTGAAAATGGATTTGAGCCAAATGGAGGGGCCACAGGCAACAGAGGAAAACCTCACAGGAAATAGAGCATGTTCAGCTCCGAGTAACAGCCCATTGGTCTTCTCTCCTCTGCATGAGTCCGTCCCCTGCCCAGACTGGCCCTTCAAGAATACTCCATTCATCAAGGGAGTGCAATCTGCTGATGCCCCCTGCTCGTCAAAGTCAATGTTAGAGTGGAAATCCAGGAAAAGAGTTGATCTGAAAACAATCATCTCTTTTTGTGACTTTTAGAATGCCTGTGAAGTCGTGTTTATCTCCTTTGTTTCATTTTGGCCATTGAAATAAGCAATGTAGGGACTTCCCTGGTGGTCTAGTGGTTAAGACTCTGTGCTCCCAATGCCGGGGGCCTGTGTTCGATCCCAGGTCAGAGAACTAAGTCCCATATGCTGCAGTGAAGATCTATGTGCCATGTGCTTAGTCGTGTCTGACTCTTTGCGACCCCATGGACTGTGTCCTGCCAGGCTCTTCTGTCCACGGGATTCTCCAGGCAAGAATACTGGAGTGTGTTGTGGCATGCCTTCCTCCAGGGGATCTTCCCAGCCCTGGGACTGAACTCACATTTCCTGTGTCTCCTGCATTGCTGGCAGATTCTTTACCTGCTAAGCCATCGAGGAAGTCCCCAGTGCAGCCAAATAAATAAGTAATAAATTTCCTTTTTTTTAAAGGTCAATGTAAAACAATTTCATAAAAAAATAAGAGTTCCTGTCCCATGAGCACAGTTCACCCTCCATCAGAGAGAGGTGGCAAGGGGTAGCTGGCCATGAATTTAAGGTGTGTCTCCAATAATCCACAAAGCAGGGGACCCACTGTCAGAAAACATACTTGTCACATGCTGCAGCCATCATGCCCTGAGTCCCTTGACTAGATGACTCCCAGCCCATTTAAGAACCCTCTGTGCATGGCGCTGGGAGAGCCTAGGCCAGCCTCTCTGAGATAAAGGAAGTGGTGATTTCTCCCATCCTATAGCCAACATTGGGAATAAATGCAACGGCATGGATGACCTAGCCTGTGACAGGAACACCTATCACGTGCCAGGAGTAATATATGCATCAGGCCATCTGAGTCCCCACCCAGCACCATCGTGGAACTATTACAGTCTCCATGTTTACAAAAGAGGACGCTGAAACGCAGGTTTATATGATAGTCAAGCTGATAGTCCACAGCAGACCTGGGATTTGAACTCTGGAGAAGGAAATGACAAGCCACTCCAGTATTCTTGCCTGGAGAATCCCATGGACTGTAGCCTGCCAGACTCCTCTGTCCATGGGGGTCTCAAGAGTTGGACAGGACTTAGCGACTAAACCACTATCTCTAGCCAAAAGCTTTTATCTTTCTGTTAGGCCCTCCAGGGACTTTTGTTATTGTTGAGAGATGCAGAAGCCGGATGGAGGGAGCAAGGGAACAGCTTTTAGTGGCTGCATGAGTCTGTCTTAACTGACTCACAGGGTTACCAACCACCCCAGCGCCCGGGACCCAGAGCTCCGCCTGAAATTGGGGCCTTCAGCACCAAAGCACTAAACCAGTATGGTCCCCGGCAAACTGAGATGGTTGGCCCCCAGTGACTGAGGCTTTCCTGTGCTCTGTGGCTCCAAAACAAAACAAATGCATTTTCGGAATGCAAACAGCTGAAGGATAACGTTGATGGCTCCCACTCTGAGTAGGAGCACAACTTGAGGCCTGTCCCCCCAGCACAGCCCCCAAAGGCCCAGGCACCAGGGCAAAGACATCTTCTCTGTGTGTTCCAGCTCCAGTCTAAAACCAAGAGTGGCCAGTCTGGGTGGAGCTGGGGCTTGAAGGGACAGGCAGAAAAGCAGAGTGCTCAATACCGGAAGCTGACTGGACCCAGGTCTTGAGAAACAAATGCTTATCATCGTTGGGAGATTATTTGCCCACTTCACACACAGAACAGCCACAACCTCATAGACCATTTAGAGCAGCAGTTCCCAACCTTTTTGGCACCAGGGATCAGTTTCATGGAAAACAATTTTTCCATAAACCAGGAGTCGGAGGGGGGGGTGTTTTCAGGATGATTTAAGCTCATTACATTCATGGTGCAGTTTATTTCTATTATTACTACACCAGCTCTTCCTCAGATCACCAGGCACTAGATCCTGGAGGTTAGGGACTCATGACTTAGAGGATCTTCTCAGAAATTCCCCCAAACATTTAAGAATCCTGAATCCTGAGGGTCTTGCCCTCAGCTCTGCCTAGATCAAAGAAGCGAGTCAAACAAAGGTCAGGGAAAGAGGGCCCCAGGCAGAGAGAAGAGCCAGTGTAAAAACCCCAAGGGAGGAGCACGCCTGACTCCTCTGGGTTCCACAAGGAAATCTGGGTGGGGAAGGTCTGGCTGGCTGGAGCAGAGAAAAAGGAAGACAGTGAGAGGAACCGGACTGGGGAGGTGGGGATTCAGCAACTGTGAGGGCTTTGGCCTTTATTCAACGATGAATCCAAATCATTAAGGCTTTGACATAAATGAATTTGACACCGTTCACTTATATGATGGATTTGTTCATTTTTCACTTCTACCTCCCTCCTCTCCACGAAGGACCTGCAATCTATTTATGATTTTTATTATTATTACTTTCATTTCTGTTTCTCTCTCCAGGCCTATAGCCTGCATTTTTAAATTTTTTCATTTCTTTATTTATTATTTCTGGCTGTGCGAGGCGCTGGGTGCTGCACTCGGCCTTTTCTCCAGCGGCTACAAGCGGGGACTCCTCTCTGGGCGCAGTGTGCCGGCTCCTCGGGGCGGTGGCTCCTTCTGTTTCCGAGCACAGGCTCTAGGCACGCAGGCTGCAGTCACGTGGTGCATGTGCTTAGTTGCCCCCGGGCAGGTGGAATCTTCCTGGACCAGGGATCGAACTCGTGTCCCCTGCATTGGCAGGTAGATTCTTCACCACTGGACCAGCAGGGAAGTCCCTCTAGCCAAGCTTTAGCCTGGTCTCCACTCTAGAATCACAGCCTTGGTCCTCCTGCCTCATCCGCACGTGCTGCCTGGTCCAGATCAGACTCGTGCGTGCTCCCAAGCTCTGCCAAGTTGTCCCTCCTGACATGGTTCTCTGCCCTGGCCCCCTGGCAATCCATCAGTCCTTCCTCTCTCCCCAAGGCCTTCACAACTACTGCTTCCCCCACGCACACACCCTGGAATACTCTGCATGTGTGCATAGTTGCTTCAGTTGTATCCGACTCATCAGGACACCAGGGACTGTAGCCCACCAGGCTCCTCTGTCCGTGGGATTTTCCAGGCAAGAATACTGGAGTAGGTCTCCATGCCCACCTCCAGGGGAACTTCCCGGCCGAGGGATTAAACCCTACTCTGCTTCCATCTTTATTCAGTCATGCCCTCCTCTCCCTTCAGATCTCAGCTCAAACTTCTCTTCCTTGGAGACTCTTCCCTGCTCTCTCTAAATAAGATTCCTGTTTAAATGCTCTCATAGTTCCACATTTTTCCCTTCAAAGCTCCTATTACATGTGTTGTTTCGAATTTATTTGTATGATTTTTTTTTTTTTAATTAATGCGTCTCTCCATCCACTGAAAACTCTGCCAGGCTAGAGGCTACATCTGTTTATGCTCCTTTCTAGCCCTTGGACTGCAAGCAGATCAAACCAGTCCATCCTAAAGGAAACCAACCCTGAATATTCACTGGAAGGANTTTTAATTAATGCGTCTCTCCATCCACTGAAAACTCTGCCAGGCTAGAGGCTACATCTGTTTATGCTCCTTTCTAGCCCTTGGACTGCAAGCAGATCAAACCAGTCCATCCTAAAGGAAACCAACCCTGAATATTCACTGGAAGGACTGATGCCGAAGCTGAAACTCCAATACTTTAGCCACTTGATGTGAAGAGCTGACTCACTGGAAAAGACCCTGATGCTGTGAAAGATTGAGGGCAAAAAGAGAAGGGAGCAGCAGGATAAGAGTGTTAGATGGCATCACTGACTCAATGCACATGAATCTGAGCAAATTCCGGGAGATAGTGAAGGACAGGGGAGCCTGGGGCACTGCAGTCCATAGAGTCACAAATTGGTGGACACGACTTAGCAACTGAACAACAGCAACAATAAAGCCCAGGCACCGAGACAATGCCTTGCACACACTCGAGATTCCCAGTAAGTACTTGAATAACTGAATGAGGCAACGAATGAGTGCCCCAGGCCTCCTGTTTATTGGCACCCTGGGAGGCACAAAGCTGGATCAGCAGCTCAAGGCTCCTTAGAGGCCCTGTGGGTGTGGTCAGAGCCCTGAGCCAAGCAGGAGGGGGCAGGGCTGAGAGGGGAAAGGATTCAAGCCCATAGCGCCCCCTATATCAAGCACTTGTAATCTCGTTTCTATTTCATGGCCATCACTTGAGTCGAGAATTACTATCCCATCTTACAGCTGAGCAAACTGAGGCGCAGGAAGTAAGTTTCTATAGCACGTTTGTAGTCAGACTTAGACTGTCTAATTCCAAAATCTGTGCTCTTTCTGCTCTGCCCCAACTGTCGTGGCCTGGGCAGTTTCTAACCTAGCTCTGCCACCAGTTTCCTGTGTGACCTTAGGCAAATGACTGCCCTCTCTGAGCCTCATTTTTCCATATTAAAAATACAGAGGCTGATATAGATGTCTTTACGTCCTTTCCAGTTCTGAGATTTCTGAGGCTTTAAAATTTTATACTTCTAAATTTATAAATTCACACAATGGGTGCTAAAGCACCTAGCTCAAGGGCGAGCACAGAGCAGACTCTTCATAAGTGTTCATTTCCTCCCTCCTATCCTTCCAACTCCCTGTTTCAAAGAATCTCTGCTCTGCAGCCCTCCCAAGGCCTCTTATGCTGTTCTGATTATTGCGGGAGCCCCAGAACATTGTGCCTGGCCTTTGGAGAAGACTCGCCAGCTCTGACTGACATCCATGCCTCCAGCCTGCAGTCCTTGGACAGCCATTCCAGCTGGGCTCCCCAGAGAGGCCCACAGCTCCCTGCACCCACTCCTTCCTGACTCCTGAAGGGGAACTTGGTGTCCAGCACTGTGGGGAGAGAGAAGGACATGCAGGAAAGGAACCCACACATCTTTAGTACCCTGTGCCAGGGACTAGGGGCTTCCCTAGTAAAGAATCCACTTGCAATGCAGGAGACCTAGGAGACGAGCTTGATCCCTGGGTCGGGAAGATCCCCTGGAGGAGGGCATGGCCACCTACTCCAGCATTCTTGCCTAGAAAACCACACGGACAGAGAAGCCTGGTGGGCTAGGCTCCAGAGGATCTCAAAGAGTTGGACACAACTGAAACAGCAAGCAAGCAAGCAGCCAGGGACTAGACCATGCTCAACAAACCTCTGCAAAGAGTCTCTGTTCTCCCCACGTCACACAAGGGAAGAGACTCGGGCTCAGAGGTTTAGGAAACTGCCCAAGATCACACATCCAGCCTGTGGCATTAGTGAGGCCCTACCTCTCCAACCCCAAGGCAGATACACTTTGCCAACCCCGGGGGATGCTGATGCCTCGGGCAAAGGTCCATTCTGTACCACCAGCTATTCCCTTGCAAGCATCCTTTTTTTTTTTAACATCTGTTTAACTTTGCATTTACAGCCCTAGTGACTTAAACCCATCAGTCTCTCTCTGGCTACCCACTCCTGCCTCTCCATTGCCCCCTCCAAAGGACCAGACTACAAAATATTCATCCCTTGTTTCCAGTGTTTCCAATTTCACCAAGGAAACAACTCAAGAGGTTGACTTTATCCTGTCTAGGGGGAAGGGCCAGATCTGTGATGAATACAGTCCTCTCAATGGTACCAAGAAAGAAGGATGAGCCTTCCTCCCCAGCTCACAGCTGCTGCCCTTAAGGGCTTTCCAGAAATCAGACCCAGGTGAGACATGAACGTGAACATCACCAGGCAATATCACCAGGCACCCCTGGATACGAGCAGGGCCCCAGCCGGGAAAGAATGGGCAAGGGAGGCCTGCATTGCTTAAAGGCTCCCCTGGAGGCTGTGCCCTGGAGGACTGTGGAAGGATGGGTTGGGGGAGGGGCTCTGTGGGAACAGCATCAGCCCTGTGAAGCCACCGGGACAGGTAACTCAGGTGAGAGCAAAATCCCTGGCAGGCTGTTTCTGGCACCTACTGGCTTTCTCTCACCTTGTTCTGCCCTTGCCTGGGATGGAAAAGGAGCCCCCCGGGATGAGCCCCTCCACTCTCTCTCTTCAGGAAGGGCCTCAAGTGACCACAATTTCAGGCAAAGTCAGCCCAAGGTGACGAGAATCCTCACCGGCTCCCCTCAAACCTCAGCCTGAAGCTCATGTCCCCAGGATGCCCTCCAGACCCCCAGAGGAGCGCACAGCCCCCAGCTATGTGCTCATCACTTTCTGGACTTCTCCTCCATACCTCTTCTCGTGGTTTCACTAATTACTCACAGAACTCAAATGCCCATCTCCCCTGAAGACTGTGAGTTCCATGGGCAGGGTGCCTGTCTGCCTAGTTCATGGTCTCCCCAGCACCTTCGCCAGGTCTGACACATACAAGGTGCTCAGTAAAAATCTATAGAATAAATGTTACCTACAGGGAGGAGCCTATGGCCTGGTGCGGACTGACGGGGCCCAGCAGAGGCCAACCTTCCCCACACCAGGCCCGAGATGGCCACTCACTGGACCAAACAGGAAAACGTAAGTGGGAACAACCACTGGCACATAGTAGGCTTGCAATTCCGGTTTGCTGACTCTATGCGGGAATCTAGAAAACCACCCATTCATGCCCCAGCTGTGGGACCATCATGACAGGCCACACTGCCAGCTTTCAATCACTTAAACAAGGTTGTCATCACTCTCTGAGTGAGCACAAGGTAGGGTGTGTGTGTATATGTGTGTGTGTGTGTGTGTGNCTCTTCGTGACCCCATGGACTGTAGCCTACCAGGCTTCTCCGTCCATGGGATTTTCCAGGCAAGAATACTGGAGTGTGTTACCATTTCCTTCTCCAGGGGGTCTTCCCTACCCAGGGATCGAACCCAGGTCTCCTGCATTGGAGGGAGGCACTTTAATCTCTGAGCCACCAGGGAAGCTACTGACAGAAGACAGATTAATCAGATAAAAAGAAAAAATGTTTATTCATGCATACAGAGTTATTGTAGAAATGGAACCTAAGAAGTGGTCAAACCAGGTAGCTTTTGTGCTTTTTAGGTAAAGAAATAATAAATTTGTGAAGTACTGACAGGACAAAAATATTAGGCTTTAGGTGCTTAATTAGAACAGAATTTAAGGAAAGTTTAGGCTTGGGTAGTAAATTAGTAAAGATTAACGAGATTAGCAAGGTTTTTTGATACAGGCTTTTCAGTCCTGAATTCCATGTCTGGTGATAANTTTATGTTTATGTAATGTGCCAACACATCCTCATCCACTAGCTCACGTGGTCCTGGCCAGTAGGTGTTATCACCACCATTTTATTGAGGAGGACGGTGGGGCCAGCATTTAAGGCCACACACTAAGCATACAGCTGAGTCTCAGCTCAAATCCAAGGCTCTGGCTCCGGTAACACCAGTCTGCCTCAGTCGTGCTCCTTGTCACACCACAATCTCATCACCTGTGACCTACCCAGTCAAAGCCCTGTATCTTACACTGAGCTTGCTATGAGCTAGAGCACAAGGTCTGGGCTGGGAGGGAGAAGGAAAAAGTTAGCAAGCCATCCATAGCAACTTACCCCCAAACACACATCTCCCTACAGCAGGCAGCAAGCTGGGCTGGGAAGACCACTGATCCAGAGGGACCGAACCAGATGGGTGACCTTGGGCAAGTTCTCTTACGCACGCTGAGCCTCACTTTCTTTCCTGGGTCTATGATGATGGCCAGATAAAATAAAGAGTGAGTGCTCCCAGCACGTAAAGGGTCTCCACTCTCCTGCGGGCTTGTGCAGCTACTCAAAAATCACAGGACTCAGAAGAGCCCTTTTCTTCCCGTGGGCTGCATGCTCGCTATGGCAGCTGGTCTCCTCCCTCCCAGCAGAATCCAGCCCCACTGTGGACAGGCGGCAGCTGGACTCTGTGCAGAAAGAAAGAGGGGGATGTTCCCCTAGTCCCCTGCCAGCAGCTAACTGCACCACCCAGAGCACAGTCCACGAGTGCAGAGTTCTCTCCATCTTCTCTCCCTTCCAAAGCCAATGAAAACGACTCTGAAGAGTATTCCAGGAGACCAGACGTCCAGCTTGGAAAGGGCTTTTCCCAACAATCTGGGTGTCTACAGGTGGTAGCATCGTCCCATCTCCTTGCTGCTAACTGGATGCCTTCCTTCGGCCTCCAGGGAAAGCTGGGGAGTCCTGCCAAGCTCTCTGGCTGTCCTCTGGGTCATACTAACAAGTGAGGAGCCCCCGGGGGACTGCTGCCCCACTGTGCGTCTAGCCAGCTCCTCGCAGAGAGGGCTGGAGGGAGATGGAGCCATGAGACACGCGTCCATCAAGGCAGCAGGTGCAAAACTACCACTCCTGCTCAGGCCACAGGAGAGCGTCAGACTCGAGCTCCCTGACCTGCTTGATGAATATCAGAAAGGGCCCCTCGGTGGGAGCTTGCCAGCCCCAGCACCCAAATAAGTGGGACTGCCTGCCCTTAAATCTCCTTCTCCCCACCGCCCCCTCTTGCTTAGTCAGAGCCAGGCAGTCCTACCACAGCTGGGCCGAATGTCCCCTGGAGCCCACCACCTCCTCCGGACCCAGGGCGCCTGGGCGTCTGGAGCACACACTCCAGCATGGACTGCCCCCAGAGTCACACCATAGCCCATCTGGAAGGGGCCTCTAAGACAATCTTATCTAACCTCCTCCTTGTATAAAATGACGCCAAGATCCAGAGAAGCTAAGAGGCGTGTTGAAGGTCAAACATGCGAGGCCCTGAGAACCACCCAGCACATCGCCAGGCTTTCACTAAACAGGCAGCTCGCCGACGATTTAAGGACCGCCAGGGACTGAGAACGAGCTCCTGTCTCCACGAGGCCCTGGGTGCATGTGTGGAATCTCTCTGGGCTGCTTCTCTCAGCCCCTGACCTGGAGTTGAACTCACAACCCACACAGAGCAGGGCCTCGTCTGAGAAAGGGTGGGGACAGCTCTGGACCCCAGCTCAGCTCAGGCCTGGGAATGGAGACTACCCAGAGACAAGGGACCGCGCAGTGAGGACCACACGAGGGACCTCTCGGGGTGGGCTCACTCCCCCTGCTCCATCTAGACTCCCTGAACCACCCTGGACTCGGCCCAGACAGAGGCCCTGCCACTTACAGCCTCAGGGTGCCCGGTGTCTGTCAGGACGGAGAACCAGAGGGCCACAGGTGTAGCCCCAGGACATCGCAGCCGCCGGCTCACTCTGGGCCACCTCCCAGCCGGGCGCCGGTGCAGGCAGGGTGACGGCGTTGCAGCTCTGCCACCCATCGCCCCTGCCACCGCCCCGCCTCCCTGCCCGAAACCCACCTCCCCCTCTCCGTGCTGGGCACCCCAGCCCTCCTGAAAGCTTTGTGGAAGTGGAAAAACAGCAGCCCATGGAGACTCCAGGTGTGCGCCCAGGGCCTCAGGGTGACAGGAGCTGGGTCTCAGTACCGAGCTGTCTGACGGTCCTTAAATCCATCAGCCCAGATAGTCCGGGTTCCATAACAGCCGGGAGGCACCCGCAGCGTTTACCAATGTGGGGAGCGGGGAGCGGGGTTCAGGTGGCTCCTGCAAAGAGACTCTCGGGAAAGGACAGGTGGAGCTCGGGACTCGGAGGCCCTCAGAGCTCAGCGGCGCTTGTTCTGTCTCCAGAAGGCTAAAGAAAGAGCCCTCATCATCACAGGTGGACGCAGGCCTAATTACCCTGTGTCCCCCTGGACAGACAGAGGCATCTGCCGTCCCTTCCTGGACCTGTCGCTTCAGCCACTCTCTCAGCCCAGGTTCCTCTCCCTCGTAAAGTGAGACAAGCGTCATAAAGTTGAGAGGCTCAAACGAGACAGTGCATGAGAAAATTCTTTAATTGGGGGGAAAAAAACACTAATATTCACCGTGAACACTTACGGATACTTTCTTCTAGAAAAGTCACAACACTCTTGTTGTGTTAGTCACTCAGTCCTGCCTGCAGCCCACCAGGCTCCTCTGTCCATGGGATTTTCCAGGCAAGAATACCAGACAGGGCTGCCGTTCCCTTCTTCACACAACACTCCTATGTGCTCCGTATCATTACTATCCTGCCTATCAAGCCAAGAAAACTGCGGTTCAGGGAGGTTCGGTGATGTGCCGAAGGACACACAGCTTAGTTGTAGTAGATCCAGGGTCAGAACACAAAATGACTCCAGAGCCAGTGACCCTTTTCCCAACACCACACCATTTCAACAAAAGAAGCAAATGGTGCTTTTTAAAAAGAAGAGGCAGGTGAGTCTTCAGACAAAAGGCCACCTCATGGAGCTGTCCCTACCGTTTTCTGTGTTCGGTGTTCAGTTGCTGTCGTGCCCAACTCTTTCGACCCCATGGACTGTAGCCCACCAGGCTCCTCTGTCCATGGGATTTCCCAGGCAGGAGTACTGGAGTGGGTTGCTATTTCTTCCTTCAGGGGACCTTCCCGACCCAGGATCGAACCCATGTCTCTTGCGTCTCCTGCACTGACAGGTGGGTTCTTTACCACTGTGCCACCTGGGAAGCCCGCCCCTACTGCTAGACTGGCCCGTTCACCCCGGGAAGGCCATTGATCAAGTCAAAGCCAACTCCCCATTGTCTTGGGAGACCCTACAACCGAAGGACACCCCAGGGCCAAGCCCTCACACTCCGTGCCTTGGCTGCTATGCGTCATGATACTTGTTGGTTTGGTGTTTCAATAGTGGCTCCAGTGAACATCTCTGTGTGAGTCAAGTCAATGGAAGGAAACACAGAATCACGGAAATTTGGGCTGAACGGGGCCTCCGAGAGCAAGTTCCACCTCCTGGTTAGATGGCTGAAGTAACTGACATCCAAAGGTCAGTCACATGTTGTAGGTCAACAGCAAGCCAGAGGCCAGTCTGGAGCAGAATCCTTGTTCTCCACATCCCAGCTGCTCTGGCATCAGCAGCTTCATGGCCCCCGAGAGGGCCGGGTATGGGCCTAGCCTCTGCTCTCAGGGAATGAAGGGATGGTCGGTAAGAGAAGCGCATCACAGCCAGGAGTGCAATTAGCTGGTTGGCCCCCTGCACTAAATCATAATCCTAAATTCTATACATTGAAAGATTAAGGCGTGAAAGCAGCCTATTCCCCAACAGGGAGGCCTGGGAGGCTGGCCTGAGGCAGTGGCCCCTGCTGGCCCCCTGGCCGTGGTTAGAGGAGGCTGGACTTTTTAACCTAGTACAGTCTCCCCACCCCCCACCTCCAGCCATCACTGGGACAGTACTGGAGCACCGTGACCTGGACAGTCTCACGTTTTGCCCCTCCAACTCCAGCTCACCTCCACTCAGCCCCCATCACTTGACAGCCTCCCATCCTCCTCTTGCCTCTGTCGTTAACAACTGATTTCTACCTTTTTTTTTCTTTTCACTTCAGTGCACGCGCACGCATCTCTCAGTCCTTTGTGGGTCAACTTTGTCCTTCCTGGAACTGCACAGTCCCTGGGGACACACTCTGTGTCCCCATTTCTCCCACAGCCCCTGCTGAAGTCTGTGTGCAGACAGGAGCACACAGCTGATTGTTCAGCACTTGTTGCTATGCCAGTGACCTGTGGGAGGCTCAGGCCACGTCCTGGGGAAGGAGAGGCAAGGGAAAGGAAAAAGGCTGGATAAGCCACAAGCTGGAGAGAAAACCCAGTTGAGCCCATCCTGGGGGGGCAGACACTGTGCTCGCACTTTACAGACCCTCTCTCCACAGTCCTAAGAGCTATGTCCTTCTATTTCCCTCTTTACAGGCGGGGAAACTGAATCAGAGATGTTAAGCAACTTGTCTGTGTGTGCATGCTGTCGCTTCAGTTGTGTCTGACTATTTGCAACCCTATGAACTATCGCTCTCCAGGCTCCTCTGTCCACGGGATTCTCCAGGAAAGAATACTGGAGAGGGTTGCCATGCCCTCCTCCAGGGGAATCTTCCCGACCCCGGGATCCAACCCTCTTATGTCTCCTGCATTGCCGGGCAGGTTCTTTACCACTAGTGCCACCTGGGAAGCCCATAGCAACTTGTCTAAATTCACCGGATTAGTAACTAGTAGAGTTAGACTTTTGATGTGGTTTTTTCTGAAGCTAACCTGTACTCTGAACTTGTTGCAGCAAACTGCTCAAGGGCAGCGACCTGATGGTTACACGTGTTCATTCCATTTGTTTTTGCTGCTGCGTCCTCAGTGCTGAGGACCATACCAGGCACAGAGGAGCCACTCTATGTATTTGCTGAATGAAGGAACAAAGGACTGAATGGACCCCCTGCTGCCCATCCTGGTCAGGACAGAGTGAGGGCTTCTTCTGCCCCATTACTGGCTACTCTATTACCAGGAAGTCTGCACAACTGCTTGTTCGTCTCTCCACCCAGAAAAGTACCCAATAAACTGAAGTGAAAGTCATGTTCCATTCTTTAGGACCCCATGGACTGTAGCCCGCCAGCCAGCCTCCTCTGTTCATGGAATTCTCCAGGCAAGAATACAAGAGTGGGTTGCCATGCCCTCCTCCAGGAGATCTTCCCGGTCCAGTGATCGAACCCAGNCTCGTGATGATTTCATTCCCCACGTAACTTCCTCCGTGGCATCATTTTCATCCTTTCCCTACACTGATCTGCATTTTGTTTGATCCAGACACTCTGCTTCACATGCCGGCACCTCGGGCAATTGCATCACACATTTATATATATCTTACAGCATCGCTGTCCTGGTGCCACACGGCACAGGAAAAAGAAAAACTTATAACTGCATTTCTCACCTTCCTTGAACTAATTTAGAAAATGTGCTCCAAATTAAATAAATCGGGAACAAAAAGTTTGAAATTGGAGATAGAATTTCAGAAGAGGGGGAGGAGGCTATATAAATAGCAAGGAAATCTTGCAACATGTTGGAAGCCTATAAATTTTATAGGTTGTTTCTTTAATAAAAACAAATTCAATTGCTAACAACACAGTATTATTAAGCCGCTAACATTTAAAAATCTAATTTGGTCTGCTCTGCTGCTGTTTCTGTTGCACACTGCATTCACTCAGGGTAAGGAAGTCAGGTTGATGGGTTTGGTTTGGTTTCTAAACCAGGCTAATAGAGAGCCCTTTAAAATCCAGCTTTTTTGCTTTCTAGGCATGCCTTGGTCCCTAATGAGTTACAGCCCCAGGTTGAAGATGGACATAGCAGAAAGAAATTTAACACACACTCTGGTACACCCATAAACATCAAGGCCAAGGAAAAGGAGGTATGTTTCCAGTTAAGCTAGAACTCCATGAATTCAGGATTCTCCACTCACAAGACAGTAATTCTCCTTATTTCATCACTAACTTACTTCAAATGTGTTTATACAATTTATTGCTACCGAACTTCCAGGCAACTGGTGTAGAGTTAATGAAACCCAGCTTGGAGAAGCTTTGGGCTTTGAACAACTAACCACAGTTTAAATGGTTATGACATGCGGTCAAAGCCGCAGGCCAGCCCCACTGCAGTTTCTGTGTTAGGACCCAGTCAAAAACCTTGTCATCTCACCTTTTGTGCCAAATAGATTGAGAAAAGGAAAAAAGCCCAAGAAAACAGCCTTCCATGTGTCTTCTCAAGGTTCCCAGCCATTCTCCCTGACATTTTAACACATCTATCTCCCTGAATGCCAGGCAAAGCTCCTCCCCAAGTCCCAAGTAAATATTTTAGTTGCAGTTTGAATGGGCAGCCAGTTGAAATCCTGAAATCCAGTTTGAGTTTAATTGAACCGGGTCAGGCCTACATAAAGCAATGCGGAGAGGGGGGTGTCGGAGGGAGGCACCCCACCACATTTGCAGTCAGACTCAGTGCAAGTCCAAAAGGCAAGACAGGAATGTACAGATGGCGCTGAACTGGAAAAGAAGTGAACTCCTCTTTCTGAATGACTTGGACATTGATTTTTATTAATCCTCATTGTCATACGCTGTCCTCCCCCCAAGCTCCGTCCATGTGAAAACTCCAGGAGGCTCCCTCTTTCTAAACAGGCCCATTTTGGAAGAGTAAAGGGGAGGTGCTGGACTTGCCAGGGCCGCACAATAAAAGCCCTTTTTGAAAGCAGCACTTTCATTAACTTAAAGCAATCTATGGACTTAAAAGCAGAGAGCTGTAAACTCGCAGAAAGGATCATAAAACAGCCAGTCTCAAGTTGGGTACACTTCAGTGCAATTTGCACGAGGCATTTTACTGTGAGCGGTGGCCGGGCCCATCTCCCTCCGGTAACCCCCTGCCCCTTATTCTGAACCGCATCCCTTTCTCTCGGCTTTCATGCTTTTCGCGCTCACAAAGGGGGAGGCGGTGACCGGGGAGTCTCCGTGGGGTCACGGCTCCCTCCCGCCCTCGGGCTCTCTGCGGGAGAGAGGGCGCCTGAATTCCAAGCCTGCAAAACAACAGCCTCGGAGCTCCGCCGCCGGGCGGCCGCCGCTCCCCGGGGCCGCCGCGGCCACTAGTGGGTCGCGCGCCTTCAGCGTCCCGGAAGCGCCTTCCGGCTGCCCCGGCGAGGGGCGCGGTGTGTGCAGAGTGCTGGGACAGTGGGTTTGAGACAGCAAAGGAGAAATTTCAAATCTTTTTCCTGTTCACTTCCCAACTCTGCTTCTTTAGTGGCCCACGGGGTAATCTCCGTTCCTAGTCGGGACTTCTCTTCCCCCTCTCCGGCCTCCCCAAGCTAGGCCAGAGCCAAGCGGGGTGCAGCTTGAGAGGGCGATCAGAGACAGGAGACCCTCCCTACCTTCCCCCCACCAAGGTCCTGAAGCCTCGGGAAGGTTAGAATGTAGGGCACACGGACGGGCTAGGGACCAGGACTTTGCGTAATAGAGCTTGTGTTTGGACACCATCATTTTCTTAAATTTGAAGAGTTGGAGATAGTCTAAATCTGCTTCAAATGCGAAGCTTTCGGTTTCCCCTAGTTGGAAAACATTTCAACACGCTGGAGGAGTACTGGGGCAAAGGATTAAGGGCAGAGGACCCCAAGTTCCCCCCTCTTTCTCAAGCGGAAGATGTGTATAAGAGACAGGTCAGATTCTGTGTTCGTCTGATGGGTGAAAGCTACTCCAGGTGGCACTGTTGGGAATAAGTACCCTGGTTCCCCCAGCTCAGGGTTAATTGTCTTTCTGGGAAAAGTCCAGGGAGATTTTGGAATCACAGCAGGAATTTCAAATTCTAGGATATAAGAGAGCCAGGAGTTCAGTCCCTTCACCCAAGTCTAACTGAGAACTCCNTCCAGGTGGCACTGTTGGGAATAAGTACCCTGGTTCCCCCAGCTCAGGGTTAATTGTCTTTCTGGGAAAAGTCCAGGGAGATTTTGGAATCACAGCAGGAATTTCAAATTCTAGGATATAAGAGAGCCAGGAGTTCAGTCCCTTCACCCAAGTCTAACTGCGAACTCCTGAGAGTTGTGGGGACCGGCTCTGGGGCCTGGTAGGGCAAGAAAACACAAAGAAGAAAGCAACTTTACTGCTCAGAAGTCTCCTCCCTTCAATTTCCTTTATTATTTAGAGTGCGGGATTAGGCAGCAGTCTTTCTCAGGGCCTAATGAGGAATTCGTGTGAGACATTCCACTTTGCAGATGAAGAAACCAAGGACTGGAAGCTTAGCTAGCTGACCCACTTTAGTCATGAAGCCAGACAGCCACAGGGTATCAAATGGCCAGGGCCCCAAACTTCAGCCTGAACACCACCCGGCACGCTGACCTGCCAGCCTCCATCATCTCCTGCCTCCCTTTCCCACCAGGTATTGTTGGCGCTCTTCAGTCGCACAGTTGTGTCCACCAGGCTCCTCTGTCCATGGAATTTTCCAGGAAGAATACTGAAGTGGGTTGCCATTTCCTCTTCCAGGGGATCTTCCAGACCCAGGGATCAAACCCCCATCTCCCTCATTGGCAGGCGGGTTCTTTTCCATTGAGCCACCAGGGAAGTCCCACCAGGTATTAGCTTTAATTAAATTAGCAGATCCTCATCGCAACAAGCCTGGCCATGCAGCCTGGACAGAGCCCAGCCAGTGCAGCTCCTCCAAAATTCTGCTTCTCGGCCTAATTCAATCTTCAATAAGTCACGGATCTCATCTAAAGTGTCATACAAAGCATGGTGTGTTGGCTAGAATCAAGGCTAATGGTGGCTCGTGATGATTTCATTCCCCACGTAACTTCCTCCGTGGCATCATTTTCATCCTTTCCCTACACTGATCTGCATTTTGTTTGATCCAGACACTCTGCTTCACATGCCGGCACCTCGGGCAATTGCATCACACATTTATATATATCTTACAGCATCGCTGTCCTGGTGCCACACGGCACAGGAAAAAGAAAAACTTATAACTGCATTTCTCACCTTCCTTGAACTAATTTAGAAAATGTGCTCCAAATTAAATAAATCGGGAACAAAAAGTTTGAAATTGGAGATAGAATTTCAGAAGAGGGGGAGGAGGCTATATAAATAGCAAGGAAATCTTGCAACATGTTGGAAGCCTATAAATTTTATAGGTTGTTTCTTTAATAAAAACAAATTCAATTGCTAACAACACAGTATTATTAAGCCGCTAACATTTAAAAATCTAATTTGGTCTGCTCTGCTGCTGTTTCTGTTGCACACTGCATTCACTCAGGGTAAGGAAGTCAGGTTGATGGGTTTGGTTTGGTTTCTAAACCAGGCTAATAGAGAGCCCTTTAAAATCCAGCTTTTTTGCTTTCTAGGCATGCCTTGGTCCCTAATGAGTTACAGCCCCAGGTTGAAGATGGACATAGCAGAAAGAAATTTAACACACACTCTGGTACACCCATAAACATCAAGGCCAAGGAAAAGGAGGTATGTTTCCAGTTAAGCTAGAACTCCATGAATTCAGGATTCTCCACTCACAAGACAGTAATTCTCCTTATTTCATCACTAACTTACTTCAAATGTGTTTATACAATTTATTGCTACCGAACTTCCAGGCAACTGGTGTAGAGTTAATGAAACCCAGCTTGGAGAAGCTTTGGGCTTTGAACAACTAACCACAGTTTAAATGGTTATGACATGCGGTCAAAGCCGCAGGCCAGCCCCACTGCAGTTTCTGTGTTAGGACCTAGTCAAAAACCTTGTCATCTCACCTTTTGTGCCAAATAGATTGAGAAAAGGAAAAAAGCCCAAGAAAACAGCCTTCCATGTGTCTTCTCAAGGTTCCCAGCCATTCTCCCTGACATTTTAACACATCTATCTCCCTGAATGCCAGGCAAAGCTCCTCCCCAAGTCCCAAGTAAATATTTTAGTTGCAGTTTGAATGGGCAGCCAGTTGAAATCCTGAAATCCAGTTTGAGTTTAATTGAACCGGGTCAGGCCTACATAAAGCAATGCGGAGAGGGGGGTGTCGGAGGGAGGCACCCCACCACATTTGCAGTCAGACTCAGTGCAAGTCCAAAAGGCAAGACAGGAATGTACAGATGGCGCTGGACTGGAAAAGAAGTGAACTCCTCTTTCCGAATGACTTGGACATTGATTTTTATTAATCCTCATTGTCATACGCTGTCCTCCCCCCAAGCTCCGTCCATGTGAAAACTCCAGGAGGCTCCCTCTTTCTAAACAGGCCCATTTTGGAAGAGTAAAGGGGAGGTGCTGGACTTGCCAGGGCCGCACAATAAAAGCCCTTTTTGAAAGCAGCACTTTCATTAACTTAAAGCAATCTATGGACTTAAAAGCAGAGAGCTGTAAACTCGCAGAAAGGATCATAAAACAGCCAGTCTCAAGTTGGGTACACTTCAGTGCAATTTGCACGAGGCATTTTACTGTGAGCGGTGGCCGGGCCCATCTCCCTCCGGTAACCCCCTGCCCCTTATTCTGAACCGCATCCCTTTCTCTCGGCTTTCATGCTTTTCGCGCTCACAAAGGGGGAGGCGGTGACCGGGGAGTCTCCGTGGGGTCACGGCTCCCTCCCGCCCTCGGGCTCTCTGCGGGAGAGAGGGCGCCTGAATTCCAAGCCTGCAAAACAACAGCCTCGGAGCTCCGCCGCCGGGCGGCCGCCGCTCCCCGGGGCCGCCGCGGCCACTAGTGGGTCGCGCGCCTTCAGCGTCCCGGAAGCGCCTTCCGGCTGCCCCGGCGAGGGGCGCGGTGTGTGCAGAGTGCTGGGACAGTGGGTTTGAGACAGCAAAGGAGAAATTTCAAATCTTTTTCCTGTTCACTTCCCAACTCTGCTTCTTTAGTGGCCCACGGGGTAATCTCCGTTCCTAGTCGGGACTTCTCTTCCCCCTCTCCGGCCTCCCCAAGCTAGGCCAGAGCCAAGCGGGGTGCAGCTTGAGTGGGCGATCAGAGACAGGAGACCCTCCCTACCTTCCCCCCACCAAGGTCCTGAAGCCTCGGGAAGGTTAGAATGTAGGGCACACGGACGGGCTAGGGACCAAGACTTTGCGTAATAGAGCTTGTGTTTGGACACCATCATTTTCTTAAATTTGAAGAGTTGGAGATAGTCTAAATCTGCTTCAAATGCGAAGCTTTCGGTTTCCCCTAGTTGGAAAACATTTCAACACGCTGGAGGAGTACTGGGGCAAAGGATTAAGGGCAGAGGACCCCAAGTTCCCCCCTCTTTCTCAAGCGGATCGTCACACGGGCGGCCCGGCGTGTGGGCTTCCGGGGGAGGCCGGGGGAAAGTGCAGACCTGAGGGTCAACAGCTGGCGGCTCCGGTCCGGGCGCTTGAGTTCGAGCCCGCCCTGCCCTCCGTCGCAGCCCGGACTCCCCGGGCCTGGAGAGAGGCCTCGCTGCTAGCGCCCCCCGCGCAGGCCGCGGCCCCTGCGGGCCACCGCACCCACCCGGCCGCACAGCACCCGCAGACTCCAAGTGGCTTCCGGAGCCCGCCGAGCCGCCAAGGTTCCTATCCATCCCCGGCCCTGCGGGGCTACCCTGTCGCTTCGCCCAGAACACCCCTTCGAATTGTCCGCTTCCCGGAATCTTTCTCCAAGGACCTGGTCCTGCGCTCCTCAAGTCCTTTCCTCCAGATCCTCTTTCGGGGATAAGCGGCAGGAATTTGGGGCTCGCCGGCCATGGCTCCCATCAACTACTTTCATCGCCTACCTAATCGTTTATCACGAGCGTGGGGACTCCCGGGCACGACCCTCCTCAAATTCCAATAGTTTCAACTCCCCACCCCCCACCCTCCGCCAAAAAAAAAAAGCCGTGAACCCGTGGCTAAACCCTAAAAGACGCCACCAGTTCCTCCGATTCCAGCCTCAGATGTAAGCCCAGGCCCCTAACTCCAGCCTTCCGGCTCCCCGCTTTGACCGGTGTGCAGAATCAATCGGCGGCCCTTCGATCCGGCTTCTGAAAACAGCTTGGATCCTAAAAACCCGAACTCTAGCCTCGCCCCGAAGCCCAGCCCTCATTCAGGGCTGATGCACAACCACCACCCACCCCTCGCCCTACTCCCAGTCCTAGACCCTGGTCTCCACACCGCACCGGAACCTCGGGTTCTCCCCTGAGAGCCCCCGGAAAAGGCGGCCCGCGTGGCTCGTTTCTTCCTCTGGGTCTGGAGTCGGGAGAGCCCCGCACGCCTCACCCGAAAGAAACGCAAACTTTGCGCTGCAGACTCAGGACCCTGCCCCATCCCCCTCGGCTCTCTCTCTTTGAGCGCTTTCCGACCCCCCCTCTTACGAACTCGTGCCCTAGTTCTTGAGCCAGGAGGGCTTCCAATTCCCGAACCTCGCCGAGGGCCCCTACGCCTCCCCACACCTCGCCAAAGAAACCCAACAATCCTCGGAAAGCTAGAAACGCTAAAATTACAGCTCCTCCCGAGTTAGGGTCCCCGAGCCTGGCCCCTGCGATCCCGGCTTCCCTGATCCACAGCTCGTGCTCCGCTGTCCCCACGGATCCGCCTGCAAACCCTCACTCGTCCCGGCTCCCCAGGCCGGGCAGGACGCGGCCGCGGCTCCCGGACTCCAGCCACCCGGCCCGAGTCCGGGGCTGCTCCGGCTTCCAGCCGCTCGAAGGCAGCTCCAAGCTGCAGGCGCCAAGGAAGCGCCGGCCCGAAGGACGCCCGAAGCCGGGAGAAAGAAAGCGAACCTGAAGCCGGCCCGCCAGTCTCAGCCTCGCCCGCGGAGCGCCCAGCCCGGAGCTGCCAGCACCGGGGCTCCGCCGGCCCGCGCGCGAGTCCCTACTCGGGTCCCCGGCGCACCCAGCGCGCAGCTTCCCACCCGCCCGCTACGGTGTCTTGGGCCCGCGGGGGTCCGAGTCCGCAGCCCCGCGCCTCGCACCCGTGGACAANTGCTGTTCCCTCTCCCTGGAGAAAGTGTTCCTTCTAGCCTGTGTGGTACAGTGGGTTCTAAGTCTAGACTTAGGTGTCAGCTCCTCCAAGAAGCCCTTCTTGACCAGCCCCTCTGGATCCCAATATGACAATTCAGCCTTAGTTAGGTTTCTTCGTATAATTTACTAATACACTTTAATTCTCATTATCTGCTGTAATTAGATTCCATAAAGTTGCCTCAAACACGGAGTTAGCAAATAGTAAACCATTGCTCCCCAGGGAAAGAGGTGTGTGTATATACATTATGGGGCTTCCCAGGTGGCTCAGTGGTAAAGAACCCGCCTGCCAATACAGGAGACACAGCAGATGCGGGTTCGATCCCTGGGTGGGGAAGATCCCCTGGAGGAGGAAATGGCAACCCACACCAGTATTCTTGCCTAGGAAATCCCATGGTTGGAGAAGCCTGGTGGGCTACAGTTCATGAGGTCGTAAAAGAGTCAGACATGACTGGCCAAGCACCGCAGCAGCACATACACATGGATACGCTCACCTTAGAAACACCCCATCCTGGTTCCCGCCAGCCCCAGGGCTGGACTTCCCAGCACCACCTTCCCTTCCCTTCCCGGCTCCATCCCCTGATTCCCGTGTTAAGAGCTGCACTGAGCAGCTGGGAATGTGCACACCAGGCAACTCAAATTCTGCCCCGTGCACATTTGTGACTGGATGTGACATGTGTATACAGACATCCTTCCCCTGGGAGCAATGGCTCGGCGTTTGCTAGTTCATGTCCTGGAGACTTGACAGAACTGAACTATCTTGAATAATGAGAACTGGCCATTCTTGCTTATCATCCATCCTTCCCACCAATATGGAAACATAATTGGAAGTCCGGAGTGCAGGGTCCCCATCCGTGTGGCTCCCGGGTGGAGGCTGTCCCCGCACGGCGCCTGGTGCCCACGTAACCAGCCGTGGGTGAGTGTGGACTGGTGGGTTCCTCCCTCTCCCAGCCCAAGCCCTGCTCTCCTGCGGGCATCCTCTCCTGGCATTTCAAGCCCATCATATCTCTGTCTGCCCTGGCTTCTGCTTTTCACATCCCACCAGGTCTGTCCTGAGAACCGATGCAGAAGGTTTTCTCGGGAACTGAACACAGAAGGGGAGAGAATCTGAGCCCTGGGCTAGTCAGGAGAAGGCGGGCTTTGGGGGAGCCTGGGTCACTCAGATCACCTGCCAGGCCTCATCCGAGCTGTTCAGGGGCCTTTAAGTTTGGCTCAGAGGGAGAGGCCAGCTCAGACCTGCTCAGGGCAGCCTCGGTCACCTTCAATAAGGAGGGCTTCTGGTCAGCCCCCAATACTAGGTCCTCCTGTTGCTTCCCACTGCCCATTGAGCCAAGTGCAAACCATTAAGTCGCTTTACTGTTGAGCCCAGCCTGTCCACCAAACCCCTCTTCACCTAGACGAGAAGCTGTGATGCATGTAATGAATTTTAAAAAACCTAGACTTTTGTAAAGCAATTATCCTCCAATTAACAANGTTGCTTCCCACTGCCCATTGAGCCAAGTGCAAACCATTAAGTCGCTTTACTGTTGAGCCCAGCCTGTCCACCAAACCCCTCTTCACCTAGACGAGAAGCTGTGATGCATGTAATGAATTTTAAAAAACCTAGACTTTTGTAAAGCAATTATCCTCCAATTAACAAAACAAAACAAAAGACAAAACCACCTGGACTCTGGAGTCAGACTTTCTAGGGTCATAGCCTGACTTGGTCACTTGCAAGCTGTGTGACTTTGGGCCAGTTAATGCCTCAGCTTCAGTGGTAAAATGCAGATAATAACAGTATGTTGCTCATAGGGTATTTGTGAGGATGAAGCACCTGTACAAAGAAGGCCCATCCCGAGCCCCACCCAAGACGGACAGAATCAGAATCTTGAGGTGGGGGCAGGGAACAGCCTTTCCCCAGCTCTCAGCACCACCCTTCCCTTGGGTTTGGGTGTGCTGCCATAAGATGTGGTTTGTCTTGCAAACTTTTTTGATCATTGAAAATAATGCTTTAGTTCAAGCAGAGTCAAAAATTCCATAAAACCTCTTTCCTGGGACTTTATGTATGACTTGGGGCAAACGACTCATCATTTTTTT